>PVJD01001655.1:66356-251017 GCA_004026545.1 Mormoops blainvillei
CCCCCCTCCCTCCTCCCCTCTGGTTTCTGTCAGTCTATTTTTTTTTCTGGTTGTTGCTGGTTATATTTTTCATGCTTGTTTATTTTGTTGTTCAGGTTCCACTTATAGGTGAGATCATATGGTATCTGTCTTTCACCACCTGGCTTATTTCACTTAGCATAATGCTCTCCAATTCCACCCATGCTGTTGTGAAGGGTAGTAGCTCTTTCTTCCTTTTTGCTGTGTAGTATTCCATTGTGTAAATGTACCACAGTTTTTTGATCCACTCATTTACCTAACATTTTCCAGTGTACTATATCAAGTGTTGTAATTAAGCCCTGATACCTCCCATCTCCTTCTTATATTCTCTTCACCCACTATGTAATTTTATATACAATAGAAATCAAGTTAGTCCAGCAAAATAAACTGCTGTGATTTTAGCCCTAAATTCTTTTTCTCCGAGTACTTACAGGTTCTTTTTTCCTTTTATTTTCACTTGATTGCGTAATGTCACCAGTCACCTTTTGATCAGAGTGCCCGCTCCCCAAGCACTGATGTATTTCCTCAGTTGTTCTGGCTTCTCTGTGAATGTTTTCACTAATTCTTCACTATTCTGGAACTCAGACATGCTCACTATATATTCTCTTTCTGCCTTTATCGGATGAACAATTAAATTAGGTGGACTAGTAATTAAACTAATTGAAAACATCACAAAAATTAAAATGTTACTTTGCTAAGAAGCTTACCAGGGAGCACAAGGGTTGTCACGTTAGAGACATTCTATGATGGTGGTGTGAGGGAAGGAGCTCGAAGGTGACTGACTGCTTTGAAATTCCAGATCTCCCATGTGAACAAATTTGAACGATCAAGCCACTTAATATTTTTGAACTCCTGTCTTCTTACATATAAAATGGGGGACATAATAACAACCTTTTAGACTGATATGAAGACTAGGTAAAATATTTAAAGAATGTGGCACAGAAATTTCTGTTATTCATAGAAGATTAAACGCATGTTTTTTTATCTCATCTGCCACCCTAGAACTGGAATAAAAAAACAGTAAAGAAAATAAAATTGCATAAACCCCATAAGGGCAAAAAGGATAAGAGGAGGGATAACAGCCCCCAAAAGAAGTCAGATAATGAGGAAAGGCGGAGTGACTAGAAGTGAATGAAAATTAATAAGTCTGAATTGTTCAAAATAAGGCAATAAGAATATAGAAAACTAAGTGAACAAAAAAATATTAACTGCAGAAAAAAGAAAAAGTGGTATAAAAATGAGATATAGTCAAAGTATAAAATAAACTTACGCAATGTTTATAAAGGTAGAATGATGTAAATGCTTACTATAGAGTTTTTTTTTCTGAAAGGGATATAAATTTATAGGCAGAGATTAGGAATTTAAGGGAGGCAAATTCTAATCAATTATTGAGGGAAATAAATTTGTAAAAAAAAGAATAAGAACTAGTAGTATAAGTAATATATTTTATAGCTATAGTTCTGTAGTTTTGTTTTCCATATATGATAATACTAAAAGAAATCTTTAATAGAGTTGAAAGTAATCTCCAGGGAAGGGGTGAAACAAATACTGACTCATTTGCATTATAAATCTTGTAGTGCTATTTTTCTTTTAAATTATGTATAAATTATTTAGAAAAATATGTTTTATAATAGAATCTAACAGATGTATGATACTGTGTGAATTATTCCTCAATATATGTGTATTAGCATCTAATAAATACCAGTTGGCTGTTAACATTAATTTAGTATTATTAAATTAAAATTATATAGCATATAAAGAAATACAATTAGTCACCCCCTAGCTCAAGCCCTAATACCAGGGCCCATGAAAATAAAATGCCAGGTGTCCTTAATGTATAATTTACTTTTCAGGCATTGAAAACTGAAACACAAAGTCAGTGTACTTGGTCTAGATCATCTTGGAGTTGTCTTCCAACACTTCGATCTAAGAGAGTATAAATCATTAAAAATATACATTTATTGCTAATAATCTAAGCAGTACCTAGTACATTCATATCATTGGTAGTATAAAAGTGTAAAAACTGAATGATCTAAAACCCTTGAGAACCAGAATTCACTCTCAATACACCCTCTCTTCCTCACCCCCAACCTACCTCCACTCTTCAGAGAGAGAGAGAGAGAGAGAGAGAGAAAGAGAGAGAGAGAGAGAGACAGGAAGGGAGGGAGGGGGGAAGGAAGGAAGAAGGGGAGGGAGGTCTGTTTCATTTGGTTAATGCTATGATATTCCACTTCAGATTGGACAGGGTGAGTCCCTCCAGGAGCAGGCTTGAGGGACAGCTTTCCATGGAAGTCTGGCTCATGGCCAGATGTGTCTGCATGGAAAGGAAAGCTGGGCCCATAGTGTAACCCCTGAAGTGGGAAGGCTCTTTGGAGGGAAGGAGCTCATGCTCCTGGGAAGGCACTTTGGTGGGGGTGGGGGGTAGAAATGCTGAAGAAGAATGTTTTTTAAATTTTCCCATGTGATACGTAATGCAAACATTTACCTTTTAATCCTCTGGACAAACTTTATTGGATGTACATTATTTACTGTTCATGGTAGAATTTGAGCTGCTTTTTCTGGGATCAGGGCAAAGCATCAAGTCTTGCCTCTTGAGTAGGAAACCCAAAATTCCCAGTTTGGTCACACAGTCCAAATTTACATTCACTGTCCTGGTGTCAGTATGGATAGAGCTGACTTTTATTCTCAGAAGGGGAAAGATGGATGGTAAACTATAAAGCCAACTAGAAAGGCAAAGACTAGGGAAGAGAGAACACAGCCCATAAAAGACTATGTGAAGAAACTATTTTCTACTCAGCTAATAATTTCATTACAATAAGAACTTTTCTAAAATGAAATATACCCACTGACGCCTTTTTAACAAAATGAACAAAACAACTCATCCTCTCCTTGATGACTTGAGTCAAAAATTGGGGTGGCAATTGTGGGGATATGCTGAGAATTTGATGAGCATTACGTTAGTACAGCACACTGGACTGAATAGCTTCATTGGTGGTTAATGAACTTCATTGTGGAAAAAAAAAGTTGCCTTGAGTCAGCTTAATTTTTGCTCATTTGCTTCCTTCACATAAAAGAGTTACGTGTGCAGCTGTGTAGCCGTGTGACCTCCTGGGTGTCATAGCATGACTACATTTCTCCCTAATTAATTAGCAAATCAAAGGTTAAAACAGTCTGTTCCAGAGTGATAGGAACTGCAAGAAGATGTGCTCCCTGTTGTCCTCGCTATGCTCTGCCTAGTAACTATCAATTATTTTTGCTCAATTAATACAGCTCCTGAATTTATTGTATTTTTATTTATTCCATTTATTGGGATGGCATTGGCTAATAAGATTATATAGATTTCAAGTGTATGTTTTTATGATACATGATCGGTATTTGTGTTCTGTGCCCACCACCTGAAGGCAAATAGTCTTCCATTACCATCAGTGTGACACCCTTTACCCTTCACTATCGCTCCACCCCCTTCCCTTTGGTACCCACCCTACTATTGTTTGAGTCTATGAGTTTTTGTTCATGTGTTTTTCTTGTTTATTCATTTGTTGCTTCTGATTTTATATCCCATGTATGAGAGACATCATATTTGATAACATACAGCATTCATTTTAATTAAAATACTCAATAAATTGCTAATAGAAGGAAAACACCTCAACAATAATAAAGAGCATATATGCCACACCCTCAGCTACTATCACACCCAATGGTGAGAAACTGGACACTTCTCCTCCAAGGCCAGGAAGAAGACAAGGATGTCCACGCTCCCCATTCCCATGCAACGGAGGACTGGAAGTCCTAGCCAGAGCAGTCAGGCAAGAGAAAGAAATATAGAAATAGAAGGAATCCAGACTGGGAATGGAGAAGTAAGAGTGTCACGTTCTGCAGATGACAGGATTCTTTATGGAGAAGACACTGAAGACTCCACCAAAAAATCTACTGTATTTTTTTGAGTCTCACTTATACTACGATTAAAAGGTGAGAAGACAGGAGATGCTTCCCCATTTCAAGAGTTTATCAGGCAATACCGATTCTGTTCCCCAAACATGTTGGATGTTTGGCCTATCACTGAGTTTCAGACACCAGCTAAAACAGAAATTCAGTTTTGGATGCCATCGCAAGATTAAACTCCAACATGTCAACTTCCAGGAAAAAGAAGGGTGACTTATATAATACTTGTTCCACATACTGCCTAAGTCATCCAAACTTTGACTGAGATGGCAAAGAAAAGCAAGAACATGGAATAGAACCGCACCAGCATCCACACCAGCAGTGTTACTAACCGCAAATCACAGATGCACTGCTGTGCGAACCCGAGCAAATAACATCACAGGACAGGATGCAGCACCAAGTCCGCCCTCCGCAGAAAGGTGGCACAAGAGAACATTCTAGAGGTCTCTGTTAACATTTTCTGTTTAGAAGAAGCGAGTACTGGTGATAAGAGCTCCTCCCCGAGCTGCAGGCCAGAGGCTCTGAAGGCCAGACCGGATTGGGGAGAAGCAATTATTTCTGGCTTTTCATTGTTCACTGAACAACCAGTTAATAGTGGCAGTGTCTGAAGGACAACCACTGCTCCTGAAAGAGATGAGGTCTCAAAGGGAAAGTGGATCCCAGAGTCAGGGCCCACATTTATTAACTAACTGGTCACCAGTGTAGTGTCAATCAAGAAGAGCGGGCAGGTGGGTGGAATAAAAGGTACACGAAACAGACTGGCTAACTTGATTTCTCACCATTGTGCCCACCCAGAGAAATCGTCAACACAATTCTGTGGACCTAGTATCCATGTAGTGGTTGCAAATTACTTGGATGGAAAGCACAAAAACAGTCTCATTATAGCCCTGCTTTTCACACTTTTCCAGGCCGCAAAGGCTCTCACTCCACTTAATATGCTCTGGTCAGCCCTTCTGCTTTAAGGAGAAGGTTTTAAATGCACATTAAACAACAATGAAATATCACTTTTCACTTACATCATTACTGAGGCTAAAAACGTTGAAAACAGCCAGCTTGGGTGAGGTCGAGGAGGTCAGGCACCCTTGTGGACTGCTGGTGGAATTATCAACTGCAAAAAAAATCTTCCTGGAGGATAACTTGGCAATCTGTTTTCAAATGCAAATGCATATTCACTGACCCAGCAATTCCACTGCTAAAAATACACACTAATAATCAGTTGAGTGCTCAAAGATATAGTACAAGGATATTCTATTGATAATGGAGAATAATTAGAAACAAACAAAAAAGTACATCAATAGGGATCTGGAAACATTATGAGACATCACACAAAGGAATACAGTGTAGTCATTAAAAATAATTGTATACGTCTATATTTAGTTATATGGGGAAAATCAGCATTGTGTTCCCAAGTGAGAAAAGCAAGCTACAAACAGCCGTCTTTGGAAAATGTTCATTGAGAAAAAGTCTGATAGGCTCTTCACCAAAATATATGTGGTAGTTATCCTAGCTCGTGGATTTATGTGTGATTTTCAATTTCTTCTTGACAAAATTATGTACTGTCTGGACATTTAATAAGGAAACTGTATTGCCTTTATAATTAAAAAAATATAGATAATTTTTATGATTCATATATATGTTTTAAACAATCTGCACTGTCCTTCCTTAGGCATTGACACCCTCCAAACAGCTTTTGTATAAAATCTGATTTTTATGCACTTTCTGATAAGCAAATATTTTGAAAATTTCCAAGACGTATAAGAGCTCTGTTTTAAAGCCTCATATGATCTGTCTGAACACTAGTGTTTATGTCATTATTTGTTTGCATTTTGTCTGTTACTTTCTAAAACAGTGAAATCAGAAAGCGAACAGACTAATAAAGTTAAGATGAATCATTTTTACAGAGCTGTTACAACTGGGAAAAAATAAAATTGCTTTGCCAAACAGAAAATTTAAAGTCTCAGACCCGCATTATACTTAAGTCAGCCAGTTATTTTAATCAATTGACCTGCACTTCTATTTTGACAAGGTCACTTCTCAAATGCTTGGATCCATAACTCCTGCTGAGCTGAGGTACAGTCATGTGACCTCATCCCCAGTTCTGCCTTCCCATTTCCACAACAAACTCTCCCCCCGTGCCCCGACCCACAGGCTCACACGCAGAGTTGATTGGAATAAGATTCAATTGGGCTAATGAGAGTCTCATTATCAGGGATTTGAATCAGAACAAAGCAATTGAAGTTGGTCCCTGTTGGCGCTCAAGTCGAAAAAATATATTTGAATTTTGTAGGCCCATATCCAGTCAGACGCCAAAAGTGAAACAGAGACTAGAAAAATTTGTATCCACAAGAAGAAGGATGTTGACTTTTTTTTTTCTTTTTTTTTTTTACAAGCGTCTCACCAGATCTAACTCTACTCCCTGCTTGGTTTCTGGAAGAGACCATAAATTCTTCTTTGGGCTTAAACTAAATTTCTGTGGTTTTCGACTATTTTCAACTGACTATTTTGGTGGGCAGTTTCTAAAATGATCCCCACCTTCAGGTATTCAGCTCTGGGTAGTCCCTGCTCTTAGGGAGTGCACTGGATTTAGTGGCTTGCTTCTAAGAAACGAAATACAACAGAGGTGATGAGCCCACAAGTGACGAGCCCTAGCGATGGGCTGTATTGGCTTCTGTCCTAGATTCTCATTCTCTTTCTCTCTCTCTCTCTCTCTATCTCTCTCCCCTATCTCTGACTCTCTGTCTCCCCTATCTCTGGGTCTCTGTCTCTCCCACTCTGTTCCTTTCTCTCTCACACAGAGTCCAGCCATGATACAGAGAAGTCCAGGCTGTTCTCCCTTGGAGGACGAGGGGCCATGGAAGCAATACAGAGGCGCTCAGCCAATGCCCAACACCAACCGCCAGCTACATGTGAAAGCCTCTTGGAAGGAGAATCTCCAGCCCTGGTCAAGCCTTCAGAGAATGCAGCCCCCGCCAATGGTGTGATTGCAAGGCAGACACTGTGCCAAAACCATTCAACTCAGCTGCTCCCAGAATATGGACCAACGTAAACTGAGAGATAAACATTTTTCGATATGCTGCAATTGGTTACAAATACATAACCTCTTTTGAAATGACTTATTTTATTGTAGGGAAATGGGCAAGATTCAATGATTATCATTGAAAAGCTGGAAATATAACATTAAAAAGTATGTTGAAAATGTAAGGTCTAAATACAAATTTTGTCATTTTTAGTGCTCATTGGTAATAAAAGTCTGTATATCTACATATATACACTTACATATAAAAATATATATATATGAAATGAGCCAACTATATTATGAATTGTTTTTTAATAATATTTCAGATCAAGGAAAAATGCAGATATATAGCCAGTATCAGTAAGATCTAAACACTAAATAAATGTTTTGAATGAGTAAGTCAGCAAATAAATAATTCTCCAACAGTCACTCTTTTTCAATTCCATAATAATCCATTAATATACAAGCTTTACAATCCTCAGAGAACCCTTGGTTGTGAAATAATCTTTTGTGATAGAGCCAGTTACTCTCTATGTTAGTCACATAAATTGAGGGGAAGAGATTTTAAAAGCCAAACATCCAAAGTGACATTAAACTGATCTCAATAGCCTTTGAAACTGTGATTGAGGAAAGCTTTCAAGTAAAAACAAGAAAGTATCATAAGGTCATAAATGTTTTGTTTGTTTTTTTTTTAATTTGAATTTTATTGTGAGAGAATCACTTTTCTGAGTTGTTTTTGTTTGTCTGTTCCTTGTTAAAAAGTGATGTGTCCTGAAATGGCTTGAAAGTACCTGGACTTTTTATAATAAAGGATGTCCTGCTGTTAGCAATGTAGTTCAGAATTACAGAATACCCGGGAACAGGTTGCATTACTAAGACTGGAGGAATAAAACGAAGTAAGCATAGTTCAAGAAAGGTGCGCTCAATGTCAGAACAGCTATGTGGAGAAAGAGGAAGAAGAAATTTCAGGTTTCGCAGAATAGCAACAGCAATTGTGGAAGGAGTACAGCACATAGAGGGCTATCAACAGGAAGTAACAAGTGGCCTGGAGAAAGATCGAGAACAGCCGGCACCTAGTGGGAGAACATCCAGACTCCAGGTAAAAGCAGACCTTTGCTAGCTCCCAGCCACAGATGTCAAAACAGATTATAGCGGCAGATACGAAACATGACAGGAGAGCAATGAACACAGTTATCTTATCATCAATTTGAGAAAATGAGAAGGCTTTGATGGGAATGGAGAGGATATAAATCATGTTTGAGATAACTTTAGGGTTTTTTTAGATATGTTTAACTTACCAGCTCAAGAATTTTTTTGAGGCTGTGCCATAGTATATATACTTTATTTGCAAAAAGCCTCTTTTGTTTAACGTCTCAGCTGAGAACATTAGTGTATTTTCTGAAGCAAAGTACCTGAACCTGAGTGTCCCTGACTGCTACCGTGATCCCTGGGCTAAGAAAGTTCATGGCAGGTGGTGGGTAAGGGGGGGGCTGGCTCCCTCGTAGGGGAAAGGAACTGTATAAAGGAGTCCTGCCTTGTATTCTCTAAGCCTAAGAGTAAATGAAACTGCAGAATAGCAATGAGGTTTTGTTCCATGGCCATCGATAACTTACCCAAGGTTTTTCGTCAGAACCAAAGAACACAGAAAACTACTTGAGAGACTGTTTGCTCAATACTCCCAGAGACTGCATATAACTAGTACTCTTCTAGATGTGTAGGAGATAGGAGACTTCATTACGTAGATTGGATGGCTCAGGCCATCAGGGGCTAATTCTCTTGCAAAGCCAGTTAGTTGCATGGTTGGATTGAAAACATAAACATTAAACTTTTGAGCTGCTGAACCAAAATAGTTGTCTAATATATAATTTGCATAAGAAATATATTGAAAGCCCTGTTGGTGCCTAAGTGGAATTTGCTCACCCTATTTAAAACCGGAGCGTTATAAAACTAAGGCCATCACCTCAGTAATAGGGGAATACCAAAGCAGCATGCCAGACACAGAGAGAGGGCTCGGGGTCTGTATTAGTCAGATTTCACTGGTCCCGAGAGTAACATCCCGACGGCTCAGAGTAACAAAGGTGTGTTTCTCAGCCACAGCACCTGTTGGCTCTGTGGCTCCTCTGCTTCTTGGTTCCATGTGTCCCTTCCCTGAGAGAGCCATGCTAAAGAAGGAGCCTTCCTCTGAAATAAACTGTTCTCTGGAGCAGTGGTCCCCAACCTTTTTGGCACCAGGGACTGGTTTTGTGGAAGACAATTTTTCCACAGACGGGGGTGAGGGCGATGGTTTCAGGATGATTCAAGTGCGTACATTCAAGCTCACGTCCTGCTGTACAGCCCAGTTACTAACAGTCCCAGATGGCTTCTGGACCACAGCCCGGAGGTTGGGGTCCCTGGCTCTGGAGGGAAAAAGCAAATATAGGACTACAGAACCTTTGCTCAGTTTCGGTTTGTGTCGGCTGGAGTGTCACATGCACCAGGCTCATATGAAGAGGTGAGAGAGGGGACATGAAGGGATAGGTCCGAGTGCTGAGGGCAGCAATATGTTGAGCAAATAATACAATAGAGTCAGAAAGAGCAGAATATTGTTGCATCCTGTCTTGTGTGTGTTATACGTAAAAGGTGGTCGGCAACCTGTACAGAAAATTGGATGGAGCAACCATCCTTCATAAAGTATTGAAGAAGCCGTTGCATTTGAAGTTCGACTTCAAGCAGTTACAAATAAAAACTGGGGATATTTTGCAATTCAACTGAGACTTTCCGTCAAGACTGTATTCATGCATTTTCTTATATACATATAGCAATAAATACAAAATTACAGCTGTAGCATTTGATATATACTTGCATTAAAAGACTTCCTTAATATTTAATCTACAAGGTACCTAGTGATTTAATATTTTTCACGAGTAGTATTAAGAAAAAATACTCATATTTTATGCTAAAACCTACTGAAGCATACTCAGAATACTAAAGAAGGGCAATAATTCTTCTCATTTAGAAATTCATTTGGAACTTATAGTTCATTTGGAATTCATAATTCATGTGAAAATACCCGGCTAGACTCTTTGAATAGAAATGGCGAGGACTCCAGTGCATGGTCTACAAAATAAAGGCAGAGGAGTTCAGAACTTCCCAAGGACAGCTTCTCTTTGGAGACTGAAAGTGAGGGTCTCATGGGTAGCAAAAGCAAGAGCGGTGAACAAAGATCTGGGGAGGGAGGAAGGCAATAGAAATCAAATGTAATGTCTGAAACCCAGGAGGGCGTGACCAGCCTATGTGAGGTAATGGTAGATAATTTTCTGGAGACCCTGAGAGCTGATATTTAATTTGATCTTGGCTTCTACCTATTCATTTTGGCCTTTCTCTATCTACAAATCTTACAGTGTATAGACTCTAAGTCTGCCACAATCTCGTGCTGATGGGCATTTAGAAAAATGAAGGAAGAGAGGAGGTGTCTAACGTGGACTAGTAAGAGAGAACAGCGGGAGCAAGGTAAGGAGGGATTTTGAAATTTTAACTGTGGCACAATCTGCATAACAGAAAATGTAACGTCTTAATGATTTTTAGGCATACAGTTCAGTAGTCCTAAGTACATGCAACCAATCTCCAGAACTCTTCATCTTGCAAAACTGAGACAATGCCCATTAAGTTCTTTTGTCCCTGTGAATTTGACTACCCTAGGTACCTCATATAACTGGAATCAAATAGTATTTGTCTTTTTTAAATTATCTTATTTCAATTAACATAATGTCATCAAGGTTCATTTATGTTTGATATGGGTTAGAATTTCCTTATTGTTGAAGGTTGCATAACATTCCACAGTCTGCACATGCCACCTTTTGTTCCCACATCCCGTCATTGGTGGACACTTGAGTGGCTCCCACCTTTTGGCCATTGTGAGCAATGCTGTTGTGAACATGCACGTAAGGTGAGAGCTTTGAGTAGGAGTCAGCCCATTAGCAAAGGCTGACCCAGCAGCAAAACCCTACTTTCCAAGAGGCTCAGATTTGAAAGAGTGAAAATCAAACATGCCTCCATCACCAAACTACTCTAAGTTTTGCAGATAACATATTATCATATGCAAACCATATATTAAAGCCTCCACTGACATGTCCCCCAAGGATCTCAGATTATCACCAAAACTAACCTGATCGTCCCTTCAAATAACAGCTCCCATTGGTGCTTTTCTCTTATCAGTTAAGGGCAACCACCTTCTTTCCATTACTCAAGCCAAAAGGCATGTGTTACCCTTCACTCCCGTCTTTATGTCTTTGTTGGCAAACTTATGTACTGCAGCTTCAACCTCCGTACTCATCCAAGCCATTTCCCACCACCTGTAGTCTAGGTTACCGTCATCTCTTACCTGGGTCATTGCAGTGGCCTCCTAACTGCCTGCCTGTCCCTGCTCTTGCTCTCAACATAACAAGTAAAGGGATCCTTTCAAGACTTAAGTCAAATTTTGATGCTCTCCTGCTTAATCTTTCAAAAGCCTCTATCTCTGTATAACATCCAAAGTCCTTGCAAGGACTTCTCTGTCTTTCCACAGTCTGGTCCCAGTTCCTTCTCTGCTCTTACTACTCACCTCTTACTGTTCTCTGCTCTCCTCTTATGACTCCAGACACACTGACCTCTCTGCTGACCCTGGCATATGCCAGCCTGCCCCAACCTCACAACATTCACTTTAACCCCCTGCTCCAGGTCATCCTTGGCTCCCTTGATGTCACCTGTCCTATCAGGTCTTTCCCAGGCAACCATATTTAAAATGACAATTCTCTCATTGTCTAAAACACTTCTTATCATTCTCCCCTTTATTTTTCTTCATAGCATTTATCACCCCTAAAAATATGGTGCATTTTACTTATTTTTCTTAGGCACTGTCCATCTTCTATCACCAAAACGTGTGCTTCATGAGGTTAGGATTGGCTGTTTAACCTATCACTGTTATCTTAGTGTTTAATAGATTTTTGTTGAATTAATCAAATATGTAAGAATGAATAAATAAATGCATGTGAAGAATGGAGGGAAAAAGAGAGATCAGTAAAAATGTAAAATGTGAAAACTAAAAAATGTCAACTAAGATGTTTTCATTTTATTTAGTTGACAAATTATGAACATGGCATGACAAATAATTGGTAATTAAGAAATTATGAAGAAAGGAAAGAGGTAAACAGCTTTGACTTTATGACTATAGGGTTTCACTATAATGAAATTGGTTTACCTTAACATATTTGATCTTACACTCTAAACAAAACTTGTATAGAATAAAGGCACCTTTGACATTCTGAGAGTCTGAGTATATTAACTCATAAATGCAAAAGTTTTCTTAGACCTGGTAAGATGGTGGCCAAATAAGTTAATTCATGCATATAGCTTTACATTATTCAATAAAGAGAGATGGAGAAATAGTCAAGAATTTTTCAAAGTAGCTAAAAGTCTTCTAGTGAGCACCTGTCCCAAATCTCACTAAAAGGAACATTTTAAATGGGGCCATTGAAGAAAATGGCATTCACGTTTTACTAAATTGATCTATTTCTTTATCACAAGTTACATGTAAACTATTTTCAGAGAGTCATACATACTTCAGGTTAAAGGCACATAGACAATAATATTTTTATGAGTAAGTTTTATGTTTCCAAAGTGTTTTGATACTTAGAGAATATTAATGCAAGAAAAGAGCTGCCCTTCTCCAACTCATCACCAGACATATCTTAAAAACATCAGACTTTGAAATCACACTCAATCTAGAATTGCATTGCATTTTGTACGAGAGTTAGGAAAACTCTGGCTCTCTGAAATGAATTATATCCAGGACGCCTTACTGTCATCCTCTAAGCACACCGCTTCTATGTATTCCTCCTCTTACTGTCTCCGTAATTTTTAAATTGCTTATTAGGTTTCTATAGCATCATACCTCTGAAGAGCTCAAACCCTGTGTGGACAGCTTTGAGCAGTACCATTTTATAAAGACCCCCTAAGCATTATGCTGCCGTAGCAAAGCAGCAATGGAACCACAGAAACTGCCTAAATAGCTGAGATGCAGAAAACGAAGATGAAACAGAGAAGAAAGGAAAATGGAGAGGGTAGGTGGCGGTACATTTCCATAATCGGTATAACTCCTTTCAAACACTATTCCCAAATCACTTTATGCTCACTTCTGTCCCCTGGACAGAAGTGCCTGGGGCCCCAGGAAGACGACCAAGGACCTCACGGCCTTTTGTTTTTCGACTGTGGTTATAAAGCCTCTGCATGTAGCAGGCCTTTTTCGGGATCATCTCTGAAGACCTTCATACGCACTATTTACTTATGCTTGGCTTATACTTGTGTAACATTTACCATGAGTTAGCCACAGTTCTAAACACTTCATAAATGAAACTACATTTAATCCTCACCACAGCCTATCAGGTCATTATTGATCTTCAATAACTTATATTAACAAAATTTTTCCAGCTGCCATCTAAAACTTATTTTGAATGACCCCTCCATCATTCAACTTAAGTGTATCATTTAGCTGTTTCCTCTGACCACAACCGTATTTTTTTTAAACTGGGAAACAGTATCTGTGATTGAATTAGATAGCTTATTCTTTATTAAGACAATGTCAAAGAAAATATTTCAATTAAAGAATAGGTGAACCATGCGTACGGGATGTTAAATTTTTCCGTGGACTATGATTAGCCTCATCTCAGAGCTGAGGAAATTGAGGCATGGCTACGAAGTGGCGGATTCAAATTTCAGCCTCCAAGCTAATATATCTCCATCAGAATCCATGCTGTCGACGCTCACACTAAGTTGCATTTATACAGGGGCGGGCAAAAGGAGGTTTGCAGTTATGAGTATGCAAAACACAATTTATTCTTATATCATTATTTGTTAATTATTATATTGTTTATTTGTATTACAGCTGTAAACCTACCGTTGCCCACCCCATGTATGCTCTTAGGCTAGAAACCATTAATACTGACACCTTCTTAATTAACTTCCCTTTACTCTATTTTCCTGGATGTTATGATTTCTTTTCCCTTTACTCAACCTTGAAGTTATAATAAAATATTTAATAATTTGCTTAATAATTTCTTAAAGAAAATGTTTTAATACCCATGGCCTAACTAGAGATCTTAATGTATATTACTATTCAATTTAATGTAGATTTATTCGCTTAGAGTTCTCTTTCGCTGCCTTCTTTAGTTATATTGCTCTTAAGGACTCTTTTAGCCCTTAAAAATCTCTGTATTACTCAGGGAAGTTTGCCCTTTAATAAGCCAAAAACAGATAAAATGTGGCAAGCAGAGGTTTAGGAAAATAATAAACTAAATTTCAATGTCCATGGAAAGATTTAACTTACCATACCATAGTTCAACATTTCTATAATTAAAATATTTTATTTGACATTGTCTTAGTAAAGAATAAGCTATTTAGTTCAATCACAGACAGTGGTTTCTAATAAAACATACTGTTGTGCTCAGAGGAAACAGTTAAATGATACAATGAAGTTGAATGACTGAGAGATCATTCAAAATAGATTTTAGATGGCAGCTGGAAAACTTGTTAATATAAGTAATTGAAGAGTAATAATCAAATTTTTCCACATGTAAACTGAAGTCATTTTGCCATAGGTGATAGTGCATGTTATTTCTCTGACCCACCTTGTCTGCCTGTCCAACATCTGAAGTTTCCAGGTCACTTAGACTTCCATACACAGAGAGAAATCAAAAAATCATCGTTGGCCCACTCCTGCTCAAGGACACCTTGGATCTTAAACTTTAATTTTATTTAGTCAGCCCAACAGTCACTTAAAAAACAAGCACTAATTGAACACCTACTCATTCCCAGAGATTGAAAGACAAAAGGGAAAAGTAGGATTTCCTTGCCTTAAGGACGTCATGTCTAATAGGAAAAGAGAAAACTAAATGGATAATTTTCCACATCTGTTTAATCAGAATACCTCTTGGAAGCCACTCAGTTATGTTAGCTCAAATTCTTTCTTTGTACCACAGCTCCTGACCTATTTTCTTATTTAACAGACTAAAATGTGACAATCCATTTTAAACTAGAGAGCCTACTAGATCATCCGTGCCTGGGATCCAGAGACCTTATGTTTTTAATCTTTCTATTTATCCTCCTGCAAAAGCAACTAGAAAAGTGCTTTATACAAAATAAATATTTGATAGTTCTCCTATCATGATATAACTTCTAAATGATTCAGTACACAGGCTTACAGGTTGTTCATATAATATTTCAAACTTATCCATCACAATTTTTAAAAATCAACCAGAGTTTTGATATGGATTTTATGAAATGAAGAAAAGGATAAGAAATCGCAAAGCATCTATGAGCCATTTAACCCAATGGTAAGAGGTGTGCTGTTGTATAATTCTGTGAAAGGCTTTGGAGAAATGAAAATGACAAAATTTAGACTATTTGAAGCAATGCATATTCTAAGTGTTGAGTTGATTATACAGCTGATATTTAGACTAACAAATAAAATTTTCTAAGGTTCTCAGAAGTATAAAGAAAAGTAAGAACAATAATTTAAAACAGAGCAACAAGAGAACCAATTTTACCAAGAAGAAAGATAAGGAGAATGACCTCTAAATACTTTCCCGTTTGAGCCAACTCTCTGAATAGAGATATGATCTGCTACCTACTTTTTTAATTAAAAAAGATAAAGTAGTCTTTGAGGTAATTAGTTTGCCTGCATTATAATAATCAAAGAAGTATGTTTAAAAGCTTAAAGGGAAAAAGAGATTTTGCAGGGTAAGAGAACCCAGTATCAGTTGTCAGCAGAGTTGTTCAGCCTTAGGAAAAAGTATATCATGGTTGAGTAGTTGAAAACAGATCTAGAGACAAACATTCTTTTCTATTTAAAATGTTTAATTGCATTTTATTTAATTTTATCAGGCACATGAGATAATAGGTTGATCTCCTAATAAAAAAAAGGAAGCACCAACTGGAAGGACATCAGCCCTTCAGGGCCACTGTGCTCTGATAATTATTCAAAGTCTGAAAGCTGATTCTCTTTTATCCTAAATCCAATACAGCATATGTAAAAGTTCAAGTAAGTTCAGATTTCTCTGCAGCAATAAACTCTATTCCTACAGTTAGAAGTTCTTCTGATTCCACTTTGAATAATTGTTGCCTCTTAATCTTGTTAGTGTGTGAGCCCTTGATCGTCTTTTTTTATGGCTAAGGCAAATATCACACCTATTATAGGTGGTTTATTTGCAATCTGAAATTTTGTGTATATCAAATATTTTATCTTGGTCAAAACTGTAGAGACTCATATTAAAACCTTTATTCAACTGCATCTTAAATCATGAGCAATTGTATATTCATTTCCCATCTAATGTTTTTTCACCTACATGGTGAACAATGTTTGTTTGTTTGTTTGTTTGTTTGTTTGACTGCACTGAAAAGGAAAAAGATCTTGATCCCATGCATACTTTTTGTGCAGGCGAAGGAAACTAATATCTTCCAAATGGAGGTTTCTACATTGGAATAGTCGATGGTTATACAAAATAAATTGCAAAAGCCAATTTAGCAAAATTAAAGTATTCAACATTATTTTTTGATTGGTGTAAAGGGAAAAATCATTTTCTACTATAATTTTTATTCATAAAAATAGAAACCAAATATTTTATGCATATGACTAGTGGAAAATACAAAGGATTAGGAGTCAGGAAATAAAGCAAACTATTTACTCTAAGTCTCAAAATATTCACATAAAATTTAAAATATAAAGGTTTTCCCCCAAATTTATGTGCACAACCCATTTGTAGATGTGGCTAATGGAATATCGAAGAAATCTCTACCAAATCTCATAAGGAGTGTTCAGCCCCAATAAATACAGGGTGGGGCAAAACTAGATTTTTACCTACTACATTCAGTGAGTAGGTAAAACACAGACTTCATTCTTCTATTTTTATTATTTATTAATTATTGTGTTATTTTTTTCATATGAACAACTATAAACCTTTTGTCCCACCCTGTATACTCAGTCTATTACAAAAATCTTTCCAGAATAGAATTTTACCTTTACTAAAATGTATAGGAGCATTTCCAATGTGTGCTTCATCTCTTTGGAACAATTGTCAAAAGTGGATATTTTTCAAAATCATGCAATAGCAGAAACACCGATTTTACTTCAATTGTTCACGGCAATAAGTAAAAAGATAGTTTTATTGCTATGATGTGTCCATGAAGAGTAAAGGATGTGCACTACTGAAAACTGATTATTAGCAATTCAAGTCAAAGAAATCATTATTTTAAACTAGGGTGGAGAGGTATAACAATAATGCAATGATTTACCTATTTCAACATTCAGATTAGACCTGGTCAACTAATTTCTTCTCACTGGAAGACTTCTTATTTAGACTATGAACAGCCTCAAGAAAAAAGGTAGTAAACCTAGGACTTAAAAGCCCAAACTTGCTGCCAACAGTAAGTCTGAATTATGAAACAGAGAATGACCGCGTGAACCCTGAGGGAAAAATAAAAAGAGACCTACTAGCAAGGGCTCCTAGTGGCTAAGTGGGCTCAGACTTAAAAAAACAGAAACAAACCCCCCGCCCCCAAAATAAAACAGAGCCTAACAGCCCTTTCTGCACCCGGGCTGCTCACACAAACTGCACTTCACAGGGAAGCCTGCCCTGAACTGCCTGTCTCCGAGCTGAATTGTCTGCCCTGCACAGCACTGCTTTTCTGCCTTTTGAGCCGGTCCTTACAAAGTAGTTCCAGGAGTCCCATTTCAACCAATAGGACTGAAGCTTTCCCATCCAACCAGAGCTATAACAGTGCCGACCAATCAGAGAGGCTCTATTTGGACCAATCGAACAGCAAGGACTTAGAGTCCTCATTTGCATGAAGATGAACCGATGAGGTACCAGGGGTGAAGACCTCTGTACATATAAGCCTGCTCCCCTGTGGCTCTGAGAGTGAGCGCACTTTTCTCCCTCCACTGAAGACTGCTTCTCTCCAGCACTGAAACGCCGACGTCTCGCTAGAGCAGAGTGGAGCAGAGGTCCGTAGCCAGAGATGGACCTGGCCCCACAGCTACTGGGCCCCAGGGCTGCTTCACCGCCATGCTGTTTTCACAGCCACGCTGTGTCGCATTTGAGCTGTTTTGCACTGAATAAACTTTCTTCAGTGTACCCCAATTTGGAGATTCTTGTCGGCATTGAATTGGCACCAATGACCATAGGTTAACAAAAGTATCATTTAATGTTTCTATAGTTACTAAATGAGACAACTTCTATCAAGTAAATAACACAGTACCTGGCACGTGCCTAGGACCTACTATATGTCAGGAATAATTATACAAATCTCTTTAATTGTGTGGTAAATACCAAAGTGCATTGTGTGTTATAATATGTAGTATGCCTTTCGCAAAGTGGTAAATAAACCAAAGCACTTAAAATGCAGTGGAACAGATTATAAAGCCCCCTAAATAAACCCATACATATAGGGTGAGCTAATTTTTGGCAAAGGTGCCAAGCATACATAATGGAAAAGGATATTGGGAAAACTGAATTATCACATGGAAAAGAATAAAATTGGACTGGAATCTTAAACCATACACAAAAATTAGCTCAAAATTGATTAAAGACTAAAACATAAAACCTGCAACTGTAAAACTAAAAGAAAACAGGGGGAAAGCTCCTTGACATTGCTGTTGGCAAGGAGACTTTAAATCTGACATCAAAAGCATAGGTAACAAAAGCAAAAAAAAATCAACATTTAAAACTATCTCAAACTGAAAGTTTCTTTACAGAAACAATCAACAAAATGTAGAAGCAAACTATGGAATGGGAGGAAATATTTGTAACCTATATGATGAAGGGTTAATATCCAAAATACGTAAGGAACCTATAAAACTCAATAGCAAAAAGAAAAAAAAAACTGGTTAAAAATTAGCAAAGTGCCTGAACAGTCATATTTCCAAAGAAGAGATACAAATGTCTGTCCGTTTCCCATCCTGCGGGTGTTCAGTGAAGAATGAAACACAGGGGAGGCTTTGCAGCGCTGCAAGCCTGGGGAGAGAAGGAGAGTGCCCCCTCCAAGGAGGACACTCCTGTTCCCAGGTGTCCAGGGGTTTTATTGAGGCTGGTTACTAAAGGTGCATAAAATTGCTAACATTTGCATCCGTTCCTGGGATATGGGGGGAGAGCGGTGAGAGAACAGTCAGGTAATGTTCACCAGGACAACCAAGAGGGGGGGAACACTGGTTCCCCTTCAATGGTCGCGTTCGTGTCCAGTTCCACATTCAGAACTCTGCTCTTGGTGTCACAGGTACACATACCCAGGGACCTGAACTCCCACCAATGTCCAATAGGTATATGAAATACGGCTCAACATCACAAATCATCAGGGAGATGCCAATCAAAACCACAATGAGATATGGCCTTATACCTGTTAGAATAGTTATTACCACAAAACCAAAAGGTAACAAATTTAAGAGAGGAAGGGAAGGAAAGGGAACTCTTATACAGTGTTGGTGGGAATGTAAGTTTGTACAGCTACAGCAGGGATATTTCTCAAAACATAAAAATAGAGCTATAATACCCTGTCATCCAACAATCTAACATTTGGGTGTATATCAAAAGTAAATAGAGTCACTATCTCAAAGAGATATCTGCACGACCACGTTACTGCAGCATGATTCACAGTAGTCAAGATATGAAAACCCAAGTGTTCACTGATAGTAAATGCATAGAGAAAATGTGACATAATCTCAAGAAAACAATAAAACTCTTTTATTTGCAATAACATGCATAAACATGGAGAACATTATGCTAAATAAATCAGAAAGATAAATACTGCGTGATATCACATGGATGTGGGATCTTAAGAAGTTGAACTCATTGTAATAAAGATTGGAAATAGTAGTTACAGCCCCGGTTGGTGTGATTCAGTGGATTGAGTGCCAGCCTGCGAACCAAAGGGTAACTTGTTCAATTCCCCGTCAGGGCACAGGCCTGGATTGCAGGCCAAGTCCCCCGTGGGGGTGAGTAAGATATAACTATACATTGATGTTTCTCTCCTCCTTCTCCCTCTTTTCCCCTCTCTGTCTAAAAACAAATAAATAAAATCTTTTCAAAAAATAGTAGTTACAATTCTGGGAGCAGAGAAAAATGGGATACTGGTCAAAGGATACAAACTTTCAGTTATAAGGGAAGTTCTAAAGCCCCAGTGTATAGCATAATAACTATAGTTGATAACAATGTACTGTATACTTAAAATTTGCTAAGAATAGATCTCAAGTGTTCTCAATACATGCAAAAATGATAACAATGTGAGGAGATAGATTTATTAATTAACCTGATTGTGGTAATCATTTCACAGTATATACATATGTCAAAACATCACATTATACTCCTTAAATATATACAATTTTTGTCAGCCATATCCCAATAAAGGTTGAAAATCATCTTCTATCACCACATATTTGACTCCCTTCATCTTTTATTACCTCCCCACCTTCCTTCCCCCTGGCAATCACCATACTTTTGTCTATGTCTATGAATTTTTATTGTTTGCTTTTCTTGTTTGTTCATTTATTGCTTTCAGTTTTATACTCCACATATGAGTAAAATAATATGGTTCTTAAGTTTTTCTGTCTGACTTACTTTGCTTAACATGATATTCTTAATATCTAACCATGCTGTTGCAAATGGAAGTATTTCATCTTTTCTTATGGTTGAGTAGTAGTATACGGTATATATGTACTGTACCTTCTTTATCCAATCATCTGTTGAAGGACACTTCAGTTGTTTCCATGTCTTGGCCACCATAAATAATGTTGCAGTGAACACACAACAGTGTATATGTCTTTACGGACAAATGTTTTCAAATTTTCCAGGTAGATATACCAGAAGAAGAGTTGCTGGGTCATATGGTAACTATTCTCAATTTTCTTACGAACCTCCATACTGTTTTCCATAATGGCTGTACCATAGTAGTATACAATGAAAGACTATATGCAATCAAATTCAATAACCTGGAAGAAATGGATAAGGTCCTATAAATATATAACCTTTCTAGACTGGATCATGAAAAATTGGAAAATTTAAATAAAACAGGTAACAGTGAGGAAATTGAAACAACCATCAAAAACTTCTCAAAAAGTAAAAGTTCAAGACCAGATAGCTTCACTAGTGAATTTTATCAAATATTCAAAAAAGATTTGATACCTCCTCAAAGTCTTCCAAAAAAATTGAAGAAGATACAATACTTCCTAATACATTTTATGAAGTCAACATAACCCTGATACCAAAACCCGACAAGGATAACACAAAGAAAAAAACAAACAAACAAACTACAGACCAGTATCTTTGATGAATATAAATGTAAAACTCCTGAACAAAATATTAGCAAATTGAATACCTCACAATCAAGTGGATTTTATTCCAGGGACACAAAGATGGTTCAATCTACACAAATAGGTCAATGTAATATATCACATTAAGAAAGGATAAAATTCATATGATCTTATTAATAGATGCAGAAAAAGCATTTTATAAGATACAACATCCATTTATGACTAAAACATTCAATAAAATGGTAATAGTAGAAAAGTGCCTCGATATAGCAAAGGCCATATATGACAAGCCCTCAGCGAATGTACTCAGCGGTGAAACAGTGAAAGCTTTGCCTCTATGATCAGGAACAAGACAAGGGCGTCCACTCTCACCATTGTCACCCAACATAGACCTGAAAGTCCTAGCCAGAGCAGTTAGGCAAGAGAAAGAAATAAAAGGCACCCAAACTGGGATGGAAAAGTAAAAGTGTCACTTTTCATAGGTGACATGATTCTTTATATAGAAAACTTTATAGAACCCACCAAAAAACTATTAGAAACAATAAACAAATACAGTAAAGTTGCAGGATACAAAATCAATGAACAAAAATCCACTGCATTCCTATATACTAACAATGAAATTTCAGAAAAACAAATGAAAAGAAAATTCTTTTTGTAATTACAACAAAAAGAATAAAAATCTAGGAATAAGCTTAAAGGATATGCGGGACCTATGTACTTAAAACTATAAAGCATTATTAAAAGTGATTAAAAAGGACACAGTGAAATGGAAAGATATCTTCTGCTCATGGATTGAAGAAATCAACACAGTTAAAATGTTCATATTACCCAAAGCAATATAGTTTCAATGCAATCCCCATCAAAATTCCAATGACATCATTTAAAGAAATGTAACAAAAAATAATCATATTTGTATGGAAGCACAAAAGACCCTGAGTGTTTTCCTGAATAGCCAAAGAATCCTGAGAAAAAAGAACAAAGCTGGAGGTATCACACTACCTGAGTTCAAATTATACTACAAAGTGACGATAATCGAAACAGCAAGGTATTGGGAGAAAAAAAACAGACACACAGTCCATAGAAACAAAACTGAAAGCCCAGACTTAAACCTACACATATATGTGAGCAGAATTTTTGACAAAGGAGCCAAAAACATACAGTGGAGTAAAGAAAGGTTCTTCAATAAATGGTGCTGGGAAAATTGGAAAGCCACATATAAAAGAACAAAACTAGGCTACGGTTTGTTCCCATATACAAAAACTAACTCAAAATGAATCAAAAACCTAAATATAAAACCTGAAACAATAAATTTCATAGTAGAACACTTAGATACTAAATTGAAGGACCTTGGTTTTAGAGAAGATATTCTGAATTTGTACCCAAAGGCAAGGAAAGTAAAAGCAAAATAAATGAATGGGGTTACGTCAAACTAAAAAGCTTCTGCACAGCAAAAGAAACCACCACCAAAAAAAAAAAAAAATCAACAGAATGGGAGCAGATATTTGCAAACAAGAGCTCTCATAAGGGGTTAATATCCAATTATATAAAATACACATTTTTAAAAAGCTTAATGTTTATGCTATTCTTGGGGATTCATTTGAAAATAATCCTCGATGGGACACAGAACATTCCCTAATTTTCATGTTTTATACATTTAAAATGGTGGCTAGACAATTTCCAAGGGGTATTTATAATTTTCCTCAGATACAACTTCTTCATGAATAGGCATTTTATTTAAATATTCTTTTTATATTGCACTTCAGTTATGGGCCATGATTAATCATGCTGCATATTCTAGAAACAGACCAAATGTAATACATGTTAAAAGTGCAAAATACCACATGCATACTTGGTAGTCACAGGGGAGTGAGACATCCTAATCCCTGGAGTCTCTGGTAGAGGGATTAGCAGTGCTCACCAATAAGTAAACTGCTAGGCCGAGTAGGGTAGGTGTGGTAAGAGAATACAAAGTAAGTTCACATTACATCTAGCTGGGAATTCAAGCTAGATATTGAAGAACAATTTACAGGGAAACAATAGTAGAATGGATGAAGTCAAGAATCAAATCAATGATTTGGAATATAAGGAAGAAAAAACAACCCATCAGAACAACAAGAAGCAAAAAGACTCCCCCCACCACCTCCAAAATGTGGATAGTATAAGTAGCCTCAGGGACAACTTCAAGAGGTCCAACATTCACATCATAGGGGTGCCCAAAGGAGAAGAGAGGGAGCAAGAAATTGGAAATCTATTTGAAAAAATAATGAAAGAAAACTTCCCTTATTTGGTAAAGGAAATAGACATGCAAGTCCAGGAAGCACAGAGAGCCCCACACAAGATGGATGCAAAGGAGCCCACTCTAAAACACATCATAATTAAAATACCAAAGGTTAAATATAAAGAAAAAATCTTAAAAGCAGCAAGAGCAAAGCAGTTAGTTACCTACAGGAGAGTTCCCATAAGACTTATAACTGATTTCTCAAAAGAAACTTTGCAGGCTAGAAGGGATTGGTAAGACATACTCAAAGTCATGAAAAGTGAGGATCTATAGTCAAGATTGCTCTACCCAGCAAGCTATCATTTAGAACAAAGGGCAGATAAAGAGCTTCCCAGGCAAGAAAAAACTAAAGGAGTTGATCATCACCAAACCATTATTACATGAAATGTTAAAGGGGCTTATTTAAGAAAAAGAAAATCAAAGCAATAAACAATAAAATGGTAAAACATACATACCTACCAACAATTAAATTTAAAAAGCAAACTAAGCAAACAAAAAGAATTGAGACAGAATCATGGATACAGAGAGCATTTTGATGGTTGCCAGATGGGAGGTGTTTGGGGGAATCAGTGAAGAGGTGAAGGGATTAGAAGTACAAGTAGGTAGTTACAGAATAGCCATGGGGATGTAAAGAACAGTGCAGAAATGGAGTAGCCAAAGAACTTCTACACATGAACAATGGTAGAGGGATTGTCTGAGGGAGTGCGGGTGCTAAGTGGATGGAGAAAGGGGAAAAAATCAGAACTGTAATAGCACAATCAATAATATACAATTTTAAAAAGTGTTGAAACACAGGCAAAATTTAGATAAATAGAGAAAGAAAAGGATTTCTGAGGATAGGAATTGCTGAACCAAGAAACGAAGTTGAAAAGGAGAAAAGCCATGTCAAGAACACAAAGTAATGAAGTTTGAGGAAAGCTGGGCTAATTATAAGTAAGAATAAAGAGATCTTTTGAAGGCACTGGCTGGTGTGGCTCACAGGACAGTGCTGGTTTGCAAACCAAAGGGTGGTCGGTTCCATTCCCAGTCAGGGCACATGTCTGGGTTGTGGGCCAGGGCCCCAGTAGGGATGCATGAGAGACAGCCACACATTGATGTTTCTCTTGCTCCCTTTCCCTCTCTCTAAAAATAAATAAATAAAATCTTTTAAAAAATCATATGAAGATTTACTGTGGACAGCATTAAATTACAAGATGAAGAGTTTAAATGTCCTAAAAGGTACTGTGTATATAAACTTTGAAAATTATTTAAATGAATAACAGAAGAACTTCCACAATCATAAAGGTTTTCTTATTATACATAATGTAATATATATGCTATCAAATTTTTAGTTAAGTGAGAGTTCTTATACATCAAACTAAAAGCTTAATTTAAAAGTTCTGGTAATTTAAAAGGGCGAGGCTTCATGCTCATCTACCTCCCACATTGTGCACGAAAGGTACAACCTAGTGATGTGTTAAAGGAAACCACCTCCATGAGCTATCTCTTCTGTTAGCCATAGCATTTCCTTCTCTTTCCTTTTTTAAAAAAATATCATGTACAGTATTTTATACTTTAAATTTAAATACAATAATTTCTTATATATGTCACATCTGTAAGTATTTGGCATTTGGTAGCAAAACAGTCTAATCAAAAAGTCTCACGGGATGTCTGTGTTAAAATATATATATATATATATATATATATATATATATATATATGAATATGCCAGTGTGCAGAGATTAACTTTTTAAACATAATAGTTTTGTGCTAAAAGCACCATGGAACTGAACGAAGAAATATTTCATAAAAGACTAATTATGTGATCTAACCAAATTGTCCACTCTTAGTGTAAAATTTAAAGCAAATGATTGCATTAAATTCAGTTTTGTCCATCCCCTCAAAATAGGACACATGGCCTAATAAACAAACAAACAAAGAAACAAACAAACAAACAAAACCTTGATTCTTAGTGGCAGGATCAAAGTTGGGGAGTTGTGCTGGAAACTGACTTTCTGGTTATAACTCATTTGCCAGGTTTCATTCATTTCCTATCAGCTTGTTTGTTTCTTTGTGTTTGTTTTGCCTTGTTCCTTGCCTCAGGAAGGTGGCCCCCAGTATCTCATCACCGGAGCTCTCTTGCATTCCGGTGTCACTAGGTTCAGGCAATGAATCACCCTAAGAGACTGGGGGAGGAGAAGAAAGGGCAGGCTATTTCTCTACCCATGCCCCTCCTGCTTTGGGCTCTGCAAACAGCAACCTGGATTGAATCTTCACCAGGCTCTGGTAATAATCTATTCTTCCTCTGGAGCCGGGCCTGATGATGGTTTCTGGCTGTTGCTGGTCTCTGTATGCCTCAAAATCCCATGTTGGTTCCCTTTAAATCATTTCTTTATTACATTTTCATCGAAAGCCCTAATAATCCAGATAATTGTGTCATCTGTTTCCTGCCTGGCCCATAAATAACAAGTAGAGAATAAAAATTGGAGATTCTGAGAACAGTTAGGTCTAAAATGACTTTGAACTGGCAATGTCCCCTTTACTTCCAACGTGCATATTAGGTCCAAATGCAAGTGTCACCCTGCTACATATAAAGTGGAAAGCTAAAGTCAGAATTTAGGAGCAATATAATCATAATGGCAAATTTAATAAGGGACTAGATAAACCTCACAATACACGCTTGGAAACAAAGTCGTATATTGGAAAACTTAGAGTAAGGAGAAGTGCAGGAGAGGGCAGAGCTTGAAGTCAGCTTTCTTCCTGCTAGTTGTTCTCAAAAGCTTCCCCTGAAGGCTGGGTAATGATGAAGGAGTCCATAGGCTCCAGAGCCAAGCAAAATCCCCCGGTTTCACTATAAATGTGTGAGCATTACATAGCATGTTTGTTTTTAAGATAAAATAATCAGTTTTATCAAAACAATTATGTAACTTGCTGCTTCAGGAAAATGTACTATGTTGATGACACAGTTTTAAGTACTTGTTGGGATAGGATACTGCCACATCCTGTTTGATATGCAGTGTAGGTCATTAAGTGGTAGGGATATTTGGAATGTTCTTTTGAACAAAATAAACTAATGAGCAAAATAGAACCAGAGGCATAGAAGCATGGAACGGACTGACAGCTGCAAGTGGGGAGGAGGGGGGAACTGCTTGAAAGAAGGTGAAGGGATTTGTCAAAGAATGTGCATGAAGGAACCATGGACGTGGACAATGGTGAAGGGCTGGCTGGGTGGGGGAAGCAAAGCGGGTAAAAGTGGGACAATTGTAACAACATAAACAATAAAATTAAAACAAATAAATTACTCTTTTGTGTATTTACTTGCTTGAAATACAGGGCATCTTCTTATCTATTATCTATAACTCTATCCATCTATCTAATCACCCATGCTTTCTCAAAGTAGCATAATATATAAGAAAAATAATTAATAAAATAATAAGATGAATGACAAGAATTATAATTTTTTTAAAAATTGTATGTCTTATATATCATTCTACCTATAAATACATATATTAATATATGCATAGGTACTTTTAACCATAGCTACCTAACAATAATTTCCATTTTCATGGATCCAAATATTCTTTAGAGAATTTGATAGCAGCATGTCTTCCCAAACATCATAATTCATTAATCTTAATATTAAATAATGTGAGACTTCTACAAATCAAATAAATTAAAAAGAATTGGCCCAAAGAAATTAATGTGATCCTAGATTACACGTCTTTTTTAATCCCTATGATTTTTTAAATAGAATTAGCTCTTAGAGTATTGTTTACTCTAGGAATTGTCCTGTACAGATGTATTCTCTAACTAGTATATTTTAAAATGTCCTTCTTGTGAGTATATTGGTCTAAACTAGCTAAACATGTAAATATAAAATTGGCATATGCCAGTATAAAAAAATCAATTCACTGGGGAAATTTTTTGTCTTTGTCTTTCTACTTGGTAGTCACGAAATGTGTTGGGATTATTTTGTTTTGTTTTCACTCATTGGCATGACTCATTTAGCATTTCCTACAAAGAATAACTCTAAATACTAAAAACATTTTCCAAGTAAAAGTCCTGTTGTGCTTGTTTTAATAAACAGATAAGGATCATTTGTACTTGGCAAAATTTATTTGCATATAAACAATGTGTTGAAGTTTTTCAATCTGCTATTTTCACATGACGAATAATATATACATATTCTGAAATTTTATTGAAACTAGTATTATTTCCTTTGTCATATTGTACCAGGAGGTGTTAACTTGAAAAAGAAAGAAAGAGGGAAGAAGGAAGAAAGAGAAAAAGAGAGGGAGGAAAAATAAAATAAAGAAGCCATAAAATAATATAATGTCTTTTCTTCTTTTAATGCAATAGTATCACTTCAATACTTAATTCTCCATTTACTTAAACATTCATTAAATACTCAGAAAATAGCATAGGCATGTTCTTAGAGATAGAAGAAACTATAAAACTGTTAAGAGTATAGTGCATGACAGGCAATAAACATGTAGTTGTTCATTCAAAGAGGTTCAGGAAGTTGGACATGCTTTCAGAAAAATGTTTTTTCTTTTTTTATTTAATATAGCTCAATGTGCATATCCTTCCATTTACAAGTAAGAGTTCTGTAAGGAAAATGTTCTAGGTTACATTTTAAAAGGAAATACATTTGGAAGGATAATTTTATGAGAGAGTGCAAAAAATTCAGGACAAAGAATTTGACATAGGCCTATAATTTGACATAGACATATTCAGTGTATCGACATGCTCATTATACAAAAGCAAACCCATTCCACCAGTAGATTTATGACTTTCTGAGGGGATGTTTTCTTGAAATGCCTGCTTCAAGTGGTCATTCTTGGCTTTTGTAAGGAAAACTTTCCCTCCAAAAATTTACCTGGGACCTGAGTTATAATGGTCAAAACAATAGTCTTGGTATTTATCTCCTGTTAAGCTTAAAAGACCCTTCTTGTGCAGTTGTCATTTAAAAATATTCCATAGGATAGTGATGGATTTTCCCAAGTGAAACCTCCTGCCATCTTAAGAATGTTCTTTGTTTCATCTTCTCCTTGGCTCTCCATTAACTTCCTGAATTCTACAGACCAAAACCTCACCCTGGCATTTCATTCCAGACCTTTGACAACCTGCTTAGGATCTACCCACCTTGATTTCTTCCAGCTCTCCACAAAACTGCCTGTGGTGCAGCCCACTTGACTTTCTCACCCAGCTCTGCACAGGCCAGCCATTTCGCAAACCCATGCCTGGATGTCAGCTCCACCTGAAATTTTCCCTTCTACCCTCAGCTCACGCTCCCCACCATCACACAGCCAAAAACAAGATCTTTGGCTCATTTTTGTATCCTCTATGCTATAGCTTGTTCAGGCTTTAAGGAACCCTGATATCAGTGCTCATTTTCATAGAGCACTCTGTGCGTAGTATTTGTGAGCGAATCAGGAAAAGGGAAGGTGAAAGCATGACTAACTTACTCCTTCAGTCACACATCCATTCCGATATGTATTCGGCACCTGCCACGCACTAAGCATGACCGAGGTCAGAGAACACAGTGGTGAACGAGGTGGCGCATCCCTGCCTGCCCCTTAAGTAACAGGCTCGTCAGAGACGCTGGCACTTTGAGGTTACAATGGGCTCTCTTCAAAGAGTGGCCCAACTAGCTTCAGAAGTCAGAGTCCTCCCCACACGAAGCATGATACAAACATATTGGTTGATACCATTGAGATACTTCTTAGATGGTTTCAAAGCCATCAAAGGGCTTGCCTAAATTCTGAAACTCTTCCTTAAAATTATGTTTGAGAGTGTGTGTGTGTTTAGGTTTGTTAGCCATCAAAACTATTGACAAAGGTTAGCAATTTTATGAAGTCTTCTTTGTTAACAATGGCATGATAAATTGTTTTCAAAATACATTTGTAGCAGCTAAAAAGAATACTATTTATTTCAATTGTAGTTGGAAAAGGAGTGCAATTCTTTGTTTCAAGTTTTCAGTGGTACCCAAAGACCTAATCTGATTCCTAGCTTTTTATTCTTTTATAACTTTCTATTATAAAGATAAAAAATAGTGTCAAAAATAAAAATTCTCAAATTTCTTTTAATTACAATAATAATTGTAATTGAAATCAATTTAAAAGCTTAATAACTATGCAGTATATGTAAACAAGCTAACTAAAATCTTTTGGTTTCATTTTTCCAGGATTATTATGGGTATATAATTCATCTGATGAATTCAAAGGTATCTAAACTTAAATATACACATTGTTCAAGGCTGAAAAGTTCTCAATATTCTAGTAGTCTGTGTTCATTTCATTCCATCTCCAAAAGAAAAAATTTTGTATTCATTTCATATTTACAAATATACCAAGCCCAGGCAGGTAAACTTATCATAACAAATGATGTGGAAAATATGTTTGACCAAGTTGAATGTCACTGATTAAGGGATTTAAACTAAATTATAAATTTGTGAATATGAATTTCATTTAACCTTGAAAACGACTTGAGTTAAGGTGACAAAATTTAAAAAAAAATAAAACCTTTAGTTTTAAACCAGATGTGTTAGGATCTCAAGCTCTCCTACATAATATGTCTCTGTTTATTCATATTGTCTTTAAAAATATTTATTTAATTACCTACTATATATTAATGTAGGGAATGTTTGCTATGGAAACAACAGACAGCAAGGACATAAAAATAACTAATGTTTAGTGAATGTTTCACATAAGCTTTATCTGTGGTAATAAGGCAAATGCACAAATAATATCATAAGAATAAAAGGAGCTGAAAAAGTTTGCTTATATTCCAGAAGAGAGTAAGGTCTTTGTTTAAAATTTTCAAAAGTGATGAGTCTTACTCACTTAATTATACCAAATAATTCTGAAATACTAAAGGTAAAAAAAAATCCAGGACAAAAAATATTAACACTTCCATCTGCCTAACCCTATGACAGGATCTTGAAGGGGCTAGGTTCCTGGCTTTGGAATTCAGCTCGAGCTATATACTCCTGGGCGAAATTGTGCCTCAGTTTTCTCTCCTGAAAAATGTAATACACATAGGACCTACATAAAAGGATGGTGAAGAGTAAATAAGTTAATATGTGTAAAGTACTTGGACCTTTATGCAATATAGAAACTCCATAATTGGAGCTACTATTATAGTCCAGGGCTTTTAACTCTGCCATGATAACTCTTACCCCAGTAACAACAATATTCCTACACCAAATAATATTGGTTTTTGAACTATTTCTTCATCAGTGGAAAATTTTGTTCCTGAATCTCCCTGCCTGTAGAGATAATTGCCCTGGTAACATCCTTTTATTCTTTTCCATGGCCCAAATCCCAGGAGATGATGTAAACACAGCTTTGTCTACTTCAGAACATTGTTTTAATGAGTAATGTGGGAAGAAATTTGAAGCATGAACACTAATATCACTTAAAATGCATCTGAGTTATAAAAATCTATTTGAAAAAGGCTGGACCATTACAGATCATTTAGTTTATAGTAAATCAAATATGCTGGAAAACATTTTAAAAGAAGAATTGTATTATTCCATTTGACTATCTTGTAGTTATTATGACTAAGCAAAAACTGAAAATACTCATTCTTCACCCTCTTTTGTAACTTTGAAATTCGGATTTCCAAATCTTCATTTTTCAAAGAAAGAGCTACTAGCAACTAATCCAAAGTCTCAGAGTCAATGTTTAATGGTTGACTGGTACCAATGTCAAACACAACGAAAGATCCCATAGATCATCAGTAAAACAAACCCGGCGCGCAACCGTGAAGTTCTATGATGTTTTCTTATCCTGCGGTTGTACAGCTCCTGAAATGATCATTTCTGTTCAGGTTTTCTGCTTCCTCACAGTTAACTTCAGAGACAATTTTGAGCTGCTTTGAGGAAATTCTTCTGGGTCCTATGTCCTTGTGGTTCCTCATTCCCAAAAAAGCAAAAACATCCTGAACTGGGTTTATTTTAATCTAGATACACCTTTCAAAAAAATGTATGGAAATAATAATTCCCAGGTAAAAAATAAATTAACTAATACTAAAAAGCATTTTAAAGTGACATTACATCTGGCACATTTGACCTGTGTAGTGGAAATTATTCAATACCTACCACTAAAGTGCTGCCACTGAAAATGGGGGGTGGGTAGACATCAATAGATGGTTGTCTGAAATCTAAATTAGGCAGGGAAGCCCGGTAGAAGCATTTGACTAAAAAGGCTAATGTCCTTCAGGTAAGCCTCCCTGATTCCCATAATTAAATGTATTTTTTTTCCTCAAGTTTCCAATGTGACTGGGAATAAAAATTAGAATAGTATTTACAAATGATAATCAGTAGGGCAATTATCAGAAATATGGAAGATTATTTCAATATATTGTTGAATATAATTTCATGCTTCAGCAAAAGCATGCTGAAGCATTGAGGTTCAAAACACTATTGATAAAACCTTCAGAACTGCCACACATTGGGTTTTGGGCAAATTTGGACTTACTGCTTATTTTAACATGTATTAGGTAGTTTCATCTGTCAAGCACTGTTTTAAGCACCTCCCATGTAGTGACGACTCATTTAATCCTTATAACAAACCTATGTAGCAGCCACTAGCAAATGGTCCTTTGCAAATGAAAAAAACAAACAAAGCAACAACAACAATAAAATGAGCACAGAGCAGTCAAATAACTTGCTCAGCATCCACAGTCAAGAAGCCGTAGAGACAAGAATTTGAACTCAGGTAGTCTACATACGGTGCCCATAGTTTCTTTTTTTAAGTATATTTTATTGATTATGCTATTATAGTCACCCCATTATTTTTCTTCCCCTTTCTCCCCCTCTGCCCAGTACCCCCATTCCCTCCAGCATTCTCCACCCTCTTAGTTCATATCCATGGGTCATACATACAAGTTCTTTGGCTTCTCCATTTCCCATAGCACTTTTCTCTTAAAAGAGGAGGGAAAAGAAAAGAAAAACGAAGCCATAAAACAACATGGGTATATTTTCCCTTCTTTTAAAACATAGTATCACTTAGGGTTCTTAATAATTGCATCTCAGATCAAAATATTAGCAGCTAGTGAAGTATTGTGGCAACTCTATAGTGGAATACTTCTTATAAAAATATACTTTTCTGCTGGTGGCACCATTTGCCATATATAATCAACAATTTATTTAAAGCAGAGAAGAATTAACCAAGGCCTAGTTAGCTTTGACATTTATAACCATGGACCTCATATTAAGACAAAGCATAAGAAGTTAATGATAGCATTACTACTCCTTAAACATGTTCCTGTATTAATATTCTAGTAGCTAAAATGCTAACTAAAATCTCTTGACATTCTTCTACTCTAAAAGTAGACAATATAACTTGTTAGAATATACATACTTCCACTTATAGACTTGACAAGACTAGTGTTCACTTTGCTTAAAATAAAATCAGGTCTGTTAACAGTCAATGTTTTGGGAGTTGACCCTTATACAAAAACAATTTTTCCTTGCTTAAATAAACATAGTTCCCATGTAGCTTTAGTACTTCTTATCTAGTGAGTTTTGACCGGACTTAATTCACATGCCCAAGTCCTAAACACACACACACACACACACACACAGGCACACACACGCACCTTCCCCTCCATTTGCTATGACTCAGTGGGAATGAAGTCAGCCTTGTTAGCAAAGTGTTCTCTAAGTTCATCATGGTGAACAGCAGAACCCCATCCCAAGGGTCAGGTAGGTTCTAATTCAAACAGATATCAGCATATAATTCACCCCCTCTCCCTCAAATATCTGCAGCCTTTGCTGGCCAGCATGGCTCAGTTGGTTGGGTGTCATCCTGCAATGCAAAGAGTCGCTGGTTCAATTCCCAGTCAGGGCACATGCCTGGGTTGTGGGCCCAGTCCCTAGGTGGGACATGCGTGAGAGGCAACCAATCAATATTTCTCTCACACGTTGCTGATTCTTTCCCTCCCTTTCTCCCTTCCTTCTCCTCTCTCTAAAAATAAATAAATATCTTTAAAAGTATATATCCACAGCTTAATCCCAGGAACCTATGACTATGACACTTTACTTGGCCAAAGGGATTTTGCAGATGTCATTAAGTTAATGGTTTTGAGATAGGAAATTTCCCTAATTATCAGAGTGAGCTGAATGTCATCACAAGGGTCCCTACAGGAGGGATGCAGGAGGGCCAGAGTCAGAGGGAGATGATGTCAGGATGGAAGAGAGAAACGGACAGGAAGAGATTTAAAATTGCTACTCTGCTGGTCTTGAAGATAGAAGGGCGTGATGAGCCAAGCAGTTCAGGTGGCCTTTAGAAGCTGAAAAAAGCGAGGGAACAGATTCTTCTCTAGAGACCTCAGTAGCCTACAGCCCGATGGTCCACTTGATTTTAGCCACGTGAAACCCATTTTGGACTTCTGACCTCTCAAATTGTCAACAGGTTAAATTTGTATTGTCTTAAGCAGCTAAGTTTGTGATAATTTGTTACAGCAGCAATCAGAAACTAACACAGTTACCAAGTACCTAAAACCTGGGACAAAATTTTTAAAAAGAATACAAATGGAAATGTGAATGAAATGTCAAAAATGACTCACCATTTCTTTTAGAATGAAAGTTTCATTAAAAAAAAAAATTTAAGCAGCTGCGTCCACTCCATAAACTGTAAATACTATACAATGAGGTCCATAGATCTGCATTCGGCCTTTCCAGATGAGGGAACTAGTAAAAATGTTCACCCTATGAATACAGACCTAGATGGGATTAATGCAGTCCTACTGGTCAGGTTCTGAGTTTTCTTACCCCAGGGTATCCTGACTGGAGCCTGGTATCCTCTTGCCAGAGCCCTCATTAACCTTTGAAGATCACTGGCGTAGGATCGGCATGTGATACCTCATTCAGATGCCCGACAGTTGCGTTCTCTGAAGGGGAACCATCTCTCTGAGAGGGGCTTGCTGCGGGCTCAGTTGACATGAGGCTGACTTTCCTCTGTGGTCCTGGCCCCTGGCACACTCCCTCTCGTACCTTGCCCCTCCACCTCCCCACCCCCACTCTTTCTAACCTCTGCATTTTTTTGTCTCCAGCATCTTTGTTTCTGGTTCTCAGTGGCCTCCTCTCTGACAACTCTACAATAATGATAAAGGTTATGCTTTTATCCCTTTACTGACAACAGCCCCCTACCTGATTGGGGTTCAAACTCCATCAGGGAAATTTTGCTGTAAGTGGAAGATGTAAACATCTCTCTGCAAAATTAGCCCTGAAATGCTACTGTTTAGTATGCTGAAGGGCACTGCTGCCCTTTTGAGGTGATCCCTTCTCACCTCAAAAGCTTTACCTCCCACATTTCAGTGGGAATTTGTAATAATTTAAATTGTGTGTTTTTATGAACTGAAATTTAATACAAACTAATTGCTTTTTATATATTCATAATGGGTTTCATACATTTTTAATTTCTTAGGTTTAGATTTTTTTTTTAATTGCAAGAACTGTTCTCCCAAATGTCACATTATACATTAGGTGCTTTTCTTTTAAATACAAAGATCTGGTTCTTTTCTTAATGAGATACCTGTTTGGTTCAAAACTAGGTTTGAAAATATTTTATTGTCTCCATTTAGCTCAAGGGATGTCCCCCAATATTTAAAGAAAAAATAAATTTTGAATATTTTATTACTTAATATTAAATTATTAAAATATTTAGGATCTCTATATATCACATAGCACTACTAATAGTGAATAAGTGAAGACAGCAGACATGTATCAAAATATCACAGTGGAAATATGACAGGAAAATTATTAAAAAGTCTACAATTGTTTAAGTCACAAATTTACAACTAATTATTATAATGCCCTTTATATAAATATAACACCTCAGTTAAATTTATTTATCAATTATCAGTTATTTCATATTAGATTATACTGTATGTATGACATCTATTATGATATATAATTATAGATAATGATATAGAGATGTATATTATGATATATATAATGACATATCTGTATGAAAAGAAAGAGATACAGAGAGATTATATACTGTTTAAACTATAAACATTTTAACATTTTCAAGTAGGCTAATTAAAAATGTAAAACTAAGTAATTTTGGCTTAAAATCTTAACTGCTTCTATTTTTTACACCAAAATGTGATCTTATGTTCATATCAGTCTGCTAGTACTACCATTAGAAATGCCACAGACTGGCAGCTTAAACCGCAGACATTGATTCACAGTTCTGGATGCCGAGAAGTTCAAGATCAAGATGCCAGCAGATCCGATTCCTAGAGATGGCCATTCCTCTGTGCCCCCACACAGTGGAGAAAGGGAGCTCTGATCCTTTTTCCTCTCCTCATAAGGACACTAGTCCCATTCTAGGGGACTCATCTTCATGACTTCATCCGAACTTAATTACCTCCCAAAAACCCTGTCTCCAAATACCATCATGTAGGGGAGGGGGTGGAGGTGGGATTTGAACATATAAATTTGGGAGAGGAGACACAAAAATGTATCCATAACAACATTAAACTATGAAAAGAGAAGTGGTTAAGTATTTTTCATTGGACTCATATTTTATATCTCAAGAAGTAAATATCAAATTAGGAGTTTCTCAAAATTTTTCTATATAATAAGTATAGATATTAAACTTCACCAGCCCTTCAAGTATCTTTATTCTAATCTATGATATTCTGCTCACTGTGATTGAAAGCTATTGAAATTTTAAGTTAGGAAATAAAAGGTTTTTTTTAAAAATTCATATTAATCTGATATAGTTCACATGCATAAAAATCCCATGAAAAGAATGATAACACTTTAGAATAAGAATAGTTGAAATGAATGTATAACAGCAAATAGCGACAACTTCTCCCTAGATGTTGTTAAATTTATGCTGTAAAAGGAATAATAATTGTAACAACAGCCACCGTTGTCATGGCTGCTGCTTACTAAGAGGCTGCTGTATGCCAGTCTCTTCATCAACTAGCCATGGCCAAACGCACAATACTGAGCACGAGAGAAGCATCTAGCTCCGTGTTCACAGCTACATTACAGTCTCAAACCCAGTGTGACTCTGTGACTCCAGTTCTTCCCCTTCCACCATGCTTTCCTGTCAAGGAAATCAGTCTGGAGTCAGATTGGCGTATCAGGGAAAATCTCAGGTTAGCAGACTAGTGGAATACACAAAGTGCAATTTACATTCAATATAATGTTTAATGCCCTAAGTACTTAAACCTTTTTTTTCTTACAATACAATGATTTGTTTAAGAGATACTTCATGACATTCCTCTACCCAAACTAGCTCCCAAAGCTTTGTAAATTTTTAGAAGCTTTAATTTTTAGACAGAGATGATGTCCAGGATTTCTGAATTTTCACAGAATTTGGATGCCATTTCTCATTCATTCATTCATTCATTCATTTCTTCTTTCATTTAACAAATACTGCTTGAATGAATGCCATATCTAACCACAATGTTAGTCTTTAAAAAATGTGCATTATGTTAGTAACAGAAAAACAGCAAAAATCTGAAGTTCATTTTCAGTCCAGCTCATAGATGCAATTCTATGAACCATTAAAATAATTTCATCCCCATTAAACACAGCATTTATTTCTGTCCTATTTTTATTTTTTTAATCTTTTAAATTTATGCAATAAAATTGAGCAATACTGCTACTTATGAGATTGGAATGATCCATGTGTTCTCAAAATCATTGCCATTCCGCAATACTCTGGAGTCATAACTAATTATGATTTTTAGCCAGGAGGGAAAGCATGAAGCAAATTATGGCTTCAATTCAGGATTAAAAAGTAAATTAATTGATCATCTTTATAAACAAGAAATAAACCAGCTGATAACCCCCTACATGCAATAAAATTAATCCACGGTTTGCTAATACCTGCCAGTAATATTAAAGTAGAAATTACTAATTAACTTAAAATCTATGTGCCAGAAAAATCAAGGCTATACTTTATTAGCTTCAGAATAATTAACCCTCAATTAAGAAAGGAATGATGGTTACAAAATCTTTGCTGGTAAAATCAAACTTATAAGAGGAAAACATTTTTTTCCTGCCTTTTCCAATTGGGTGGAGTAGGGCAAGTGTTTTTTAAGTGCATTTGCATCTAGAATTTCATACTTCATTCCATTGCCAGAATAATATGTTTGTTATAAGAATTGAAATCAAAATTCAACTACAAATGAACATTCAAAAAGTTCCTAAACATTCTTTTCTCTTTGTAACTCTATTGTCAATGGGGCTCACAAAACCATTAAAGGGGCTGCGACAGAAAAGACCCCAGACACCTGCCAATGACTCAGAGTTTTCTTCATATTTAATCATTTAGAATCACATTTAATGTTTCATAACAATCTAGCAGGGTAGAGCAAGTAGTATCATCAGTTCACTTCATGGAGAGAGAGATATCCTTGGAGAAATGCAATTTGCCCAAGGAAGCACCGTTAATAAATGTAAGTTAGGGCAAGCCTGGATCTCGGTCAGCGCTGGAGCAGCCACGGGCCGCCTGAGTGAGTGGCCACAGTCTACTTCTACGTTTTCTATTGGGTAGCATTCAAGGGTTTATGAAGCTGCTATGCTGCCACCCTTGGTTCACAGGGGAAAATGTGCTCAACCATTAAGACGATGCCACTGAAAAGAAACACACATTGCAATCTATAAAATTTGGGCTTTTCTTTTCTTTGAAAAAGCAGGGTAGAGGCATGTGGAACTTTTCCACAGCAGAATCATTTCTCTAAGCATATAACGTATTCAGGGTGAGCAAAAGTAGGTTTGCCCTTGGACTATGCAAAACAGGGCTTTTTCTTGTATCATTATTTATTAATAATTGTATTATTTCCTATACAAACAACTGTAAACCTATTTTGTCCCACCCTGTATGTATGTATGTATACATATATATATAAATATTTATATATATGTATATAAAAATATCAAGCTAATTGGGCCAAAAACATTAAAAATGTTCTTTCTGTATTTACTTGTGTTTCTAAAGGGTTTATCCATTAACATAGTTTTATTTTTCACTCTTTGTTCATGATTAAAATAATTAGAGAAGGTCCTCGACTTGTTCTACAGGCTCAGCCACTCCTGATGTGAATGAGTCCATGTAAAGATCAGAAAGACAGCATTCTAATATTAAAATGCCACATAATTGACTGGATAACAATTTTACAACCTAAAACCTGGGTCAAAATCTCAAAGCAAAGGGGGATTCCAAATGTAATATTTTAACAGTGTTAATCCTTGCCTAAGTAATAGCATCTTTGATAATTGTATTTCATAAGTACTTTCTATAGCCAGAATTTTTACATATATTTCCAAATTGTGGGAACTATCATATCATTTAGAGATAAGAAAATTACTAAAAACCTGGGCAGGGTTATAGAGCTAGAAAAAAAGCTAGAATGAAACACGAACTCATTTCTATCTGACTCCAAAGCCCTCCTTGCTTCTGTTATACTCTGATTCAGCTCCCCTTCTGGAAGTTTGTACTTTATTCCACGCTAAGAAATAATATTTGCTTATTTTGAGTACTTATTCCAAATTAAAATATAAATGCATACTCTGAAACATTTTTTATCGCTATTGGCACTGGGGATAACAAAATCTATGGTGAATGAATTTTATTTGGCCTCTCAATTATACCAACGTCAAGCTTGAGTGTCCAAACCCCTTGAAAAAACTGCAGTTTCATTATGCACAGTTTTATCAGGTTTGGCTCAAATTAGAATACACAGGACTTACGTAGAACATGATCTTGTCTTCATGGATTTAACTACGTAGCAAGAAGCACATTGATTCTCCTTGCAAATGCCACAGGCTACTTAAAATCTAAATGGTTTTGGTTTTGATTTTTGTTCTATTTGTATATATCACATAATGATTGTAGCATGATAAAAACAGAATGCAAATGAAAGTGAGAATAAATGAATTGCCAAGACACTGTAAGGTATACCATCAGGAAAGCCATTTAAAACACACATGTGATTTAGGTGAAATAACACATGTAATTTAGCCAGTGCTTCAGAATCAATCATTTCCTTTTCCATCTAAAGATTAATAATCTCCCTTTATATTTCTTATCCAAGAAGTGACAATGATTTTAAAATAAGCAGTTCATTTCCATAATACACAAACAGAATTCAAACTAATTTATTTACTCCACATTGTGTTATATAGCTTTTGCTACAAAAACCAAAGTTTTTCTTATTTAAATAATTCCCTTTAGGGCTACATTTAGGTAACTAACAATAAAAACATTGTTCATTTTCTTTCTGCATTACCTTTATATTTATCATATATAAGAAAACATAAATTTGTGTGGTCAAATTATTAATTTTTCAAATCATGAACAATTATAGTAGCTATTTACTCCACCTTTAAACAGAACTTCTCCATATCATTCTGTATCACTCCAGTTTCTTGAAAACTTTCTCTATTCGAGGTCATAAAGAGACAATTGATTACCTTAAGATTGTTTCACAATAATTATATGGACTCGAGGCCACCAGGTAGAGCTTGCAATTTACAAATTCTAGAAAGCCAAAGGCAGATAATGTTTTCTCCAACATTAATACCAAAAATATACATAAGGGTTTTATCTTAACATTTCCTTATAAAAGGAAACACATGAATGAAAGGTCCTTTAGATAGGAATAAAAAAATAACATGAACTAAATCTACATTATCTATAATTATATTATTTTAATTTTAATTTTTTATGACCAATAAAATACATATGCTTCAGTCAAACTAGACAGCTTATTTGTTCTTAAAAATGACTTGAGCCCCAGCTGGTGTGGCTCACTGGATTGAGTGCTGGCCTGAGACTCAAAGGGTCACTGGTTCAATTCTCAGTTAGGGCACATGCCTGGATTGCGGACAAGGTCCCCAGTAGAGGGACGCATGAGAAGCTATCACACATTCTTATTTCTCTCCCTCTCTTTCTCCCTCCCTTCTTCTCTCTCTAAAAATAAATAAATAAAATCTTTTCTAAAAACTGACTTGAGTTTTTATGCATTCTATCTTACTGGAAAATGTACCTATTCAAGATTAGCTTTCTTGTGATCTATTTCCTCACATAATTACAGTCTTCCCTTCCTTTGGAATGCTCACTGAACTCTATAAGAATGAAACATGTTATAAAAGAAAGACTCATCCTAGGTATTACCCTCTATAAATCTTTTCTAGACTCACCTACCATAGCGGCTTTTTCTAAACACTCCTCATAGTATTGGTCATCTACCCTTTTTATCCTAACTAGATCCCACACATATTTCTCTTACAACACTTTAAACAACCTTCAGCGATCAATCATCTATCCACCAGTCTATCTCATCAGAGTCATGATTCATAGACAGGATCATGTTTGACTCAGTTCCATATCTCTAAATATTTCACAGAAAACAGTAAAAGTTGAATGAATAAACGTGGCCCTTGTCTTTAAGATCTTTCATTTTAATTAAGTAACTAGAAATGTAGCACATCTACAGTAAAATTTAAAATAGATTCAGTTCTCGAAAATACGCTTCTAATAAAAGTTTAAGGTAGTGATGAAACAGGTTGTCATACCAGTGCATGACTCTGCAAAATGAATTGATCAGTTAATAAATGCCATCAAATCTTATGGAAGCAAAGATTACTTCATGCCAGGATGGCCAGGGTAGGCTTTGCAGACGAGGTGAGAACTGAGTTCCCTATTACTGGCGGCACTGGTTGAGAGCAGCATGAAGGGCCTCCTGGGAAGGGCGCCAACAAGCACGTCAGCATTTTGTGAAAGTGGTGACTGATCCAATTAGCTGGAGCAGAGGATGCTTTTGAGAAGAAAGATGAGAATAGGAATATATGTTGCTTTTACATTGGAAAGAGTCTTTAACGAGTGACTAAAGAGATTTTTTTCCAATACAGGAGTCATCTAAGATTGCATTTATAATGGCATAATCAGAGTGATAATGCAGAAAGATGAATTTGCCTTTGGAGTGCTGAAGGGATTAGAAATAGACTGAAAGATGGGATGGCAGATATAAACAGAAATATTGCTTCAATGAGACAAATAATATCAAATAAGGACCTAGAATAGGACAACTTGCAGAGGGGAAAAAAAAGGATTAAGTGCAAGAGGCATTGTCAAGAAATAATTCATAGAAACTCCAAGACTGAAGGGATATGGAGCTTGAGAGGTAGACAAAGCAGAGGGATGGCTGTTATGCTCCAAGTATTTGTAAAGTGAGAATTTTGGAGACAATAAAAGATACAGGGATGTCAAGAGACTAGGAAGTTTTATAAGAGGAAAAGCTGTTTCATTCCAGACGCACTAAGTTTGAGTTGATGGCTGGCTAATCAAGCAGAAATGCCTGGCAAACGATTGGAAAAGTAGACCTTTGAGAGAAGAGAGGGCTAGACATTTAGTGGGAATCATTTTCCTGGATGAAGGTTTTAGGCTTAAGGATAAATGAAGTATGCCAAAAAGACAACATCGGGAAAGATGAGGCCACACTTTGAAATTGATAAAGTATTCCTATGCAAGAGACAGGAAGGTGGGGGAGAAATGATGGAAAAGAGCCAGAAGAATGATTAACAAGACAGCAGAAGGATGACAGGTGGATGGTAGAAATCAGGGAAGGAAGAGTGTTCAGGCAGAAGGGTTGGGGGAGCAGAGAGCTGAGTAGTGTCCATAGAATGAGGAGATTTAGGACCCCCGAGTAAGTCATTGTACTTAGCACCAGAAAGGACAGGGAGCCTAGAAAAGGCAGTTTACATTGGGGAGTGCAAGGGGACTGGGAAAAAGAGCTGTTAATACATAGAAGCAGAGGCTTTCCCTATCACTCAATGAAAAAGTTGGGAAGTGAAAAGTCAGTCGCTAGAAAGAATGGTAAGACTTGGGAAAGAGCATTAAGATAGGAGACCCCAGAGCACTTTTATACAAAGAAAGAGGTAGAAAGCAAAGCAGAGTCTAAGAAAGTTCTCCTTTATACTACTAAAAAGTTCTGGGAGAGTTTAAAAGAAAGCTTGATAAAGAAAACACATTTATATCTAGCAGTTTAAAATTTTTAATTTTTACTTTTTCCAAACTCTCCAGTCTTTAAGGATTATAGACTGAAGGCCTTGGATGTCCACTGGCTGCATAATGTGCTTTCAGATTTTCCTCCAAACCTCAGGTACCTTTAAGTTAAAATTTGTAAGCTCTATGAAATTGTTTTATATGTCTCCTATATATTGTTTAATTCTGTTGTTTAAAGAAGAGTCATAACACAGCAAAGCCACATTGGAAGATATAATGGAAAATGATTTCTTTAGAGGCCAACAGGAGTTCCTTGAAGAAAATAAAAGGAGGTTGAAGCAAGTGATCCTCATGGTTTGCAAAAAAAGAGTGGAGGAGGAGTCCACGTAATACAGGCAAGTGATATCATCAGTTACTTCCATCAGAAGGTATGGTACATTGTAGCAAAAAATCAACTATCAGCAGTGACAGGTAAAGTTTGGGACAGAATTTCTAACTAACCTACCTAAATAATTTGCTTGTAATCTCATTGCAAATGTATGTTACCAGTAATCCCTACCTTATATAAAAATATATATGATATTTATAGTTATATGCATAGCATATATAATATAATTAATATAATATATAGTATATATACATAGAGACAGTGGCAGAATTGTTCTTAATACTACCTAAAGAGATGTAATTTTTAAATAAAATACTGCCTTTTTAATAGCAAAAAATGAGTCCTTCAGTATGGTGTGGTAGCATAAAAAGGAGTCCTAGACGTGGAGCTCTAAGGAACTACCTGAAGTTCCAACATTTATACTCACTCATGACCTTGAATACATCCAAAATCCCTTTAGTTTCTCCATCTTAAAATAAATGGTTTAGATTAAATGACTTTTAAAGCAGATTTAGAATAAGAATGATATGTTTCTGTGATCAGTTTGTGTTGCATTATTTGATGTACTTAGCAAGATTTACAAGGAAAATTAAATCCTTGTATTATAAAGCCTCTAAAGTTGCTTGACTTTCATACAGCATGTAGTTAGAAGAAAATTCTCTTTTGAGAGACTTCTGACACTACTTGAAAGGAGTGTTAAATTAAGGCCTTTGGAATTGGAAAGACCCATACTCAATTTTCATTTTTTATTTCTATAATCTCTTCTTTCATTTATTTTATAAGAACAGAAAAATTAAAGGTCAGCATAGAAGTAAAATTGGTGACTTTTTGCTTGTCTCAAAATACCTATTCTAAGTATCAACAAAAATTAAAAAATAAAAACAAACAGCAGCAGCTGATATTTCCATACATTTTTGGGCTGGGCATTTTGCATAAATTAAATTCCAGTTCTACAGGGGAGGAGACTCTAAATTGCTCAAGGCCACACAGTTATCAACAGACAAAAACATGACGCAAACTCACACGCACATTGTTCTTACTTTTGGGCATCACTATTTGTTGCCTAAACAAAGCCAAGGCCCTTGAAAAAGGGACTTGAAATCTTTTCAAGGGAGCTGGATCATTCCCAGCCTCTGGAGGTAAACATTTGTGGTTCTCGGCTAATCATGGTGTTGTCTCTGACATTGCCAAACCATGTCTAGTCATGGGCGTATGCTGTAATTTTGGACAATTATACTCAAGAGATGACAGAGATCGCAGTTTCTAGAAAGGCTATACTCACCCTTAAAAAGAGGGGTAGGGTGGCATTTTTTATTTTCCTACTGGTTTATGTGTTTTGAAAATGCTTGCTACACTTTATATTCTACAATTTTAAGGGACAAGCCTGAAAAAAAAAAAGGCCAGAGTAGAAAGGATTTCTGCGTGGGGAAGATGGAAAGAATTTGAATCCCACCATGACTGAGCTGCCGAGTGAACCCTGGAACTGAACGAACTCTGGATTCTATTTATGAGGGAAGGTAAATACTCATAGTATTATAGCCACCTCTAGGTGGGATTTACTGTTATTTTCAGCCCAAAGCACCATGGCTTACACCCACTGCATGGAATCAAGCCATTCCTCAATCTCCCTCCTCCCATAAAAATTCTCTGTGATTCCATTTCTCGAATCCAAGATCCTACAGCATTCTTTCTTCCCAAACACTTCTCCTATGTTCTTTATAACTCTGCCCCATTAAAAATTTCCCTAAAGTCACAATTTATTCATCAAACTTACCCTTTGCTTTTTTTTTTTTTTTTTTTTTTTTTCTCACTTTCAACCTGGCTCTTGGCTTATGACTAAGGAATTCCTCCCTCCACAGCCAGCTTTGGAATCACTCACTTTCACTTATTGTTGTCTAGACACAAGTCCTTCCATCTTCTTAATTGATTTAAATACCCACACAGAGAATGAATGACTCCACAGTCTCTCATCTCCTTGTAGTCCTCACACCAGCACAATTTATGACCAATCCACTTCAGACGTGCACTCCCACACCCATACTCAGCTGGGCCTCCTCTAGCTCTTAAAATCTAAACTTAGGCCTCCTTTTGTCTGCCTACAGTCTCCTACCCCTAGATTTCCCACTCAGTTACTCACACTAATCTTTCTATTTTTTCCCCCAGCCAGCTTAGAATCTAATATTTATCATTTTAAAAGCTTCAGCTCCCGTATTCCCCTAGTCTTCCACTGCCTTTGCATAGAAATCCTAGTTCAATTCCATTGTATACCCCTCTGCCACTAAAACATCCAGCCTTCTCTTATACAAAAAACTTCAGAGCCCCTGGATTAATTCACAATCTTCAATAGAATTCAGGCCTTCTCTCCTGATCAATATGCTTTCTGTGTTTCCTGTGTTTATTCTTTTTCTCATTGACCATACAACTATTTCTCATCATCTGCATCTTCCATCAGGCCTCCTACCACCCAATACCCCTCCATCCCCAGCAAAAGACCTGCCTCCAGTGTAACAGCCTCTGGAAAGACCCATGCCTGCAGACACCTTCATCTTAACCCTGTAGGACTCGTTTCCAACCACAGACCTCCAAAACTGTAAGAGAATACATTCTCGTTCCTTTAAAATATTAACCTTGTGTTTATTGAGAAACTAATGAGCCATCCTCCAATTCCACATGTTCCTTTAGCTACTCCCCATTTATATAAGTCTACTGGTATAGAGGTGAATATTTCTTCAGGACCAGATTTCTTATAAACATAATGATAACAATAACAATTAGAAAATTATATTACAGAAGATCCAAATATTTGCATTTTCTTCTACATCATGTCCCATTCCAGTTAAAAAAAAACAAAGCCAATTAAAAAGCATGCATCAAAACACTCTAGGGACATAAAATTTTAAGGCAAATCACTGGGAATTTGAGTTTTGGGTTTTTTTTTTCCAGTTTTTAAACTGCTACCACTGTGTGAGGTTGGCCCAATCTATCAGCAAATGGGCTGATTACTTGGACAGATTCCATTCCTGTATGTAACAAGAACTGTTGATCTTTTAACTGAAATATTTTTTATTAGAGTCTGCTTTGGGGATAAGTTTTCCAGTGACATAGTATCTTGGTTTTGACTTGAACGCTGAATGAAAAGCAGACTGGTTAACAAACAAATAGAAATATTATCGAATGGGGTTTTGAGTATGTGTATTAGGTTACTCATAATCGCATTTGCATGCCTAGAAGAAATGCAGGAAGCTTTCAAGTTTCTCCATGCTGATTATAGGGTCTTAAGAAATGACTTTATGTGAAGCTAAATAACAGTAAGTTGAAGATTAGTTCTAGGCTTCCTGCTCTTGAGGGACTTCTGAAGTCTCTTAAGACCCATCATTCTTAATTAGCGTTGTTCTTATAATGATTTAGCTACTCTACACTCACATCAACACTAGCTAACATTGTAAGAAGTATGTTGTAAAGAACTACACATGAAGAAAACCCTTTTGAAGCCACATCTTAATGGATTAACTCTAGTTAATCATTTTTATTTTGTAATTAGGCTACCATAAAAAAGATCCTAAGAATTAAGCTCAGGATTCTTATGCCAGCTCTTTCAAAGAGCTTTCTAGAATTCTTTAAGATAACTTGGCTATTTGTTGTTGTGACTGTTTTAATTAAACTAGGGGAGGAATTTTACAGGGATGCTCTCTCTTCTTGGATCTGACTTCCAAGCTTCTCACGATATCAGTATATCACGTGGACTGATTGAAAGCCTTGGCCCAAGCTTGAAAAATATGTTACTTGTTAATGTGTTTAAATATATAGATTTCCCCTAAGTTGAACCCATGGGCCTGCAGGTTAGAAAACAAAGGTGTTTCACTATGTTAGGCAATAGACGCAAATTTCATAAAGATAATCTAGAGTTTTAGCTGGTAAATCTACTAAGATGTTAAAAGTGGCGATGTTAGATTTCTCCACAGGACTATAGAACAACCTATGACTGTAATGGGGAGATATTGTAATATGTTTCAATGTCATTGCCTAAAAAATAGATGGTGTTCAGCTCCCCTCTTTGGGGCAACAGATTATAGCTGATCACTGATCTGTTACAGTGAAAAATCATGGCAACTTGGTGTAGGTGTTTGTCTATTTTTATGCTCGACATAGTAAAAATTAGAATTCTAATAAATGGAATTCAGTAAAATTAACAATTTACATGCACAAAAACCTTTTATACTTCTTTTTCTACCACTAAGGGGTACATTCAAAGGGGAAAGTTGGAAAATAGATTCTATCAGGCAAATATAATTTATGCTACATGTATTTTTAAATAATTCTTTTTTAATTAGATATAAGCTCATATAAAGTTTAAGGAAAATTAATGTGTATTAGCTTTTAAAGTTTTAATTATATAATTTGAAGAAGAGTGACTCTACAGCTAAAAACATCTAAGTATTATTAAAGATTTTGATTTTTAAAAATGTCACATCATACTTTATTTGTGTAAATAAAACATACACAAAAGTAAAATATACATTTGTTTTCCTTTGAGAAATTATACATAATTTATTGTAGAGAAAAATTTCAATGTTTCTATATGTAAAACATTTGAAGATCCAAAGGAAGAAGATTTACATTTGTGGGAAAAAAGTTCTGATTTAGGCTTACTAGTACCAATAATAATTATGTAAAATATTAAAATTCTCTCTAGTATTTGTCCATGCACCATGCAGTACCAATATACACATAAAGAAGTTACAAACTCTAAATACCCTATTCCTATATAGGTTTATAAACTTTGTGAAGTATAGGAATCTCTCTATATTCGGTAAGTAATTTTCAGAGGACCCCTGCAGCACAAGAAGAAAGAAGCTCCTTGACATGAACCCCCAACAATTTTCTTTTAACGATGTTATATATTTCTTGAGAAAATGGAAAACTCTTAATTTGTAATTATTGAAATACTTCTAACAAAAGAAAGAATGCTTTCTACCTTTCCCAAGGGATAAAATTTCTCCAAAACTAAAAAAGTAATTCTAAGCATGCAGCCATGTTATTAACATGAAAATGTATATTGGTTGTTATCATTCAGCTGTTCCCTGAATATCTTTAAGGAAACAGATAGTATTTAATTTGCATAAGCTACCACTATTTTATTTTAAAATGTGTCCCTGTTTAATGCCATTGACTAATAAAAGCTTTTTGCATATTCACTTTAGCCTTTCACAATTTTTAATCCAGTATAAGAAAGTGCTAACCAATGCTCAGCCACCTAAAATAACATCTATTTCTATATATAATGAAAAGTTAGGGATCAACGTGACATGAAGAGCAGTTGTTAAAATATGAATGGTCCACGAATTGAAATTATTTACTTTTTCCTTTTTTGAAATTATAAAATATACTTAATGTAAATATAAATAATTCAATATATATTTTTTTGGTTTTCCATAAAAATATGTAAAATGATAGTACAAAAAGTACAAATTTAAGCGAAGATATGTTATTTACAATTTTTACTTTATAGGAAAATCTAAAATTCCAGCACTGCTTTCCTACCAACAGAGCAAACTGGTATAGGCGCCATGAAAAGTAGTATGGACGTTCCTCAAAAAAATTTAAACGGAATTGCCTTATGACCCAGCAATTCCACTTCTGGGTATATAAACAAAGAACCCCAAAATGCAAATATGAAAGGATATGTGCGTCCCTGTGTTCATTGCAGCGTTACTTACAATAGCCAAGACATGGAAGCAACCCAAGCACCTGTCAGTAGACCGGTGGTTGAAAGAGCTGTGGTACATATGTACAATGGAATATCACTGGGTCATTAAGAGAACGATCTCTTACCATTTGTGAAGCATGGACCTGGAGGGCATTATGCTAAAAGAAATAAGTCAGACAGAAAAAGACAAAAAAAAACATGATTTCACTTATACTGGAATCTAAAGAACAAAATAAATGACCAAACAAAACAGAAACACACCCATAGATACAGAAATAAACAAAAAACTGATGATAGCCAGAGGGTAAGTGGGTTGGGGACTGGGCGAAAAAGGTGAACGGATTAAGAAGTACAGATTGGTAGTTACAAACTAGTCAAGGGGTTGTAAAGTACAGCATAGGGAATATAGTCAATAATATTTTAATAACTAAATATGGTACCAAGTATGTACTTGAAATATCAGGGGGATCACTTTGTAAATTATGTGATTGTCTAACCATTATGCTGTACACCTGAAACTAATATAAAATGGTATTGAATATCTGCTGTAGTTGAAAATAAAATTAAAAGAAAATAAAATCCCACCACTGCTTCCTTCATTTTGTGTTTTGAAAGTTAGCACTCATTGAGGCTTACTTGGTTGTTTTTATTTTGACTCATTCAACGCTGATGTATCTGTGAGTATAATTGCTTATATAATATCCAGTGTCCTCGCTAATCAAAATTAGGTTGGAAATCCAAAACCTCTGTACAGTTTCTAATTGTTTCTAGGTTTTGCCAGGTGTTTTGTCATGCTAGACATGAACATCTTCCCATGTAATCTCAGGCCAGTTTCCTGAAGAGCAGGGAGCTCACATTACAATTTATCTTCCTAAAAGGGGCATATTCCTTATAGAGGTCATACTTAAGAAACCTCAGACACAAAATTTTAACGTGATGACTGACTGCCCCTTTCCAGGATAATTGCCTATCTAGGCTGCTGAAGGAACAATTTTAAGGATTTAATCTGACAATTGGTCTTTAGAGATGTTACTAAAAACAATTGAAAACAGCAAACTCAATAAGAAATGAAGAGCAGGTGTTCTTTCAATTAGAAATAAAGGAGAAGTTCCAGATAATGAGACTATGATGAAAACTAGTGGAGGATCCAACACATAAAACACAATGTTAAGGTTGACATTCTTCCCACAGGCCCACTGGCATGCTTTCTTAATTAAATGTGCATGTTAGTTTGCATCTTTTAACATTTAATCTTGAAACAACTCCCTCTTTCCATCTTAAAATAATGACAATGTAGACTGATGAATATGTAAAACACAGTGAGAAATTAGTTTATAAGCCTCTTACTTAACTGAAGTAGATCGTAGCATCTTGTGGCATTAAACCAGATACATCAGAGTTACAATTAAGATAACCCTGGCTCTTCAAGATATTAATGTGTGAATACTTTGCATTTGTACCAATCTTTCCACTGTATAAAAGTAGTGCTATGTAGACTGCATATAAAATGATTTCCCCGAAATTCATCATTTTTGGTATCCACAAGAAGAAACTTGATTTAAAGTTTCAGGAAAATTCCATCATCTGAATATAACACAATCTAAATCTTGCTGAACTCGTTATTTTTACAGGCACTGTTTTACTTGCTTCAGGTCAAGTCTAGATTTCATATTTCTGTCTAGAGTACACGCGAACCCACAGCTATCTGTCTAGCAATGCCTGTAGGTGTTTATGGGTGCATTTAGCCACTTAATGGTTACTCAGGATGATTGGGGCCAATCAATGGGAGACTATCATGAAGACGGCCACGGGTCTTTTTTAGCACAACAGGAGCAGCAACTGTAAGCTTTCCTGGTTCAAATTACAAAGCTTCATCACCAAGACAGGCTGGACTAAACCATGCTGCAGTAGTCTGACCCTGGCTAAATTCTGATCAGCTTTGGTGAGCTATGGGACAGTAATAAATTACTCATAGTCACCCACTGAAAGGACCAACGGTGCTTTTATCAATAATAAACAATGGAAACACATTTAAAAAAAATGCTCTGAGGATCTATGTACAAACAGTGATAGTGATAAAGCCGTAGAAACTGTAAACCAAAATTAAAACTATCAGTTATCGCCCTGGCTGGTGTGGCTCAGTGGATTGAGCACCAGCCTGAGAACCAAAGGGTCGCCAGCTCGATTCCCAGTCAGGGCACATGCCTGGGTTGCGGGCCAGGTCCCTAGTGGAGCCACGTGAGAGGCAACCACACATTGATGTTTCTCTCCCTCTCTTTCTCCCTCCTTTCCTCTCTCTCTAAAAATAAATAAATAAATCTTTTAAAAAATCAATTAGTGTTCTCAAGAACATCATTTTCCATCCCTTGTGTTTGACTACTGGAGTGCATGCTTGCACATGGCCTGAGACTTTCTCATCAATAGGGCACCTCTAATGTCCCCTTGCAGTTTAGGAAAACATGGAGCTAATGCAGCACAGCTGTGTCACGGGATACCTCACATATGGCCCATCTACTCTGATAACCATTACTCCTAACATCTGCCCAGAGCCAGTAATTTCATTCCCTGAGGATGAGATTGAAATCCAAGGCATTTCCAGTTTCAAGAAAAAGGAAGTGTTTACATGGCATTTTATTTTATTCCAAAATTTTTCTAAAGTTAGCTAGACATAACAAAGACCCTATGCAAGTTCTGTATCAATATAGAGAATTCCCAAGAAACTGTCAATAGTTAAAAAAAACTACAGAAATTGCTATTGTTATGAACTCACTATTAAAGAAAATATAGAAAATGTTGTGTTACTTGAATTTCTGGAATTGTATCTTCTAAATGTCAATATTTTAAAGAAGTAAAAGGATAAAGTATGGTTATAGTAGTTGCAGCTGTAGTAAAAAACAGAGTTACCAAGAGATAGAGTGCTAGAAGTGAGAGAGAACCATTTCTTGAGCTATTTCCATAATAAAGTTATGGAAAGGCTTTTGGCCAGGAGGGAAGATCATGGGGTAAAGAACCCTACCATCATATTGAAGTCAGTCTTTTGGGAGGACTGATGGAGTCCTTCTTTATCTTTCAGACATCCTGTCCTGCTTATATGCATTTATTCTTTTACAAAATTGGTAGGATCAAAAAAGCAACTATTACAACAGTTTAATACAATAACCCACTAAGGGGAAGGGGGGTTTAGGAACTGAACTCCCTGAACTGACTTCTTGGTAATTTAGCGGTGGTTTCCGTTTTGAGTCCCATAACTGGAAGGCTGGATTCTCAGTGATGACAAATTATACCAACCAAGGCAGGGCCATAATCAAGCTCCTTGGTCCCCTTCTTGGTCCCCATTGCCCTGAATCCCACGCTGAGAAATGTGGAGAGGAACTTCACCACATTTTCTGATTTGCAGGCATTCATTTTTCCACTTTTCTTTCTTGAAACATCAACATACCCAAACCAGCCTGTCTACCCATACAAAGGAAAAGATGAAACTCCCCTGTATTAAGGCTCCGAGCACAGTGACGCCATAGCGATAAGGCCCACAAGCCAAGGGCTCTGCACACAAGGTGGTCTGCATATCGGAACAACAAAGGAATGCGTCATTGTAATTCTACCTTGCAAACATACATGTAATAAATTCTATGTAAAATATAGACCATTGATTATGTAATAAGAATATATTGTAGTAAATTTTTGCTTTTTCGTTCTATTAGATTTTGCTCTCCCCAGGGGGTTGAGAGAGAACTTATTTATAGTTTATAACTTTTCTTAAGTTTCTAGTGAAAGCCTTTCTATTTTAAAATATCTCAAGGAAACAACATTGCTGAAAGTATGTGAATAAGGCAGAGTAGTTATTTAATGCAGGCCTAAGTTTAAACAACCTATGTGCTCTATTATAAATAAATAAAATACCCAGGATCTGAGACTAGTTGAGCAAAAAAGTAGTTAAACTTGGTGAGATGTGAAATTAGGTTTTAATGCATGCAAAACACATTCCAATGCATATTTTTAGGTAGAGGCTGATTGACTTTTCTCAGTGCTTAAAATTAAAAACTGCCTTTAGGCAGTTAAGAACCTTGAGAGAATGTTTGGTGTTATTAAACTCAAGCACTTACATTTACTTCCACCATAGAGTTATACAAAGACCAACACTTCAGTCTCATTGAGGATCGATTTTTACGTGGCCACCTGGCACTACAGTGACATGGCCAGCTTGTCAGCTGCTCTTCCCAGGGTGAACCCGCCCCCCCACACAGGTGGATACACTCATGTTTTATACATCCCACTCATGTTTCAGTCATTCACTCAGGCTCTCATGAATATCATATTAACAATAATAATGGAATAATAATTGATACATGGATGGGTAGCTCTGTGTCAAGCATTGGCGACAGTAATACATAACTATCTCATTATAGTCTCACAACATTTATGGGGTAGGTACAAGTATTAATCCCATTTTACTACTCGAGGGAATTGGCATTCAATAAAGGTAAATAACTTGGCCAAGTTCACATAGCTCATAAATGGAGTTGGAAATGAATCCGTGTTTATGTGGCTCCAACGCTGCTCCAACGCTGACCAAAGAGAGAGAACACCGATATGTAATTGACTCCTCAGAGGCTGTTAGATTACATTAGTTTCTCTTTCGGTGGTCAGGCTGCCACTCGTTTCACTCCAATGTTTCCGTGATTGGGAAAGTAAACATTTTTTATAGTCAAATTAAAATCTGTTCAATAACTATGTATGGAGTACTTTTGTACAAGGCACTTGGCTAAGTGGGTGGCTGTTATAGTTATCTGTTATTTAAATTAATTTATATTCAGACGAATATTCTACAGATTTAACTCTCTTAGAGAATATATGTATGATTTACTGTCATAATACTATTTTCCCCAAGTTCCTCATATGTTTCTCCAAAACAATTTTATTTGGACATAGTTTTCAAAGACATGCAAGTGTATGAGTTGGACAAAATACAAAATAACAATCATGATTTCTGCTGAGTTATAATATGTTGCTGAGTCAATAAAATTTATAAATTCGGGTGCACCCATTGTAAAGCTTCACCTGTAGGTTCTACTTTCAAATACTATCATTTATTTCCTGCTACTCACAGCAAAGATAGAATACCAAATTCATTAGAAGGGTCATTTGGAGAAGACATGTGTTTCCATTGATGACTGTCATATGGAGATGGGAATTTTACCCCAGGATGCATAAAGACACAATTCATATCCCAACAATTTTATTAGACAAAAGTGCCAGTGTCTCAGGAGCCGAAGTAAAATAGATGACATATTTACCTGAATGCTGACTGTTATCCACCTTATTTAAATGAATACCAAATGAAATAGGTGGTTTAACTAAGAAGAAATCTGTCCTGAGCATACAGATCATTTCTAATCATATACTCACTGTGTCTCATAATGAGTTTGGAGGGGAAAAGTGGTAGGATTGGTATTAGAAAATAACTTTCATTCAAAGGTTAATCAATTCAACAAATATTCATTTAGTTCCTATTATTGCACCACACTCGCTGGAGGTGAAACAAAATTTTTTAAAATGTAAAAATACTTTAATGATAGCTGTAAAAAATAGAAACAAAAGATACTCATTTCATCAAACATAATCCTTACTAGTACCTGACACAAGCGTTTTTTATTGTTGACAATATTACATTTTCCCCCCCCTTTGTCCCCCCATATGATCTCACTCATATGTGAAATCTAATGAACAAAATAAGCTGATGAACGTAATAAAACCAGAGGCACGTAAAAGGTTTTCACAATGCCACTGAAGTATATATCTGCAATAGAAATTCATAACTGAAAATATGGATCTTAAAATAATTTCAAGAACAAATAGAAAACATCAATGCCTGCTAACATACTGATCAATTGAAAACTATAGGGGGAAATCATTTTTCCCAATGTAGTCTAAACTATATCCTAATGCCAGAAGCCTCTGAGGCAATAAATACACGTGGGATTGGTTTATCAAAAGTCATTTATGTAGCTCTCTTCGGATAGACTGATGTTGATATAAACAAAGTCCTACTCCGAACTTCCCGTTGCCTGGTCTTACTCCATTAAGTGTGAGAATCATAGCTACACAGCAAGTATGTTTCCTTAACGCCAGCTACCTACAGCGGTGGTGTGGTGGGGATAAAAGAGAGAACATGGCCAACATCTAAGCCACAGGCCTTGGGAAATGAGCCCTGCCCTACCCCCACCGCTGGCAGTCAGGGCCAGTCTGCTTACAGTCCGAGATAACAGGCATACAGTTTCTGGACCATTTCGATTCCACTAGGGTATACGCATTTAGAAGATTGCATAAACTATAAATTTTATTTGCTCCATGAAATAAAGAAGTCAATATGAAAAACCCCAAAGTTTCTCTGGGTTTGGGAAGAGATGGATAATAATACAAGTTTATTTTAATTGCCAGTGAGATAAATCAAACTAAGCTAATGAGTGTATGAGGAGGGGGAGGTTGTAGAGGAACAAAGGCAAAATTTTCTTTCAGGGGAAAATCGTAAGACCTCAGAAAGAGAGGCACTCTTCCCCTCCTCTCTGTGTGGCTTCCTCATTTTTCTGCAGTAGAAAAATTTGCAGCTGCGCACTGCACTTGGTGCGCTAAAAGTTTACTTTAGAGCCATTTCAAATTCTAGCAACCCTCAAAATATGTCTGCTTTATCATTAGCTAATTCAAATACACTGCAAGTGGGACAATACGGTCCACTAGAATGAATATCTTACTTTGTGAAGACTTTTTCATTGTCACAGTGATTGGGAGGGCCCTAAAAACCTCATGAGGGACAGGTGTGCACCACTGTGCCTGGAACCCAAGTTTATTTTACACTGGTTTCTTTTTTTGCAAAAGTTAATGAATTTTTGCACAATTAATGAATTGTCCCATAATACAGTATCTATGTAAATGGAAAGAAATGCTGTATATTATTTTGTTCAGAGTGTAGCAAGAGAGTCAATATCATGCCACCACCAGGAATATTTGAGGGGCATCCACAGCACATCCCTGTCAATCTTCAGTGGTAGCTTTTGCATTCACTGTATCCTAGCATTTACATATGAAATACGCAGAATCTCATAAAAAGCTTTATGTTATTAAAGCTTTTATTCCTGTTATTTCCTTTTATTTCTCCTTTGTATTTCAATAAGGTCGCAATATTTTTGAAATTATGTATAAGTAGGTTATATAATCAAACCATTTATAAGAGAATTCTAAAGGGAGCTTTTAAAAAAATGTTCTGCAAATAAGTTATATTACCAAGACATTTTATAGGATCATTTTAAAGGAGGCTTTACAAAACAATTTGATATAGAAGTAGATACTGGATCCACTAGGGCTGACAATCTGGTTATGTCACCCATGTACCAGGGAGAGAGAATCTCAATGGTTCAGCATGCGTCAGATGGCCCACCATGCTCCATGTAGTTACAGTTAAGTAGCCAGCCTTCAGAAATTAAAACAAAGTTGCCAGAAGTCCATCCTTAATGACAGTTCAGTCCAGCCTCAGAAATGCATGACAGATAGTCTATTATAGAATTTTCCAATAATGACACAGGTTTGGCACAAGGACAAACGCAGATAATATAAATTAGGTCACCTTTCCCAGCTAGCACTTGCCCTCGTTTCAGAGCGCCCCCTTTCTTTTCCCCATTCCTTTTCATACACTACAGTTAGGGGAGCCTTTCCTGTTCTCTGGTTATGCAAGATCTCATACCAGGTTGCCCTGCACAGACTTCTCACCCAATCACTCACTCCTTCATTCATTTAGTACAATTGCTAAGCATCTACCACATACCAGTCCTCAATGCAGAGGCTAGGGACATAGGGAGCCAACTGACGGCTGCCTTTATGGAGACCATATTTGCCTTAGAGTGGAAAACAGAAACAGAAATTTTTGTAAAGGTTATCTTAGAATGTGAAACTTCCCCTACAAGAACACGAGACATGATCACGTGATAGGGAGTAACTGGGAGAAACTTCTTCCTTTTCTGAAATGGAAAATATCCTATCCTATGGGGGGAGGGGGAATGTCCTTTGGGAATCTGCTTGGCTAACAAATCCAAGAAAAATGTTTGTGTGCTAAGATATATAATAAACATGCACAAATGATTTAATGCATTAGTTTTTACCAGTAGGTATCTATCACAGAATTATAAGGGATTATTTGTAATTATTTATTTTAGTGCCTTTGTTTTACATTTGAGGTAAATAAATATCTTTAAAATGGATTTAGTATATATACATATGTGTGTATGTGTGTGTGTGTGTGTGTGTGTGTATATATATATATATATATATATATATATACACACACATCTCCAAAGTTTCTTGGCTAACCAAGCTCCTAGAAGCCATGATGCTCTTTATGGATTCCAAAAGCTTAGCTCTTTCATTTATCAAGCTTAAACAAAAACTGATGTGAGTGCGTATTACTGAATTATACAAAAATGTTTATAATAAAGCCTACCAGAGAAGCAATTCAAAAACAGTTTTAAAAATTAAGATAAGAAAATGTAAAATTGATAATTGCCAACATTTTATTTTAGTTGCAGATAACTGGTACGTTATGAGGGTATAGTTTGAGAAGTACTCTCTTAACCTAAAGGAATGTATCCACCTGAACAATTTGAAAATAGTTTATCACAAAGATATATGCATCTCTGTGCTCATCGCAGCATTATTCACAGTGGTCAAGACATAGAAACAACCAAAGCGTCCCTTGATAGATGACTGGATAAAGATGTGGTACACATATATGCAATGGGATACTACTCAGTCATGAGAAAAATGAAATACTACCACCTGTGACATGCATGGATCTTGAGAATATCATGCTAAGTGATATAAGTCAGATAGAGAAAGCACCATATGATTTCACTCAGGTGTGGGGTATAAAACTGAAAACAATAAATGAGCGGACAAGAAAAACAAACAAATAAAACTCATAGACATAGACAACAGTATGATGGTTACCAGAGGAAATCGGGGATCAAGAGGTAGTAAAGAATAAAGGGGGGCAAATATATGGTGATGGAAGGAGACTTGACTTTGGGTGGTGGGCACACAATTCAATATACAGATAATGTATCATAGAAATATACATGTGAAACCTATAAAATTTTATTAACCATGTGACCCTCAATAAATTTAATTTAAAAAACAAAAAATATGATAGGAATTTCAGATAATTCAGAAATATTCTTTCTAGGAGGTAGGGAGATTAAAGAATCTAAATCATAACACATAGGTTTCCTGTTATTTTATCAACACTTTAAGGAGAGGACTAATGGTGCCTAAGAATCTCTTCCTTTGAGTAACCTGACATCAAGCTGAACTAGGATTACTGCCACTAATTCCCGGAACAGCAAAGGTATGGAAAATGAAAAAAAATTTCACTCTAAGCTAAGTGTTACATACAAAACTCAAAATCAATTTGCTGATGGAAAGTTTGAAATAAGATCTCAGCTACAAAAATAGAGTTTCTATAAGGTTTTGAATGTGTAATATGGTAAAAATTGGCCCCAGAAAAGCAGAGAGGAAATTTTTCCACCTGACCTAAAGATGATGTCTTACCCCATCACTACAGAGTAATGTTGAACCTATTAAAAGTTTAGAAATATGTAGTTAATTATTAGTCACAGGAACTGGGTACTACCTACTTCATCATTTAACTCATGTTTTTAGTCAGTATTATAGGAAGTAACAAAAAAGCAGATTAAAAAAACACTATTTCTTCTAATATAAAAATTTGGTCAACCATCAAATATTGCTAAACATACATCAACAAGGATGTAATAAATACCTAACATATCAGAGGTATGGTAAGTAGCATTAGATATGTAAAATATAAAACATAGGCTACAATCCTCAGGGTTTATACTTATATATTTATATATTGCACAGTTCAGATAGGAACTGACTCAAAGGCAGTTCCATTCTACAACTTTGAATATATACATACATATGTATACACACACATACATATATACACACACATATGCATATACACATATACATATAAACAAGGTCTGTCCAGAAGGTATTTATCCATGTAATATGAAAAATAGAGACATTTATTGAAGAAGATACAAGATACAAGATACATTATACATGGGACAATGATGCCTCAGTCTCTTCAAAGTGGCCACCTTGGGACCTCACACAGTTATCCCAGTCACCATCAGCTGCCCTGTCATATTTTCCTGAATCTCACTGATAGTCTGAAATCTCTTCCCTTTCGAAGGTGATTTTAGTTTTGGTCACAGAGCACCAAATCTGGGTTGTAGTGGGACTGAGTCACATGGGTGATTTGCTATTTTGCCAAAAAACTCTGCACAAGACGTGATGCACGAGTGGGCATGTCATGATGAAGCTGCCAATCACCAGTTGCCTATAGCTGTGGCCTTCTGAACCATATGAATAGTTTCTGTGGAGGAATGTTCAAGCTTAACACAAAATCTGATGCAGATTTGTTGCTCTACTCATTTTGAATGCGACAGCCACACGGTACACATGCTCACTCAACAGCATCTACCACCCCCACTGACTAGTACAGTGAAGTTGTCATTGTTCACACATGTGCATTCCAGTCCACCCCCCTTGGCTGCCAGGTTACATCGATGTCACACAAACTATACTTGTTATATCAACAGTGGCTGGACTTTTTCTGGACTACACACACACACACACACACACACGTGTATACACATATATGTATGCATGTATGTATATGTGTGTATATGTATATATACACACATATACACATATACACATATGCAAATATGATCTAAAGAGAGGTGTAGCATGTAATCACCATGAGTTGCAGTTGCTAGGAGAAAGTGTCTTAATTGCTAAACATAGCTTTACCATATAATGCAGAAGTAACGCTTCCTAGGCATGTCTACACTAATACTTGCATGCAAATGTTTATAACACGTCTATTCATAATCACTAAAAACTGGAGCAACCAAGATCTCCTCCAATAAATGAATGAATAGGCAAACTGAAAAATATCCATAAAATGAAATGCTCTTTAGCAATAAAAAAGGAATAAACTATTAGGCCAAATCAAGGTATAAAAAAGACGATACAGTAGTTTTAGTAAACGCTATTAATAAGAGTCAATATTTTTCCTTTCATGAAGATTTAGAAAACCTATATAATCTTAACCAAGATGAATAAAAAGAAAATCACAAACAGGTCTATAATAGCAAAAAAAGATCTTTGAAGTAGCTAAAGAGAAAAGAAGCACTATCTCTACAAAATGACATTTGGACTAAGATCTAATTTGTCACTGATAACACCGGAAGCAAGAAGATATTGAAATAATACCTTCAATATTCTAAGAAAAAAATACCTATTTATCTGGAGTTGTATTTTCAGAAAAATTCAAAAACGAGGGTAAAAAACAAAGATATTTTAAAGAAATACCTCAAAAAGAAGCCCAAACCAGAAAAATCTAGTTTGCTACCACCACGTGTACTTCAGACAGTAGAAGGTGGTTTCTGGAATAAAGAAAAATCATGAAGTAAGACAGTAGAAATAAACCCAAACGTACCACAAGTTACAATAAATATAAACAAGCTACATGTGGTAAATAATAAGGCAAACCAAATGTATTTCCAAAATCTGGTTCTGTGCTGTTAGTAGGAGATAAATATAAAACTTAACTATACAAAGATGTTGAAAATTTAAAAATGAAAAAAATATATATCAGAAACAATAACCAAAATAAATTTGGGTAATAGTATAATGATATTAGTTAAAGCTGGTGTAGCTACATTAAAATCAGAAAAAATTAAATTTATGACGGAAATCATTGCCAGAGACACAGAGGGTCACTACAATAATAAAGGGCTCAATTCATCAGCAAAATATAACAATTCTAAACTTATAGCTGATAACATAGTGTCAAATATACAAGGCAAAAGGAGAGAGATCTGCAAGACCACCACCGTAACAGGAAATTTTAACGTCTCCCTTCCATAATTTATAGCTCAAACAAAAACATAGGACTGCAGAAGATAAAAAATAATAATAATAATATACTTAACTAATAAGACTTAATCTCTAACAAATAAAAAATATATACCTAATTTTCAAGGAAATTCAGAACATTTAGGAATGTTGAGTTTATACTGCCACTTAAGCAGTTTTCTCCAAGCCTCAAAAAATCATTAACACACAGACCATTTCCTCTACCACATACAATTGAGTTGAAAATGTCTAATGGAGGGGAATGTACAAAGTGTGTAGGAACACAAAGGAAGAAACAACCATCTCTTCCAGGGAGTAAGTATTAGTTAGCAAGAATTCTCTCAGCAAAGAAACAGAAATGCATTCCAGAAAAGTGCATATAAAATATTACAAAGAAAGGAGCAGAGCTAGCATAATCAAGAAGTTATTCACTGAAGTTGAGGTAGAACATGTGCATTTAGGGATGTGTGTGTGTGTGTGTATACATATGCATGAATACACACATACACACACATACACACGGGGTGGGCAAAAATAGGTTTACAGTTGTTTATATGGAAAAATACATGCAAGTTAAGGTTATTAAAATAGTTTTATTAACTCAAAAGACTGTTACGGTGGCACAGTGCACTTAGGGGCAATCTCATAAGTCCACACATTGCTGGTCTTCATTATTTACACATTCCTGAAGTCTACTTGCTATATTTAATACAAAGAATATATTATATTCCTGAAGTCTACACAGAGATCTTTATAAATTTACTTTTGCCCTCTCCTGTGTGTGTGTGAGGAAGATAAGAGGGAAGTCATGGATAGCCTGGAAATGAACAATGTCAACATCATGTTATAGCAAGTTGAAGAGCATGGATTATAAAGTAAGCAACAGGAAATCAACAGAAGACTTTTAAGCAGGTGAGGAACTAAATATTACTATCTTATTCTAAAAGGGAAATCTGGAAGTGTGGATGTAGATTACTTTTCGAGTAGGTTAAAGAGAGGTAGACTAGTCAGAAAGTGTCAGGAAGCCGGTTGGTTTCTTAATAAGGAAAAAATGTCCTTTGAGGAACCATGAACAGACCTTGCTTCCTAGAATCTCCCATGCTTGCAAACTGCATTTTCTTAAGAGATCACTCGCTAGCTGTTGTTGCCACCAACCACCTTCGGATAGATTTTGGCTCCCCTTCCCACTTTGCTCTGTAAATACCAACATTATCTTACGGTTATTAGCCCATGTTATAAGCCCCACAGAGTAGCTGAAACACAGCTATGATGATTATGCAACTTTTACTGAAAGACTAAGCACGACAAAAATAAAATAATTTCAAAGCCATCAAACCAAAAGCTGAGATTCACAGGTCACTAAATAACCAAGTTCACTAGATAAATATGCATTTCAGAATACAAACACCTTGGCCTATCTTTAGTGAGATTCCTTTTAAGCCTGCCTCTCCACCAAGTTAGGTTTCATACTCTGAAAGAACATTGTCCTTAGGCCACCTTCCAGAGACAGAGCCGTTAAATTCCCAGAGGCAGAGAATACTTTCGACTATGAGAAATCTGATCAAACTGTCAAAAATACAGAGAATCAGCTAAGAAAATTGTCAAACACAATTCATGGTTCTGGGACAGTGTAAGGAAAGGATTTCATTCAGGTAGAAAACCAAAATTTATCATTATTGTTGCTAAAGAATCCATAGTTTCCTTTTCCCAAATTCAAACATTATAGTCATAGCTAATCAATGAATACTATCATGTCTAGCTTCCAGAAGCCATCTTGCCTTCATTTTTGAAGGTAACCTTAGGCATTCCTAAAAATCTCCACATCCCTCTTCATTCATAATCAGTCCCAGTCTTTTTTACATTTTTCCCCAAGTTACACTGAGATAACTTGCTAAAACTAAGAAAGAAAACATATAAATCCATCCACAGTGATTCTAACCCCACCCGTAATCCTAGGGCTACAGCTGCAACGTCACATCAGAATGCATTGCAATACGGCCAGCATCACTGCAAACAAACAAACAAGCAAACGAAACCCACAAAAAACAAAAAAAAAAAGTGTACTTCTTGAAATAAGAAAACATTAGACAAAAATTCAGGTTAGAGAAGATAAAAGCTTGGTCCAGGCTGTTAACAGAAGGTGTGGTGCTGCGAACTCAGACTATGCAGGATGGTGGCTGGCTGATCAATCAGATGAGTAGGATGAGTCACTGAAACTGGTAGAAAAGGACCCGTAGAGCTCCAGCGTGGAAACCGAAGTGAATGGTGACATACTAAACAAACAAAATGCCATGCTGAAGCACAGGTCTTGTCACACTGAATTTAGACACTGGGTTATTTTAAATCAAAGAGAAGGACAGAATATCAGTTAAATCAAATGTTCTTTTGAGGCAGGAACACAGTATTTACTGTTTTATTTTATTTTTTAAAGATTTCATTTATTCATTTTTTAGAGAGAAGGGAAGGGAAGGAGAAAGAGAGAGGGACAGATCAATATGATAGAGAAACATGGATCCATTGCCTCTCACGTGCCTGGTACCTGGCCCACAGCCCAGGCATGTGCCCTGGCTGGGAATCAAACCTGTGACCTTTGGCTTTATGGAACAACGTCCAACCCACTGAGCCACACCAGTTAGGGCTGCTGTTTATTTTTGTGTTTATTTGGAGTCATTCTTTCTCAATTAAGCTCTAAGTTGCTGTTAACTTTCCCAAATTTTAGCTGATGTTTCTTCTTGTTACTTTTATTCATTTATACTCCAATGCTATTCTTCAGAGAACAAGAAGTCGAAAAAATGGGATTTCAATCTTTAGCATGTTGACTATTCCCTGCGCCTTGAGCAACACCAGAGTGCCACGTCACACCTTTGAATGATCACGGAGTTTAACGTAATATGCGTAGCGCATCTCATTAAACAATAGACCTTGATGCAAAAAAGGTAAAAAAATTATGCTCCAAGCACATTCCCAGATAATTTTACAAGTATGCAAGTCTACGAGATCAACTTGAAGTATAATATTAACAAATCATTTGAGATAACGTGTTATCACATGTAATATTAAATTTTTAGTATGTTTGAATCATAACTTTCTAAACATTTCTGATATTTTCTTCAGGGGTATGTAAATAGGAAATATATTAAAAGAAAACACACAACAAACATTACTAGTTGCAAATGTTAAACACTTTTAAGTCAGTTATGTTTTTATTTATTATGTATTAAGAGCTATTCTTGTTTTAGGAAACAAGTGAAATAAATATTATATATGCCTATATATTTATTTATACATATATATGTAGCAACATATTTGTATTTGTAAAATGAAAGATTTGTATAGTAATTGGACTCAGAAGCAAATAGAAGATCCTCATTTTCACTTGCCGCACACCAAAGAATATGTTTGAGTTAATCCAGCTATATATTCCCATCCATAATTATAAAATGCTTATAATTTCCCCCAGGAATGCTTTAATGATGAGAATCTTTATCATTAAGACACAAGAGTATGCATAGGGCTACTTACTCTTAGAACCATGACTAAGCATGAACTTTACACACTTGATGAGATGAAATCAAGTATTTAAAATCTAACTGCCTCTGTGGCTTAGAGCAATCAAGTGATCAAAACATTGATTTTACAAACTGGATCTAAAAAAAGTTAAACAAAATGCCGATTATAATGAGCTCATTAATTTTAACATTCCCTAAAATAATGTCTCCAGACCAGGCAAAAGTAATAGGCATTAAAAATGCAGAGACTTAGAAATGTGGGCGATCATTTTCCACAAAGGCCAATTTGATTACAATAATAATAATAATAATGATTTAAGACAGGATGTCTTAGAACAAGTAAAGGTTCTGATAACATGAGTGCTAATAGCTGGCTTTACTCTAGGAGTTCAGTGGGTGTCATTTTGTGGCAAGCAGATTTATAAGTTATAACAGCTGTTATATGTAGTGGAAGTCCGGCACACAGCACGGATACATACAGCATGTCAAACTCTCTGAACTTTGCAGCTCTGGACAAATCAAAGTAAATGCATACAGAGGTATTAGCTGTTCAGAAGAGATGTGAAATACTGAGGCATGTTCACTGAAACATTATGAAAATAATTGAGTCTCTGCAAAAGATCTTAATAATCTTTATGTATATAATCATTTACAACCACTAATTCTTTATAAAAGTATTTAAGAATAGTGAAATAAAGCACTTTGAGGCTAGGAATAAGGTTAAGACACAAGTATATTTGTTAGAGATGGGCCACAAATCTGCCTCTAAACCTTTTTGCAACTAAGGCAAAGGGGGAAATACGGTTAGCTTTATGATGAAAAGGGTTCATAAGATTAAATGCCAAACCAATTTCTTAGAAGTCTAACTAATTCCAGTACTCAGACTAGATAGAATTTCTCTCTCATGAGTCCCATGTTGAGAGGAAGATAGAAACCCAGAATATAATGCAGTAAGTCTTAAGCAAGCTATTTCTTTCCTTGAATTAGTCAGTTTCTCCTTCTGATTTGGATTTTAAGAAGACACGTATACTCTGAGTAGGTACAGACTGGTAGAATCACAATGATGACAGTATTTCCCATTTATGACATTGAATTATAGCATATTTCACAGAAGATATCTTGCTTACAGCAGCTGAGTTGGTTCTTTCTACCCAAGAAAGAATCAAAGGCTCTTTTATCTTAGGTATATAATACGTATTATTCTAACCATTCTATAAAAAAATATGGGCGTTTAAAACCCAATGTGAAAAGAAGTTAGGTAATGATAAAGCGGGGTTTAGTAAACGAAGCATTACATGCCTCCAGAAAAGAAGACTATAGCAGGCTCTGGGCTCCTACCAATTTAAGGTTTGCGTTTTACCTGTTTCCGAGTAACCAGAATGTTTGAGACTCACAGCCATGAACAATTCCCCTGATACACTGGCAAAGCAGATATGGTTATGCAAGGTGCTAGCAGCTTAAGTCAGCCTGACCCACCACCCAGAAGGTAAAGCCCGGATCAGCTTGATTATAGTCTCTTTTCTTTGTTACTGTGGCAGTCACTTGGCGAATGATAGAAACTGTGTTTCTCTGAGAGTCTTCTAGAAGAATGCCAAAACCTACTTCTGATGATGAAAGGAAAGAGAGGCGAGAAAATGACAGTTCTTAGGGAGAAAATATATGTTATTAGATAAATCATACCCTTTAGTTAGACTCTTAAATGTTGAGACTTGCAAAGGTTTGAAAAGCATTCCTCAAAAGGGTATTATTCAATATTGACCCCATTATGAATACAAAATAAATCCCTCCAAAATAATATTGAGTTATCTGTATATCATCATTTATAATTCGCAGTACAAATAAAAGTTGGAAAAAAATGACACAAAAAAATCACATTAAGATTCAAGACTAAATTTATATTATAACCACACTTAATTCTGTTAAGTCTCAAAAACTTTCATTAAGAACTTTAGTTTTATTATGGACTAAATTATCTTATTTATTTCCAGATTTTGGGGATATTGCAAAAGCTAAGCATTTAATACTTTTAGCATAAGCATAATCACTCAAATCTATTTTTTTTTTATTTTAAGGCTAAATTAATGTACTCCAAACTGGGTTGTTAAAGCCATGTTAGAGGCTGAATCAAATTTATAGTCCTAACAAAATCAAAATTATTTGCAGTGATCTAAGAGACAGAATAATGAGGTAGACTAGTGCAGGTAGACAGAAGTCTTAGTGTTTATTTTAAAAGATTGGTCCAAGGTTATAACACTGTTATCCAGTGGCCTAAATTTATAATTTATCTATTACTTTCTCTTAGGTTTTTTTACAAATATCAACCAACAGTAACTCAGTCCCTAAGTAACTAATTAGGAATGAGCATCTTGGTTAAAAATAGAATGTGGAAAGTGAACATTATTCTGTGATGAGAGCAAATACCATGACTATAGCTCAAATATCTCACTTTTCTTTGAAACTTCTACCATCAGAAGTTCTATGAACTTCCTGGAGTTCTGGCCTGTGTACTGTATAAGAGCATAGTATTTGGAAACAGAAGCCTATGTTTGAGTTCCTATTCCATCATTTACTAACCTCATGATCCTAGGCATTTCACCTGATTTTCTGGGTCTCCATGTTGGTACCCATAAAATGAGAGTATAATTGTCATCAGACAAACCTATTATGATTTTCAAACAAGGTAATATTTAGGAATTATTTTTAAAACTGTTTTAATGTTATCAATTTGGAAATGATTTTCTACCAGGAGGGCACAAAAACAGTCATTTTCGAAACAGTTCCCAGACCTGCAAGAGAGAGATTGATAGTCCTGAGGGTGTTACCTGTTCCTCCGTCTTACAGTTCTAGGCAGTGTCGTGGGGTCAACTGCAGGGGTTAACAGGGAGTAGACTGCATAGAACCCCTACCGTCTCTTGCCACAACTGGAGTTGTTCCCCTTTCGGTTTCAGATATTGTGGGTGTTAAGAAGACATCTTTTGAACAAATTCTTTAGCCGTGGTGTCTAAAATGATTACAACAATACCCACAAATCAAATTCAGTTCCTACCCTGGCATACCACCCTCATTAGAGAAACCTGAGGCAAAGGGTTGTGACACATACCCAAGGTGCCACCTTTGGTAGACAGCAAAGCCAGGATTTGTATGTCAACCAGATCAGTGCCTTTTCCACCACACAAGTCAGCCCCCTTAGAGGTTACAAATTGTTACATTTGGGGTGAGAGCTTTAGTACTTGGGGGTGCCTGTGACTTCTAACTTATGCTGAATTTAATTTTGGTGTGTACTGATTATTTCCATTAATATCGAAGGCTGAAGCTTGAGCTCTTGTTTCACAGATGGAAAACACCATGGCAATTAAAGCCTTTCTGGCTGGATAATGAAATCCCTTATTGTTAAAGGTTTCTGCTGTCAAGTTGGCATAGAGAGCTCTAGATAACCTATTTAATACCAGCAGAGCCATATAAATGGCTCCAAAACATGACCGGGGCTTACAGTACTTTTCAGAGTCAATCTGCAATAATATTGCTTAGGAGCATCCAGAAAATTCTCCAGTCATCATGCAATTTTCAATATTTAGGATGCAAGCCTGAAATTCTCTTGAAGGGATGGATGATAACCCTCAATTTTTCTCATTCTGTGGTTACCCTAGGTGTCTTTAGTAAGTTCCGTTGAGGTTATAAGATCGTCTCATGCTTCTGAACATTCATCGTGAATGAGAAAAGTGACAAAGTAGTAAAATGAAAAGTTAGATGTTAGTATATTAAAATTTACATTTATATAAAATAATGTAGCTGACTTTTAGTGACAGAGATTTAAAAGCTAAGGATTTTACTACAAATCAAGGACAGTTCTCGAGAATTAAACATACACTTTTATTTTGAAACAAACATTTATTCATTTATATAGCTGACCTATTTAAATGCATATACTCAAAAACTTCACACAGATTTAAACAAAAGTACATGGTCATTTTCCCTAGGAACTTAGAGTTGTAAGTTCTGCCAAATTGTATTTTAGCTGTAAGTCCAATACAGTATGAGAAGCACTAAATATCATATAAAATAAATGCCCCTAAAGACATATGCTGATTTATTATTGTCTTACAGCATTAAGCCATCTTGCAGAGCTGTGAATTTGAATCCATAAATCTTAAAATATTCTTTTTAAGTGGACCTTCAAAATTTGATGTATTTTCAGCTGTGAAGTCTAGAGATCAGCAAAGCTATAATAGCCAGTGTGGAGACTGGAATACATACTTAGTGATTACAGTGGGCCACTAAAGATTTCTAAAACAGTCATTTGCCCAACTTCAAAAGTGTTTTTCTTAATTCTTTTCCATTCATATCAAAAGTGTTCCCTCATTGCTCCTAACTGCATTATAAAAGTATGTTTCAGTCCTTCTACTTGAAATTCATTTCAACTTCAATGAAACAAGCCTATTTTTTTAACATAAAGAAATCAAGGTTAACTGTTGCTAAGTCTTCATGACTGGTCCTATTACCAGAAAAGAACTGGAACTAGCTAGATGGAGAGAAGGTATAATTCCTGTAGATGTGAAATAGGTCAAATAATTCAGTATTCACAAATATATTTCCTTATTCTAAGCCAAGAAATGAATATGTAAAGCAGATTGCTAAAAATACGCCATTTGTTAGAGTGTACTATTTTTCACTATGGAATGACTAACAGAAAATACCACCCACTTATACTCATCACAAAGCCTCCTACGCCGCAGCAAGCCTGACTTCCCTGGGCTGAGTGTCTTATTGATGAAAAAAAAAATTTTTTTTAGAATTCTTCTAAGCACCAACTCTCTTATTTGATTGAAATTATAGATGGCTGTACTAAGAGACTTGGTTTAAGACCTCAGCAGTTTTGAACCAACCACTTGTTAAAAGACCTGTGCGTTTTTTTTGCTGGATTATTATTTCCCACCCATGCAATACTTTCTTAATGACCTAATTATATTATCCTGGGAAGCTTTTACCTTGCCTATCTAGGGCAAGTGTCAAGTTCCTGATAGATGAAGTTTTATTTATATTAGAAAGATAAAATTAAGTATTAGAGACTGGACTACACTTAATTAACACAAACAAATACAATTATATTTACTGAAAAGTTGTTTTATGCATTTCAGAGTTTACTATGTAGTTTATGATTTTTGCACCTTTCAGAATGATAATTAAGAATGCATTTCAGAAGGATATTGCTTATGTTCTGCAAGAAATGAAAACAGTCCACTTTAACTTCTAGCCAGTCATCCCATTGAAGTCAGTCCTGACAAATAAATAAAAGCCAGGATCAAATGAGACTGCAAAAATCGAACTATACAATTTTTTGTTTTATGTTTTTGATCTCAAAGCAAATTACAATTACCTACAAATATATGCTTAGCATCTGAAAGCATACCTTCTTGATTGCTAAACTAATACAAGTGAATTAAAAGTCGTATTTCAGAAGCTCAGGTAAAGAATCACCAAAGTCATGTGTAATATTTAAATACAACCATTTATTTAGCTTACTGTCTCGTGAATAAATGCCACAAGAAGCAAATGTGTAAGTGGTAGCTCTAAAAATGAGCAGCATTCTCTGTTCCAGGCCACACTATATGTTGTTTAAAAGTGGGGGTGGGCAACTACAGAGCTAAAATAAAAGCTAAACTAATTAATTTAAATATCAACTCTGAAAAGTTCTCAATGACTCAGAGCTGTTCCAGGATAGAAGGTGTTTTATCTAACGTCAGTATTCATTAACACCCACATTTCTGAAGCAGTAACCGATATTTTTGGTTTGTTTCTTCTTTAAAATAAACACCAGGGCAAAATCCGGAGTAAAGTTTACACATTCATTGGAGGAAGAGAGAGAGAGAGAGATCGAAGGGAGAAGAACAGACCGAAATTCTTTGGATGAGAACTCCCTCCCTTCTCAGCACTCATCTGTTTCATCAGGAGCTCGCGTGCAGGCTAGAAGGGGAAGCCTGCTAACCTTCATTACCAAGCCCTATACATGTAACTGTATTTTAGTTTCCCACCTGTAAATCTTTTAATATGCATAGTAGGTTTCATTGTATGATAATAACAGCAATGTCTTAACACTTTATTATTAAAGCGTATTTTTCGTTTAAAAACTTGCAAAAGACAACACCATTGACTGAACAGAATATATTTTAAAAAATCAATGTTCACACGTACAGCATAACAAGTATATATTTTTGTTTAAAATCTCCTAAAGAGAAAATACTTTACCAAAAAGATGAAAAAACAGCAGAATCTTTCTTTCCTGAAACCTAAGGTAAGCTACTTTACCTAATAGTGACAGTAATGATCTAAACTTAAGCCAAGTGATATTCTTATGTACATTTATTTATCGAATTTCAGTGAACATTGTTTTTCTTTTCATGTTATTTAAAACATCATAAAAACAGAAGTTCTTATGTGGCTCGGCCTTAATGTAAGCATCCCTGCCGCAGAGAAGAAATGTCAACAAGTGACTAATGTCAAAAATAAGTATCCCCAGCTCTCCCCCTCACCGCACCCTCTCCCCTGACCACCATGAGGGTCTCTTCAGCAAGAAGCCACCAGAGAATCACTTCAAGGGGGACACTGTCTGCAAAACAGAAGCCAATGGACTCTGCTGGTAAGAGGAAATCCAGGTAAGTTATCCCACATGTGGTGACCCACCTCCACAAAGTATATATATCCCAGAGTGCAGGTGTTTCAAAACCTTTATGTTCCAAAAGGGGATTCAAACCTGACAACACAAATTTATTTCCCAAACTGGAAGATCTCACTTTTTTAAAGTAAAGATTGACTGCCTTTCCCTTCCGCCAGTTTTGACTCTCAACAGTGGCTTGTCCCTGATATAATTTTTCAGCAACCTCAACAGATCTTTGCCGCTGTCCTTCATTTCTTCCCAGTCAGTCATTGCCAGTGCAGTCCCACAAGCCCAAGTCCTTTCCGTTTCTACCCTCTGCTGCTCCTCCCCAAAGTCTAACACACCCTGGCTGTGAGAATCTGAATTAATATGTGGCTTTGAGATTAAGCTGGGATCTTCTGCTAAAGTAGACATAAGTTTCCACAGTGGGTTTGTTCTTTGGCCGATTTAAACAATTTAAGTGGGGCCAGGGTTCAGTGGAGAATAAAGTAGTAGGAAACTAATGGGATATCAGGGCAAATGATGATCCCTAATCATTTTCCCTTCCATTTCTCATGAAAAGCTTTCCTCTGTGCCATACCCTCTATTTAACAAAAATAATCTGGAGACGCTGCTTCACATGAGATATATATCACAAATGTGTGCTCTTTGCACCTCAAAACCTATGCAGTGACTGGGATAGCTGGGAAAAGGGAGCAAGGGATCCCTTCAAACACAAATGCCATGTGTCCTATCTCAGTGTGGTACAGGGATAATAGGAGATCTTTATTCTGGGCCAAGATTTATTGACTGTGACCTTGGCCATAACAGAAACTTGTTTCCCAACTTTAACTGGAGCAGCAAATATGCCTCATCCCTGCTTCACTTTTTCCAACAAACCCAGAGTCTTAATGAAGTGGTGTCCAAGTTCGAAGTTCGGTTGATCCTCCCCACCCCCTCACCCGCCCCCGCGTCTACATCAGCCCAACAACAGACCGCCTGTCTCTGTCCCTCCTTCTTTCTTCTAAGCAATTAGAGCGCCAGGAGATCTGGGCTTCACATTCCAGAACTGGGTTCCTGGGCTGGGCATGTTCCCTGGTCAGGTCAGGCAGCGGGCTGCAGACAGAGCCCTTGGCCCTCTACAGGGGATTTCTCCAACCCTCTCAGCTTCCTGAGCAAATTCATTCCTCTGACATTTCCGGGAAAACCTCTGCTAGTCAAGTTTCCCCAGTGGGTAGGGGTGACTAAAATCCTCACCTGAACAAAGCGTCCATCTGAATTGAATCTCTAGTAATAAACAAATAAGTAGCCCTTTGAAGCAACATACCAGAGTGCAGAACATGCCTAGCGATAAGGAAAGATGACGAATAAAAAGAATGGATGCTCCCTTCCCGCTTTTTCGCTTCCAGTGAGCGGGACATTTAAATTATTTTCTGGTTTGTTGTTATGTTTTTTGTTTTTGTTTAAAAAAAAACCAAAAAGACAACAAAAAGAAAAGCAAGCACTGCAGGCAGCAGTGCCCACAGGCAGAGGGGTAAACTGTCAGCCTGTATGTTCAGGCCAGCCAGCCCCTCGCGGCTGAGCAGGGATCTGGGAGGGAGGGGGCGCAGTGGGGGCACCAGGCGGGGCAGCGGGGCCTCAGAGCTGGTTCGGGACGGTGCGCTCCCGACAGCGCAGTGAAGGACCACTGGGAGCTTCCCCAGGTAACGCATCGGGGCCCCCACCCTGCAGCCCAGACCAGCTCTAGTCTGCGTCCCCCTCCCCACTTTGTAGACCCGCTGCCACGCTGGGGCAGTAAGAGCCGGCTGTCCTGGGCGTGCTGGCATAGCCTGGGCCAGTGGGGGACCTTCTCCAGTCCCCTCACGTGCTGCCAGTCTCCCACGCCCTCCCCACTCATCTACCCTATCCCCCCAGGGAACAGGAGTTCCCTCCCAGGGCAATGCAACTGTGGGTGAGACCTGGGCAGCGGGTGTGGGGGGTCTCATTAAGCGCTGGAATAAAATAAGCAGTCGTGAATCTCCCAGCGGAAATAGGCTGTCCCCGTGTGGGCGGGGGCAGAAGCGCTCCTAGAGTCTGGAGAGGAGGCAGGGTGGCCGCGCAGCTGGGGCAACTTCGCTGGGCAACCGGGCGACCGCGGGCAGAGGCTGTGCTGCCACTGCCTCTGCTTCCCCGAGCGAGGGTACAGCTGAGCCGGGTCTTGCACCCAAAGTGCTGCTGTAACTGAACCGGAGGACAGGGTGACTGTTGTCGGGAGGAGCAAGCAGGGAGGGGAGCCCACCCTGAGCGCGCAAGCCGAGCCCCAGAAAGCCGCCCTCCATATCCTCGGCCCTGGGAGCGGTGCCTGCGCTCAGGGACGCTTCACTCCAAAATCCCCCTGTGCAGTCCCACGGGGCCACGAACTATCCTAGCAGCATGAGGAAGAGGCAGCGAAAAACGAGAGAGGAGAGTAAAGAGAGCAGGGAGCGCCAGAAAGGAAGGAACGAAGCCGTCCGGAGGACCACGTACCTTGAGCTCCTCAATGTCCAGGTTTGTTGATCTGTCCATGGAGCGAAACTAAAGGAAGTGGAAAGGAACCGGGCAAGTTGTACCAAAAAACAATCTAGTCTTTTAGTTTCCAGCCTAAACTCAGCTTTATCCTCCTCCAAGCCTTGGCAGCTTCTCTCAGTCTCATTCTCCGTGATCACGCCGCCTCCACCGGTTAAAAATAATGCAAATAAATAAATAATATTTATAATTCACTTTGTTTTACTTCCTCAGAAATTTAGTGACAGGTGATCTTGACCGCGGTGCAACGCAGCTCAGCTGAATCAAGCCGGGGAGGGGTGGGGGGGTGGAATCCACGCTATTTAAGATTACTTCTCCTGCAATAAGCTTAGAAACCAGCGAATTGCTGCATCCCAAGAAAAAAAGCGGCTTCCCTGGACAGCATCATGCGGCAAATTTCAAGCAAATGTGTTCAAACTGGAGCGAAGTGTGTATGATGAAAGCCTTCCTCCGTCAGGCTTACTCGGGCAGCTAATTTCGCACACTGTGAGTCCGAGGCTTTAGCAATGATCAATTTCTCTGGCAAGATAACCAAATCCCCGAAGTCCTGCATAAGACTTAAAAAATGTCTTGCAGCTAAGAGGTATTCTCTCAGTGGAGAAAAGAAGATAAAGTCTGAAGGAAATGGTCTCCTTTGAAGGTTATGCTAAAAGAGTTGAGAGAATAGGAGGTGGCTCCTAGAGAGGAGAGGAAAGAGGGAGAGAGAGAGAAAGCAAGAGAGCGAGAGACAATTTTTCCTTCTTGCTTTGCTGTTTTACTGGCCTTCACCACCAGGTGACTGACTGCACTTCTCTCTTCCACAGCCGGCACTAAGGGGATTTCTCTCATCTGTCAAAAAGCAACATTTCCTCTCCCGACAAATACTATGCTGCTGGGTCTTAAAGACTGCCCTCTGCCCGGAATCAGCTAGGTGACAAGCATTTTAATTCATTTCACGTGTTGCCTCATCCTAGTCCCATAGATCTGGGAAGAACATGCATGTGTATATCATGTGCATGTATTCATATCTCTGCTGCTTTCAGTGTCATGGAATTTTTTTAACTTAAACACTTTTAAAGAAAGTGACAAATAGGAATATTAAAGGAAATTTCTTGCACTAATGCTTCTTATGGTAAAGCAATCTTTTATTGGAATTTTTTTTTCTTTAAACAGAGAGTGACCATTCAGTACACTTAACTTGTAGGGCGTAGATTTGAGGGAAAGGCTCATTTTCTTCATTTTAATATCAGTGTAAAAGCTTGACTTTTGAAAGGATTCAAACAGTCTCCTTTTATTTTATTATGGCACATAAGCTAGTGAGACATAAAAATGTTTTTTGATTCAGAAAAAGAGACGAGTAAATAAATTTGTTTCTAAAAACCATCTTTTTTTTTTTTTCAGATATAGATGTTCACCATCCAGTCCTCTGGCCTCCCTCTCTAACTTCATCTTCGTCCTCCTCCCTGCCTGTCCTCCAGACACATGGCCCACCTCTCCACCTGCCACCAGCTCTGTAACACTGGCTCTTGTCTTTCAGTCAAGACAGCTCTCGTTCCCTCCTCACAAGTTTAACCCTCATGTTTCAGACTAAACTCACCTCTTCACAGAGGATTTTCCTCAGGTGAGTCCCTCAGATATTTTCCTCCTCTGTATTCTCTTCATAGCAGTCAATTCAATATATCATTATTGAATGTATGTGTCTGTTATCTGTTTACCTAATTCTTCCAGTAGACCACATGCTCTGGAGGTCAAGTTCTATACCTTCCTTACTAAGTAATATATCCCAAGAGTCTGGCACATAGGAAGCACACAAGTATGCCTGGAATAAACAAATATGTCTGGGGAGAACCTTTAACAGTTATTATTCTAATGTCTAAAAACCTCCATGACTTCTCTCACCTTGGCACACAAATTCCAGTTTACCCCTCCCAGTCTGCCCCTAAGCCTAGAGGGTTCTGCTTTATAATCAAGCATGCAGAGCTCTTTAGTTTAAGCCTATTCTCTTCCACAAACTTATCAAAGCTGGCATCGTTTTGAACTTTGACTTGTGTCTACAGCTTTCAAGGTTAACACCAAATAGACCATAGTCCATAATCAGTGGATCTGAACATCAAATTCTCAAAATAAATGTTAAATATTCACTTTACATAATTATTTTACATAATATATAATAAAATATGAGGTTGCAGGTTGAGAGCAATTGAACTTACATAAAATGTATAACTCTTTAAAAACTTCTTTTCCAGAAATCATCAGCAATTCAACATGACGAACAACTGCATGTGGTTTATAAAAGTCAAGTTTTTCCATATAAAGTAATTTTACATTTCCTATCAGCTGGTTATTGCCTAACTTTAGAAAATTGAATATAGTAAGCAAATTAATTTTGAGCACATTTATAAAGTGATACTATCTCTTAGATAACTTTAAAATTTGCGATTGTGAAAACAGAGTTCAAGAAAGATAGCTTGAAATATAAACATTAAGTTTAAATACCATTCAGGAAGGGCAGACTCCAGATAGTTTCTTACTATGGCATAAAATTATAGTTGGAAGAAAAAGTTATATTATATTTAATAATAAAGGCTAAGCTTAACCATATTTTTTAAAAGTCATAGATATATTACTTTAATTCAACTGTTGTAATAGGAAATTATATTCAACATTTGATGTTCACCATTTGGCATTATATGAGCTACAGAAACTATAGGTGATTTCCAAATCAGTTCCAAATCTGAGTCTAAGTAAGTGTCTACTGAGAGACTTCAAATTCTTTTACTTTCTCATAAATCTCATGTAAATTTATTAGGCTAAAATTTCCTATAATCAAAAATGGAATTTGATCATAAAAATATGATTTGCTGAAACATATTTATATTACTTTTTAAGGAAATTAGAACTCAATTCCACTTCAGCTGACATCTGAGTAAGTGAGACAGCCATCAAAAAATAAAATAACTTCAAATAATTTGAAATAGCGCAATGAAAGAATGGGACGTGAATTGAGAAAAGCAGTTTATCTAAATGCCCTGAACCACAGTTTTGAGACAAAGACAGCTACCAATGGCTGCTCTCAGAGATCATGCTGGCATGGAGCAGCGTATGTGAATGGAGCAAAATCCAATTTCAGCAAAGATGTTTAATTCACAGGCAAACTGCAAGTAGCAATTACAACCCCCAAACAGAGGTGAGGCAGTGTGGGAACACCTGCAGGCCATGAGATGTTACAGTTCAGAATCACTGGTCCACTGCCACATTCATCAATGTCACCGTCTACCATGAGGTGTTAAAGCAAATGTTTACGTGCCATTATGAGCTCTTTATTTTAACTAGTTTGCAGAAGTGAGGACCTTATAGATACTTTTTTCCTGTAGACAAGACAATTTTTAGTCATCACATATTGTTTAAAAACACAGTTTTCAATGTTGTAAGCCTACACCACTCACAACTCTCTAAACCAACTTCCCATTTTTTGTGCTTTTATTTTTTTAGTTTAGTACATAGTAAGATCATATTGTATTTCAATTTTCTGAAATTATTAAATGAAAAAGTGATATATTATTATTCATTAAAATAGAGTAATAAGTAATTTATTTACATAGTTGACCCCAGTTAGTTTCTAGAAACTAGCATTTCTATTCATATGCTCTAAGCACTTGCCCCAGAAAAAATTTATTTCTCAAACATTTCACTTTTCTTTCCCTGATATTTTTAAACATATGTAGCAGAAAATACTGAAATAAAAAATATTAGATTTTTATGAGTAAGAGCGGTAATTGTTTATAAGTGAATAGATGAGGAAAATAAAATAAATGAGCTATTAGTGTATTGTCATGGAATTGAAAGGATAACATTTGGCTCTTCCCAAAAATGATTATCTCTATTATAACATAGATACATATTTCTTATTTTTTTTAAAAATCTATGTTGAAATTAAGTTAAAATAATTTCTCCTCACTTTCAACTTATATTATGCTCCTACTCCAGCTTTTCTTTAATAAAAAAAAGAGAAAAGAAGAAAAAGGAAAAGAAAAACTAGAGAAGTCAGACAGCAAGAGAAAGTAACGGATGAAAAGAGTATGCAGACACAGACAAGCCAAAAAAGAAGCCAGAACACATCATGAAAGCTACCAAAAAATTGAGACTAGGAACATAAATACCTTTCCTTTTAGATTTAATGGGAAAAATATTGATAAATGTATATTTTTGGTAAAATTAGATTCAATTATTTAGCCACATGATTTTAAAAGTAACCATGTCATAAGAATATATTTTTACACAGTAGTCTATGAAAGATAATGAAGATCTTCTTTGAAGAATTTAGAGATTTATGATAAATACTAACAGTTTTAAAAGCATCCCCTAAAACATTATTCATTGCATCTCAGAGTCATGAATATTGATAATTATAGTTCGAAATTGTAGAAACAATCCACATCAAAATGCTAAACTTCTTATGTAGTATAAGAAATAGAAAGATAACAAAACTGCAAAAGAAAAAAAGCCTGATTAAAACTTGCATTAAAGCTCACAACAAATGCATAGCAACTAATGCTATAACATAGTAATAATTCAAATAAAATAGAAGCCTGCCAGTACATGTCAAAGAGCATCACATGGTAAACGCTCAATGGGGAAGAGATGAAGTCAAACGTCTTCAATCAAGGTGCTTTGATCCTCAATGCACTTTTCCATCAAAAATGATTATCAATTTACCTAAAGCTTTAAGTGGTCAGAAATAGTGAGCCCTAATAATTATAACCATATACCAAATACAAAACTCTGAAGAATTTTTTAAACTGCCACCTTCATTCTCAGACCAACAATCTTAGTGTTAGAAAAAAGGAGAAAGCCTTTGGCTTTATTATTCCTATTGACTATTTAAGTTTGTTCATTTGAGTTCAAGAGCTCAATTCTTAAGCACAATTAATATCTGTAAACAAGTCTGATATCAATTTTTTAAACTGAGCTTTTAGAAGGAAAGTGACTTTTCTGGAAATATTTTCTGTTGCAACAGAAGAACCTAAATTTGTTATGCCAGACAACCTACACACACAGCATGAGAAACCAATATAATACCAATAACAATAAAACCTCTATAAACTGTCAGTGTTACAATGTGTTCTACTGGCATCTCTCTAACAAGAAAGGGAGAAATATGAGAGATAGAGTCATGGATATGGAGGGAGATGAGTAAAATAGTAACTGTTTCTGAAAGAAAGGTCTGAAAAGCCAGGAAAAACTAAAAGTAGCATTGGCCTTGGGTGAAGTACATTTGGAGTGAAAAAAATAAAATCTAAGGAATCTAGAAGAAAATAATGTGATTAAATTCTAAAATAGGCCACCTACTTTCAAGTAACTTCTGTTTTTGAAATTTTCCTATTCTGAGAATAATAAAAGTAATACCATAAAATGGAATACTATTGTTTTATGGCCTGCTCACTAGCATATGATTGTTGTTTGAAACTTTGTTTTAGGAAATTAATGTGAAATTTCTTCTCTTTTTATTCCTGTGTCTACACTAAATAAAATAAAAGTAATGATTAAATCACAAGACCATAGTAATCAAAGCAGCATGGCACATAAAAACAGACATATAGATCAGTGAAACAGAATAGAGAGCCCAGAAATAAACCCATGACTTTATAGTCAATATCTGACAGAGGAAGCAAGCCCATACAATGGGATAAAGGTAGTTTGTTCAAGAAATAGTGTTGGGAAAATTAAACAGATACATGCAAAAAATGAAACTAGATCACCTTCTTAAACCATTCACAAGAATAAACTCAAAATGGATTAAAGATTTAAATATTAGACTGGAAACCATAAAAATCCTAGAAGAAAACATAGGCAAAATCTCAGACGTTTGTTACAGCAATATTTTTTCTGATATATTGCCAAGACGAGGGAAACAAAAGAAAAAAATTAACAAATGGGACTATATAAATGTACAAAGTTTCTGAACAGTAAAGGAAACCATCAACAAAATGAAAAAACAACCCATGGAATGGGAGAACATATTTACCAATGGTACATTTGATAGGGGCTTAATATCCAAAATTTATAAGGGACTCACAAAACTCAACACCAAAAAAACCAAGCAATCCAATTAAGAAATGGGCAAAGGACCTGAGTAGACAGCTCTCCAAAGACGACATACAGACGGTAAAGGGACATAGGAAAGGATGTTCAACATCACTAATTAGAGAAATGCAAATTAAAATCACAGTGAGATATCACCTTACACCTGTCAGGATGGCCATCATCAATAAACCAAGAAACAAGAAGTGCCAGCAAGGATGTGGAAAAAGGGGAACCCTCATGCACTGCTGATGGGAATGCAGACTGCTGCAGCCACTGTGGAAGGCAGTATGGAGATACCTCAAAAAAATTAAATAGAACTGCCTTATGACCCAGCAATTCCACTTCTGGGAATATATCCAAAGGAACCTGAAACTCTAATTCAAAAGAACATAAGCACTCCTATGTTCATGCAGTGTTATTTACAATTGCCAAGATTTGGAAGTAGCCCAAATGTCCATCAGAAGATGAATGGATAAAAAGAAAAACATGGTCCATTTACACAATAGAATATTGCTCGCCATAAAAAGGAAGGAAACCTTACCTTTTGTGACAGCACAGATAAATCTGGAAAATATTATACTAAGTGAAATAAGACAGTCAGAGAAAAACAAGTACCATATGATTTCACTTCTATGTGGAATCTAATGAACAAAATAAACTAACAAAATGGAAACAGACTCATGGACACAGAGAACAAACTGACAGCTGTCAATGGAGGGGTTTAGGGGCTGGGTGAGAGGTATGAAGGGATTAAACAAAGGAAAAAAAGAAAGACTCGTGGACACAGACAACAGTATGGTGACTGCCAGAGGGAAGGGGGCAGAGAGGGGTGTAGAAACAGGGTAAAAGGGGGAATCAACAGTGATGGAAGGAAACTTGACTTGGGGTGGTAAACACACAACACAATATGCAGATGATGTGTTGTGGAATTGTATACCTGAGACCTATATAATTTTATTCACCAACATCACCCCAATAAATTCAATAAAAAATAAATTTAAAAAAATGACTAAATGAATGAAATTAAATTTAATAAGCTAATCTCTTATGATGTACCTTAACAAATTAGTTATATATAAAACTCATTCTAAAGAATGTGCTATACTTTAATAATAATAATAATAATAATAAAATTTTGATGCTTTTCTATTTGTTATTTTGAAGGATGGAATAGGGTTCAAAGTGTTTCCAAAATTAAATTTTACTAATATCTGTTGGCAGTGACTTTCCTATTATCATCAGCATGTGATATTGTCATGTGCCTTTAAAATTTTGGCAGTTTTCTCTAAGAAGGGAATTTTGAGTTGTTGGTCACTGCAAATATTCTCATCACATATGAGGTTTTTCAGAGTTCTCCAAGAACTTAGAATAAACACTAAAAATAAATAATAATAAATTAAAAAGTGATACCTCAAGGGTAGATGGCAGAACAGAAAAATTTGTTGTTAGTGTATAGAAATGCTACAAATTTCCATGTGTTAATTTTGTCTCCTGCAACTTGACCGAATTCATGGCTTAGATCTAACAGCGAAGCATACATACAAATAAATAAATTCAAAGGCGCAATACTGCAGTGCTTAAAACTGCCATTGAATTGCTTAAAAAAAAACAACAAACGGCGGCAAAGTGGGGTTTCTGGAGCTGGAGCTTTGGAATTGTCTGTCTTGCATGACAAACTCTGTTTACAGGCAGTGGTCACAAACTGCCTCATCAGGTGTAGCGAGAGGGGAGCTTGTGCAGCAGGGCACTGCCTGGGTTCATTTTGTACTCTACCCATTTGTGAGTGCTGGGAGGACCAAGTTAGGGAGCATGTATCTGAATCTGTGAAAGCCTCATCATGTGTGACAATTTGGTTACATAAACTGAGGTGCCCTCGATACCCTTGTAACTGAGAGGACATTCCCTATAAGCTGCAGCCTGAATAATGCCTTACGTCAGCATGACAAGAGGTTTCCTAAAAACCCCAGAAATATGTATTTTGTCCTAATTACAAATAAAATTTCCTGTGTTTGGCAATAACTCTTAGGCAGGAGGTGTTTCTTCCCAAATGGAGGGGCCTTAGCTTCTTTCCTTTTTATTATTAAACTTTTCCTGCCATGAACGCAGTGACTTCCAGCTTCGGATGCTTCGGATGCTTCTTACGCTTTGAGATTTGGCTTGTGTCGCTGGTGTGCCCAGGATGTACCTGTAATCAAGGCTGCAGCTCCTCTTCTTTTTCAAAGAGGGTGCACTTAGAAAAGTATATGTGAAAAGGATGAAATTTCTTAAAAACATAGTGGGACATGTGAACCGCTTAGATCTAGAGAATAAAGACTAAATTTATCTGTGATTAAGTATTTTGGTTTTGATTTGAAAAGCACACATGGGTAAAATGCATGTTTATTAGAGGCTGAACACTAAAGACAATGAAACATCTTTATAGATTTTTCTCCCAATAATCCATTTTAGAAGCAGTCTCAGTATATAGTAAATTGTAGCTCATGTTATAAAATCACCCTCATAATTCTTTCTTATTGTAGCATTCTACTTCACATGATAATATTTTAAACTTGATTTTCTAACTCCTTTTTCTGCTCTGGAAGCTAAATATGAATTTTCTATATTTATACTTAAAAACTAACTTCAAAAAAATGCACTTTCTAAATATAGTTTATAAATGTTGATGAATTGATTACCTAAGGGACCGGAGAATTAAATTTTCTTTTTCACTTCTGTCTATATTTGACATTGCCTTGAATTAAAAGAAAAAGACTATGTATCCATTATTACATGCCAATCAAACTTCACTGCTGTGTAACAGAAGTCATTGGATTAATAAGGTAAAATTTTGGCTCCGTGATATGAATGCTAGGACCACTAATGACATAATCTTTATAACTATGTAATTTAAGTTAATCAGTAATATTTTTGAAAGTCAACATGCTTGAAATCACACAATGTTAAGAAGCAGTGAGACCCTGACACATAGATTTTATGACATAAGCAATAACAGGTAGTACAAATTCAAAGACCTGTTCCTGGACACGCACCCAGCGGCCATTATCCTGTTCTCTGCGTATAGTTAGGATTTGACACGATCTCAACCTTTATGTTAGGATTTCAGGTTTAGAAAAATGTGTCTATATTTTTTACTCCCTCAAATCTTTTAATGTGGGATGTCATAGAAAGAGGCCTAAACTGGAAATCAGACTATAGTGTTGGCTTCTCCCCCCATGGGCTTGTGACTTTATGACTAATGTTTTATCTCTTCAGGCTCCAAGTCTCCATAAAATAAAAGTTTCTATTATAAGTGTTTAAAATGACTTTATTTTATACTAGCTTTTTTTTTTTAAAGACATTGAGTTAAGTGAAAACGACACATGTGAAGAGTATAACCACCAGGATGGAGTCAAAATATGTTAGTACATTTTTCTTTAAAATCCCTTCTGGTTAAAAAAAAAAAAAATCTATGATATACTTCCATTTCCTCACAGGTATTCACTAAATAAAAATATACCAATTATTCAAAGCTGCTGTCTTTACTGGTGGGATTATAAGAGATTTTTTCCAAATTTCCAACAATCTGCATTTGTTAAACAGTGGACTAAATAATAACTAACACAGGTACCATAAAGAAGACATGTCAACAGGAAGACATTCACAATATATATAGCTGTGAAGGAATTTATATATATATATATATATATATATATATATATATATATATATATATATATCCCAAAGAGTAAATAAATATAGAACCATCCTCACTGGTACTTAGGAAAATTCAAATTAAATTCTTAGTAGATATTATTTGATGCCACTATATTGGCAAAAAATTAAACTCTGACCATAGAAAGTGTTGGGGAGAATATGGAGCTCCTGGGCTAATTTTATAGTGTACTCATGAAACTGTAAATTGGTTCAACAATATTGAGGAAAATGGCATTTTCTGGTAAACTTGAACATGTATATAGCCTATGATGCAGCAAATCTACTCAAGCATATTTCTCTATCAGTCAGTATAAATCAGGCTACTTATGGTAGCGCTCAAATCTCAGACCTCAGTGAAGTTTTATTTCTTGCTCATATCACATTCTGATACAGGTCAGTACGGTGAGAGTTCTGTACCACGCAATCGCTCAATCTAGTGGCTCTTCTGAATTCTAGAGTCTTAAGTCCCCTATTGGATTACCCCCAACCAGTCGAGATGAGGAAGAAAATATACGTGCAGTAGGTTTTATGGAATAGACCTTAGAAGTGATATATATCAGACTTTTATACCATTCTCATGACCTAAACTCAGTCACGTGACCTGACCTAATTAAGGGGATGCTGGTAATGAAGTCTGGTTTTGTGGAGAAAATGGAAAAGAATAACGTGCATACTGATGGGCCCTAGCAATCTCTGCCACAGCTACTCCTTTTGGCCACCAAGCATCTCTTTATTCCCCCATGACCACACATAAAATGCATCACCCTATTTCCAAGGAAGACTGACTCATCCAAACTCTAACCGGCTCAACATCTAGAATCTCAAAAGTTCTGGGCAGCCTTCTCCAGACGTAGCTTCTCATTGTCTCACCACCTGTGAGTTAAAAACAGTCAACTTTCTTCAAAATTTTTGTACGCAAATGTGCAAAAAGTACAAGATAACCACAAGAAACCATGTCCATGAAAAAAGGGAAGAACTAGAGACAACTCAACACTCACTGACCTCTAGCAATTCAGAAGAAAACTTGACAGATACCACACAGTAACCTAATTCTGGAGCCGACGGAGTTCCTTGATTAGACCCTGACATGCCTGGAAGGAGCTCCTTGGCCCAAGGCTGTCTTGCCTCCACACTCTGTAAGTCTGTTCCATGTTTCTCCACCCTCTCATCTACATCTGATAGGGGTTTGGGGGAGCAGGCCGTCTTTAGGGTCTGGAGCACTTTTCTAAGCCACGTCCTGCTGAAGTTAGTTCGGGAGCAGCATTAGTCTTCTAGGGCTGCCGAAACACAATGTCACAGACTAGTAGCTTGAATAGCATTTGTTTTGTCATAGTTCTGGAGGCTACAAGTCTAAGATCAAGGTGTCAGAACTTTCGGTCTTCTCTGAGAAACATGAGGGAAGAGCCTGTTCCAGGTGTCTCTCTGTGACTTGCAGAGGGCCACCTTCTCACGGTCTTCATGTGGTCTTCCCTCTGTGTGTGCCTCCCTCTCATCTCTGTGTGTCCAAATTTCCTCCTCATATAAGACCTCCAGTCAGACTGGATTCGGACCCACCAACTGACCTCATTGTAATCCCCTCTTTAAAGGCCCCATCTCCAACTACTGCCACAGTATGAGGTACTGGGGGCTAGAGTTTCAACATATACACCTTGGAGGTGACACGATTCAACTCATAACAAGAATTCAAAAGTTGTTTTGAAGTTGGAGCATCTATTATTAAAAGTAGATTCTTTGGTGGTATAATTCCCTCAAATACCAGCAGGCTTATTTGCTTCATTTAATTTCATAGGTCAGTGACCACACCCTGATTTTTTCCTAGATAAAATTCTCAGATATACCTTATTTCTCTGCTTCCTTCTCGATGTCCCTTTGTGAAACTAATGGGTGATTACTGGAAGACACAGGGACAGAAGGCCCTTCCACCAATGGATGGAAGACCGCTCTTAATCTGAAATTTTCCACAAGTCTGACTGACTTAATTAAACTTAAAATTTTTACTAACCCTTTGTCACAAAAAATTTTATCTCTTCCTTTATGAGTCCTAAAAGCAGATAACATTGCTCTTCTTTGGGTGCTCCAAATTTCCAGACTGTTTCTATTTCCGTTTATTTCCCCTAGTATTTCTTCCAACACCTTGCCAAGGCAGCTAATTTTAGTGAGTACACACTCTCAACACTTTTTCAAACTTTTTTCCTCTTGAGCTGAATGCTCAGTGGGTAGTGATCTGCCTCCCAAGTTATCACTGGCAACAGACTCCCTAGGCTGCTGCCATGCTAGGACAGGGCCCCCCAGCCCTTTGACCTCTGCTATCTGACCCCTTGCCATGGTTGACTGATTAGCCAGGGCCACATTTTAGCTGTTTCTGACTAAGGAAAAGGGGTGAGCATTGGGAGATTTTTGGGAATAAGTCAGGAAATGTTGCACGCCACTTCTCGTTACAGTATCATAAACTATGGTCACATGGCCCCACTTAAGTGCAGAGAAGCCTGAAAATGCAGAATTGGTATATAGGTGGAAGAGAGAGACCTTAGACATGTGTGAGCACTAACATTCTCCAACATAAACTCCTAGAAAATTTGTTGTACATTTGTTGGTTGTAGCAAAAAAAAACAAAACAAAATAAAAACAACTGCCCCCCCCAAAAAAACAGAAGAGCTCAAAACTGCATTAACACTGGATAGATATAAAAGTACTTGCATGCATAGAGTCTGGTTCCATATACTTAAAAAGCCTGTAAAACTGAATAAAATATTAATATGGTTAATACCATTTAATTACATAAACATATGCTCTCAAACTATAAAGAAATTCAAAGGCATCGGAGATTGGTGCACGCAGCTGTTACATGTATTCACCGTTACATCACCATATCACATCATGCCACCCGCTCACTGGTGCGTTCACTAACAAATATACTTTGAAAACCTTCTACCTTTCAGGTCCTGAGCCCTTTTTGTCTATGTTCTAGTGGAAAAGCCCTCTGACTATTAACAAAAGCCAACCTTTTGCCAAAGTAAAGGCCTCTAATGGAAACATCTCCTAATTGTTAAACAACTCATGAGATCAGAAATAGAATGGTCAAGATGAACAAAACATATTGTTTCAAAAATTTATTTCCAAACACGGTGTATTCCAGCAAATATCAGAAGAACATTCATAGTAAAACACCATTATGACTTTGACTTTTATGCATACTGTCTCATGGAATCATAGCATTTTTTCAACCTGGGGAGAGACTATAAAGTTAATGTAGGAAAACCTTCATCCTAAACAAAACAAAACAAAAAAGCCCAGATGCACACATAAACAACATAAACAGAATTGTCTAATGTAGGTATTGGTAGAGCCAAGAGTAGAACCTATCCAAGAATGAATTAGAAATATTAAAATGGGAAGCTATCACAAAAGATACCAATATGTTTATGTGATACAATAAAATAAGAGAAAGAAATTATAGAATTGATGTTTCATAAATATGATTATTTTATATAATTACCCAAAGTGATTTCCTGGATGCTGAAAATATGCTTATATCCCCTATAGATAAACTATGTTTTCCATTTTTTTCCCTCCAGTGTGTCAGTTTACATCTTTTTCTTGTTCTATCTGTAAGTCAAATATTATTCAATTTCAGTACTGCTAATAGCTCATCCATGACAGATTTTCCATGCAATGTTTTAAACAAGTATAGCAAGGTTTTCTTCTGTTATGGAATAAATACTGATACAGCATATTGCATAAGCCAAACTGGAATCAATATGCATCTCTTCTAAGGTCCTATGGCAGCATTTCATGTCTACTTACCTGTCTAACCTGCTTTTAAACTTTGTAACAGGTCCCAATTTATTTGTCTAGCACAGTGCCTTGCACAGAGTAAAGTCCCATAACTATAAAATAAGTGAACTTTTGCACGGGTACCACTGATCAGTAGGAGCTTATCCTGAGAACAGTTCACGGGAGGGGGTAGAAGCTCAGCCAGAAAAATCCAGGCAAAGGTCTTGAGTGGAAGTACCACTGCATACCGACAGCGGTGTGTGCTCTAGAGCCCAGGTGCTCTGTTACTAACTGTGAACTCTGGGCAGGTTGCTTAACCTCTCTGTGGCACAGTTTGCTAATGTGTACATTGGGGATGGGGGGGTGTGAAAACTAAAATAGTTAATTAATTCTGAGTGCTTAAAATAGCTGACACCGGGTAAGCACTAGCTAAATGTACACCATTGTTCTTATTATCATTATTATTGCTATTAGCTCATGTGCTGCAGGCTCAGAAGTCAGGGATAAAAGGCACGCGCTGGGAGACCCCGTGGTCAGCCAAATAGCTGAGTCTGAAATGGAACTGAATCAGCCAGTCAGCAGAGAGGGTACATGCACGTGCGGAGGGAGTGGTCCTTGGACAAGACATCAGGAAACGCAGGGAAGGTTCGCATTGTTGCTATGCATGATGTGACTGTTATTGTAGGTAATTCTTATCCATTAAACTTTAAAATGAATAATCAATCGTAATGCCCCAAAAGGATAACTTTTAAATTAAAGTGAAATCAAGACATATTTGATTTCCTTTGTTAACTACATCACTACCCCTTACTCTTGCGTGAGTACCTGGCCTTTTTTCTTAGTGCTCATAATAAATGACTTATACCTTGTTATAAGGCAAAGTTCTAAAAAATTTTCCACAGTAAAAATTTTATCATATGAACTGAAAAATAGTAAGAAGTATATTTAGGAAGGAGGAAGACTTCTTTAATTTATTTTTTAATATTTGTGATAATATCATCATATTATGAATAAACCCAAAACTATGAACATAAAAGAGTTGGGGTTATTTCATTCACATGGAAGTTTAACAATCTTAAAATATAAATAGCTTAAGTGCAATGATAAATGCAAGTCAAAATAACCAAACGTCCAATATCTAATAGCACTATAACTGTAATTTCTGCTATAATCAGACTAATTTATATAACTTCATATTTGATATCAACTTATGATACTACATGTTCCTATTTATATGAGCTACCACATTTACTTACCCAAAGACAAAAGCAAAAAAAAAAAAAAAAGAAAAAAGAAAAGAAGAAGAAAAGGGAAGCAGAAGCTTCTCTGACAGAATTATTTGCCACATGGGACTTTCCTTGTCACTGTCCCATGAAAGTCTGTCACACACAAGTGTAAGGAACACCGTGGGTTCTAATATCTGCAGTAAAAGCAGAGCTACCTGGGCGAGTCCTGGCCCCACGTACCAGGTGTGTGAATGTGACTATCCATACTCGCCTGTTTACATTTCAATTTCACAATACCCTGAACTTGTAAAATCAGGATATCACCTATCTTATGGGTTTATATTTTTAAGAGTGAAGTGAGATGATTCAGATAAAGCTAGCACGTTGCAGGTAAGCACGCCACAAAATGTTGCTGCTATAAAGTATAATCATTATTATTTCTATCATTTTAGCAGTGATAGCAATAGTAGTGACAGTAATAAAAAGTGATAAGGACTTAGGAGTAGGGGGGGAAAAGGGGACTGAAGGCCTGTAAAGATGACACCCTCATTGCCCTGGCCATCCCATCTGGGGATTAAAACGAGGACCTTAATAGCAAATCTGGCACAGTATTTCTCCGTCTCTGCTTTTTAAATAACCTACATCTTTCTCTCTGATGCCTCTGGGATTGCCACAGAGATACCTCACTGGTCTCCATAGATAAGTTCCCTGATAACAGTGCAGTATGGGCCGTTCCCGCTCTGTGACACCCAAGGGGGTCTATTGTGCCAGCATTAGGAGTTTGGCCTCTGATGTCCTCTGACAGGATCACCACTGGGCCTCCCCAAGGTGCTCCCACTGTTCCCAGTCCCTGCCAATGGCAAGGCTGCTCCTGCCAAGGTCTCCTAATACCTCACTGAGGCTGCAATGCCCTCATCACAAGTGTTGATGCATCACACACAGCCCGGTCACGGTAGAACACAACTGTGCCAGAGACTGGGCCTTCATTTGGTCAGGCTTCCAGCAGATGTTGGAATTTTGCAAACACTGACTGAGGGGCTCCTATGTGAGGCATTTTCCTAGACTTTCTTTCCTTCTTTTTTTTTTTTTTTGTTGTTGTTGTTGTAACTATATCATGTTATAGTGGTGACTTTTTTGAACTTCATGATTACTTATAGACTGGTGGCTACAAGATAACATATATTAGATGGTTTTAAAAATGCATAAAATGCGACAGTCCCGTCTTTTCTTAAAGGCAGTAATTATGGAGTTATACGTTGCTGCAAGTTAACTTCAAAAGACAATAATTTTAGAAATGATAATATTAAGAGTGAGTGGAGAAAGTTTTTGAAGAGGAAGAAATTAGAAAAGAGCTACAGATATGCATTTAAAATTTTTAATTTATTGACTTATCATCAAGATAGTAAATACAACACTCTGTACATAATCCTCTTGCCCAAAATAAGTATAATAAATAAGCAAAATGCAAGTCAGAGTCCAGAAGATACTAGCATCATTGGTTTATAAATCTGCTTTTAGCCCAACTCATTATGGGCTTCAATGGTACTTTATAATCTAATTGAAATGGTAAGCTCTTGACAACTGCTTCGGAAATTGGAAATTACTTCCTGAGTATTACTAATGCATTTCTACATTTTTAGCCAACAACAACTTTTCTGTTTCAGTCGTCTTCTCCATTTACAAATTCATTTACCACTATAACCATTTTAACTTCCTCTCTGCCCATAACAGAAAAGAGTTAGATCTCTATCCTGTTTTCTGAGACTAATTAAATCTTCCAACTATGTTCCGTTTTTTCATTTTTTTCAACCAGAATTTGCTTACTCTCCTCTCATATTTTCAAACTCTTTCTCCCCATTGGTTTTATAAAGACAACCAAGTCTTCCTTCCTTCACATGCAGAAAAATTTTGAATCCTACAATCTCTCTGTGTCCAACTTCCCTCCCCAGCCATGTTCTTAGAAATCATTTTGTATACTTGCCTTTTCCATTTGCTCATTTCCCATTCACTCTTCAATCCCCTGGATCTGGTTTAAACTCTCCGAAGGGAAAGCGAAGAGAACAGTAATGAAATGACATTAAGCCCAGTGGCTAGTTTTTGGCTTCTGCCTCACAGTTCTGCATCTTTTATTTGAATCTCTTGCACTGGGTTCTACAACATTTCATTTGCCTTCTCATCCCGGCTTACCTTTGCAGGCTCATCTACTCTGTCCTTTCCTTAAAAGTTAGAGCATCCAGGTCCCCACTGGAACCATCTTTCTACAGCGCAAATCTAAGGAAATGTTTTATTTTAAATCTGGAAGTGGTCTCCTATTTCCTACAAGGCTTAATTTTTTAAGCGAATGGTCTACACATGAAACCGATCCCATCTGAGCTATATGCAGTTCCTCAGCGTGCCAAAACCTTTCACACCTTGGAGCTTGTGCGCATTTCCTTTGCCTGAGATGCTCCTGAGATCAACCTAGATTAGAACATTTGCTTTGGCTCTGCAACTATTTCTTAGGTACTTACAATATCTAAGACAGTATACTGGGCTCATACCATGAGAATGACCATATGTCCCACCTTAATACCACCAATCTTGTGGCCACAGCAAGGGACATTTTTGGTATGCTGTCACATCAGACTTTATTAACCATTTCCCTAAAGCTGTTTAATGGCTTCACATTATGTTTCACCTCTAATGTCTTTCACAAGGCTGTCACACACAATAGAACTTCTCCTGTCCTGTCTGCTTTTGCATGTTTTCATCACATACCTTGCCTCTAAGGCACACCCCAAAAGGTTTAGAAATATGCTTTCTTTCTTCATTTACAAGACATATCTCATGAGGTAAAGTGCATTTTTTCTGATGCTCAATAAAGAGAAATATGCAAAATATGTGTTCTTCCTGCTATTATCATTTCCACCAATAATATACATGAAGAAAACAGCCACTAATTATGTAAAAATCCAGAAGTCATTAATATAAAGTGTTTTATGTAGCCTCCTCGTAGTGAAGTTTAAAGTATATAAGTTGTCACTCGAAGATATACATTATCATTTGCAAGAAAGGAATACTATCTTTCTCCAAGAAAAAATAAAAAATACCTAAGGAAATGGATTTAATCAATATTTCTCATTCACACTAAATATTCAGAGCAATATGCCTCATTATTAGGGCCTGCAAATTTATCCAGGAAACTAATATCACATTGTGTTAAACATAATAACTAAGTCACCATCGATGTCATTCATTTCACTGCTATGTATAAATAAAATACCTATACACACATTTGCATATATTTAGATAAAACACCTTTAAATATAGCATAAGTGTTTTCTATCAAATAGAAATAGGCTTCCTTCACCCTATAAACATAGCAACTGACAGCTCATGAAAACATACCCATTGTAGAGTCTTCCCACATCACATAGTAAGAACTAAATGATATTGCAACATAGCAAAGAGTACATGGACCCTTTAAGACTGAACTTTCTGAAATGCAATCACTTATATATTTATTACTCAAAATCTCTGCTCCCAAAAGTCATAGGTACACATGTCTTTTGAGCACATCTATTTTTAAACTGAGATGTATAAATTCTACGTTGTTATTTTTGGATGATTTATTGTCCTCTATTATCTCTCCATTGTGTGTCCACCATCACCTGCTCCTTTCCTGAACTTCTCTACTTTTTTGACATATGCATTTCTTTTACCTTCCCAGGCTCACCTTCTCATTCTCCTTTGTAGGTCTTTCTTCTCCAGCCTTTCAGATGGTTGTTCTCAATGTTAGATCTGCTTTTCTAGATCCTCTTTGTTTCCCCGTCTCTGAAAATATCATTCAAAGTGCAACTTCAGTTATCATTTAAAATATTAATGACCCTCAGGTTTCTATCTGCAGCTCAGGTCTTTCTCTCATGCTCTGAACTTATTTACTATCAACCTCTGAATTACCACCAGTATCTTATATTTAACATGTAGAGAAATAAATCTATAATTTACTTCCTAAATGTGTTTATTTCTCTGTATTTCTAACCTCAATTTTAAAATGTTGAAATTATTTTTATGTTTCTCCTTCATGCTGTAATATCCAATCCACTGCCAAAACTTCATGATTTTTTTCTTTAAATATTTCTCCAGATTTTACCCTTAATCCATTTCCACTGCCGTTGCTCTACACTCTCTCTTGCTCAACACCTTCCAATTCGTGTTTTTTCTACCATTGCTGTTAGGCATTTCATTAGTTTGTTTATCAAGTGCAAGATCTATGTTTCATTCACTACAATTTTCCCTAGCACGTTGTCTGGGACATAGAATTACCACAGTGTAAGTGCTTGGTTATTCATTCATTTAACAACAATGTAGCAAAACCACCAACTATGTTGGCATTACTCTAGATGCTCTGGATACCTGAGGGAACAAAACTTGGAAAGATACCATCTTCCTGAAGCTCATGTGCTAACAGAGGACACCAGACAATAAATGCTAAAGAAAATACATAAGTGAATAACAAGCATCCTAGCATTGAAAGGACTCGGTATCGAGAAAAGATAGACTAACAGGGCTGAGGAAAACCAGGAGAGGGCAAGCTGGGAATTAAATGAGGTGGTCAGGCACACCTTCCTGAGGTGACTTCTTACTAAAAACTCGAAGGAGATAAAGAAGTTACACGTGCATTTATTAGCAATCAAAAAAGTTTCAGGCAGAAGAAATAGTGAGTAAAAAAGTCCTTAGATGAGAACAGGCAAAATGTGTTCAAAAACAGTGAGGAAGCCACAGCTAGAGGGAACTTCCCAGAGGAACAGAGGTAGAGGGGGACATCCGGATGCTAAGAGGCGCTTGGGGTCATTGTGAGGCTTAGACTTTTCACTCTGAATTTAAAAAAAAAAAAGAAAGAAAGAAACATGATAAAGCTCCTTATGAAAGAAATGTGTCTGCCAAACTAAAAATATTCCCCCAAAAAAGAGAGGGAGAAGATAAATGATGGATTCATAAACTGCTAGCTAGCTCAGCGTGTCTCATAAAATACCCTCATTTTAAAATGTTGTTAGATATATAATATTGAGATCCTTTAATATGTTTTCTAAGTTTGGGTTAGTCAGGTAAAATCCACGACCTTTCTGACAGCACCAGTTTGGAAGCTGACCTTGTAGTGCACTGAGCACAGTCGTTCAAGCTGCCTTGAGCAACACGGGCTTGTAAAATGTCCCCGATGGTCCGGAAGGGAAAGCCGCACCCAACAGGGCTCCGCCTCTATAAGGAGCACTAATGCAGCAGAACACACCATTTGAAAACTGCTGCTGTAAATCAAGTGTAAATGGAGAAGGTAGACTCTTGAAAGCGAAGCAACCATCCACAGTTAATTAGTGGCACGTTATTTTAAACTGCCTTTGAAGGCTGATTTTGCTAGTTTTACTTCTTTGGCTTAGAGAACTTTGATATTGATGGAAAGTTTCAATTTCGAGGGTGAAGGGAGTCCTGAGCTCTCTATTATCCCATCAGTGACCCAGGGCACTGGGAAAACACCTAATTTGGGGACAGCGATTTCATATGACCCCTTACAAGCCTTCAGGTGACTTCCTCTACCTAAAAACAGGGCCACTGATTAAGCAGGTCAAGGGCAAGTTCTACTTTCCATTCTGTATCTAACCGAACATCTAATCTGATCTCTAGATATTATTCTTCCAAAGCTAAAAAACACATTAGATAAATGGAGTCTCTTCACTATATCTTTTCAAAACTTCTCTATGTGTATAAAATAAATCCATGTATATATGGCTTTTAGCTACAGCATAGGAAGAACTTGGAAGCTGTCACTCCCACCATTAAAATAAAAATAAAATAAAGCGAACAACTGTAACATACTAAAAACCAATGACTTTTGTTGGACTCAACAAAGCCCTGTGGTTGCAAGGCAAACAGCCACCCCTAAATCGCTGGCTGTCCTGCTCACAAGCTGTACCTTAGAAGGATTTTAAAATTTGTTGCAAAGAACCTGATTTTACTGCAACCGCACCGAGCCCCAGACCGGACGTGCACCACTGTCACCTGAGCCTGATGCACCTGCCGTCGTCCTGGCCACATAAACAGAGCCTGCCCAGCACAGACTTGCCCAGACCGCGGCCTCCGCAGCTGATCACCCCCGCCCACAAGCCTGATGAGGACGCGGGTCTGGGCCCTTCTGTGGAGGAAGGTGGGGAGCACATCTTCGGGCTTCTACACGGAAGGTGAGCCTAGAGGGAGGGCATTTTCCACACATCCAGGGCTCGTATTCAAAAGTTCTACGTGGCCAGAAACCATGAAGGTAAAAAAAAAAAAAAGATACTTAGACCATTTCCAATTTATGTCACTGCTGGTTTGCAGGGACGGCAAGGGGAAACCTAAGAAAGAGACTTCAAGAGTGATGGGTGGCAGGGGTCATCAGCAAGGGCATTTACCTACAAGGCTTGTCTCAGTGGCGGCAGCACGAGTCAATCTCCGGACGGCCGCCAGGATCTTACACGTTTATATGGAGGCCTTAGCTGTGTTGTCAGAACAACTTCCAGGTGATCTCAGTAACTCATGGCTTCAGGCCGTAACCTTGAAAATGGCTTCCACTGTGGGAACAGGGGGCAGAGGTACCTGGGTGGGAAGGTGAGGAGCCTCCGATTGTGGGTCAAGCCTTCTCCGTGACCTCCTCCAACGATGCCAGAAATTCTAAAACCAGATTGACCCCAGTTGTTAAAGAAAAGATTATAATACTCAATGTCCTTACTCAAGGTTCCATAAGGAATGAGAAAGCATTTGTGTTTATACACAAACTCATGAAGATTTCTGGGTAAAGAAAGATCATCCTTAGGTCATCTTTAACCAGTACAGTGACTTAAATAAAGTTAGAGCAGAATGGATACATGGAAGCATAGCACCCAATTGGCAAAGTGCTGAAAAGTATAAAATAGTCTCTGTTCAACTATTTTAGTAAAAAAAAAAAAAAAAAGTCCATGCAGCTTTGAAAGGGCCTTAATTTATAATCAGGGATTATTTTCTGGTTTGGAAGAATCTGATTCAAAAATATAAAGCATCATAGATTGGCATGAAAGATAAGGTTAACTGAAACATTTCTGTGTAAGCTGCTACTAGTTGAAGAACCTGAAACCTAAATGATAGTAGATATTTATCTTAATACGTGTTGTGATGTCCTTCTATAATCAGAATCTGGTAATCCTTCATATTATTATAATATGCCACAATACAGCATACATTCTTATATTTTGTGATGAAAATATAGCAGGAAATACGGCATACAGTGAAAAACTGGATGAATTTCAAATCCACTGTGTTTCTTAAAAATACATTCATGTTTAATACAATATATATTTCATGGTTCCATAATCCAATGATAGATTAGCCCTAATGTTATAAACTTACAAGACTTTTAATGCAAGGTCAATAAATATTTTTTGATACAACATGGCCTTTTTTCCCGCTCTATAACAGCATTCAGATTTCTGGGCTAGCAGAAGTGTTAGTTTAACCAAATGGTATTCACAGACTACTCTATAACATACAGAAACTGATATGTGTGCTGTATACAACTATGGAAGTAAACAATGAAAAAGGAAAACAGGTTTTTTTTATTCTTGATACTATTAGCAAAGGGACCTGTAGTGTGGTAAGCCAAATTCTCTTAGAGCATAAAACAGTCTCTGGAAATAAATTAGGTGCACTGGGAAGCTACATTAACTCTTTTTGCACACTGGAGTCCCATTTGTTGCCAGGAGACATCAACAAGGATGGCTTGCCCACACAGAAGTACTAGGGGACACATTGATTCTTGCCATTAACCACTGACTTTCCATTTGGCATTTCTCTGCAACAGATCTCCAATTAGCCATGTTGACAGTTTTTCATGCATTATATTTTATCTGCCGCTGTCATAAAAACTTTTGGTTATCTAAGAGTTCAGAGAGTTCAGTGAAAAATCCACAGTGATCAGGAAGACTTGAAAATAAGACAAGAGAGAATTCTGAAAGAACTGATTAATTTATTCAAAAGATAAGATTGAAGGCAATTTTAAAATAGTTCAACAATTCCTGAGGGTTGTAAATATAGCTGATATTCTGCACAAAAATAGCACTTAGCTGTTCTGTATTTCAAATAAAGATAGAAAAAGAAAAAAATATATCTTGACAGTAACATGAAAGGTTTGGCTTAAAAATAAGGAAAAATTATCGGGTTTTTATTTTTTGTGAAACTGTTGTTTCTTAGTATATGCAGAAAGGTTTTTAAAGTGCAAAAATAAAATTAAGGAATAAAAATTACACGTAATGCTATTACCCGAAAATAACCACTGGTAACCATGCGGGTGCCTATTATTTTTAGATTTATACAGGGGTGGGCAAAAGTAGGTTAAATTTCCAGCCATTACTTAAAAGATAAATCATAAGTAATGATATGAAATACTAACAGTAATAAGAAAACAAGTAATAAATACACATAATATAATAGTTAATAAATAATAATATAAGACTAAACTGTGGTCACAGCTGTAAACCTACCTTTGTTAACCCCGTATATGTGTATCCACACACATTTATAATCACACATTTGGGCATGGGGATGGGGATGGTGTCCCAGAAAGAGGGGCTGAAAAGCATGAAGAAAGACATTCCCATAGGAAATGGCTACCATCCTGGACGAGCCCATGTACTGTGGTGCAGCCAAAAAGTGCTGGGCAGTGATAGTGTGACAGTGGTGGTTTCAGTGAGTGTGGATGTGTGTGTGTCTGTGTGTACTAGAAAAAGAGGGAAGAGAAGTTGAAAATGTGCTGATCCAATGTCATTTCGGATTTATTTTCAATATTCTGATAATCCAAAGTTATCTCCAAAGCATGTCAATGAATTTGTAAGTGAAAAAGTATGAAAACAGTAGAAGAACTCCAAGTGTAACAGCTTTACAGAAGGAGGTGGGTGGGATGGAGTCGGGCAAAGCCAGTGTCCTCGCTTCCCTCCTGCCCCTTCTGTCTGGTTCGGCTGCAGCCCTTTTCATTGGGGTGTGTTCACACTACTTCTGTAGGCCATGCAGCCTCGTTCTACAAAGAGCTGGGCAGACCATAGGAACCAAAAGCAACAAGCAGACAACATGGCAGGGCTTGCAGATACAATTTCAGAAAAGCACTGTTTGTACAAGTAACATAACAGAAATAATTAAATGCTCAGCATAATTGGAGATTAGCAAAATAAATTGTTACAAATCTATTAGATGGAACGCAAGTATCATTAATAAGAGAAGCTAGGCTCTGTGTCTAATAGGAGCCCTCTCCAAAATATATGGAAAAGTTAAAAAACAGGTGAGAACTATTATGTTTAATAAGACACCCATTTGTGTAAAAAAAAGTTCGATGTACCAGGCCTATCTGGAAGGTATCCAGTCATATAATATGAAAAGTAGAGACATTTATTGAAGAAGATACAAGAAACATTATACATAGGACAATAATGCCTCAGTCCCCTTCAAAGTAGGCACCTTGGGACCTCACACAGTTCCCCCAGTTGCCATCAGCTGCCCCATGTTTTCCTGAATCTCACTGATGGTCTGAAATCTCTTTCCATTCAAAGGTGATTTTAGTTTTGGGAAAAGCCAGAAGTCACAGGGTGCTAAATCTGGGCTGTGGGCGGGCTGTGAATCACATGGGTGATTTGACATTTTGCCAAAAAGCTCTGCATGAGATGTGGTGCGTGAGCAGGCATGTTGTCCTGATGAAGCTGCTAATCACCAGTTGCCCATAGCTGCGGCCTTCTACATTATCCAAATTGTTTCCACTGAGGAGTAGTCAACCTTAAAGCAAAATCGGATACAGATTCGTTGTTCTACTCGCTCAGTCATTTTAAATGTAACAGCCACACAGTACACATGCTCACTCAATGGTGTCTTCTGCCCCCACTGTCTAGTACAGTGAAGTAGTCACTGCTCACACATGCACATCCCAATCCACTCTCCTTGGCTGACAGGTTACATTAATGCAGCGCAAAGAGTCCTTGTTATATTAACAATGGCTGGATTTTTTCTGGACAGACCTTGTACTTGCCTATATGTCAAAGGTTTGGAAGCATTTCAAAAATATGCTCTTAATATTGACACGCCTGCAAAGTAGGACTATGGGTCGGGGACAGTGGAAGATCTTCCGCTTTCTACCCTTCTGAACTTTTTTTTTTGAATGAACATGCATTATTTTATTTTTAAAAGCCTTTGTCATTTTATTGTTTTGCCTTATTACACTAGCCCTTCAATTTCCATTTTACTCATTTTATCCTGTATTTGACTAATTTGCCTGTCAAAAATCCCCACATGAATTCAGTGGCAGCAAGGATGAAAACAAATTACTAGCATAATCTTATTTTACCTGTAAGTTGCCTATACTAATGGAAATAAAAGTATGAAACTTGTTAATACTGTACGTTTAAGATTAAAATCTTTTAGACAGAAATCTTTATAATTTCTTTAAATAGGTCCTGTCTAAGTCATATGAGAGTATTTGTTTTGACAGATAATTTTCCGTTCAGTCTAAAATCAACTCTGTTTCCATCCTTTTTTTTCTCTGAAATTGTGGAAAATGAGTCATTAAGAAAAGTTCACCTAACATTTTCTTTTGAATAAATTGAAAGATTAATACTTTTTACATTTTTTTAAAAATACAAGTCAATTTAATTTAGATAGCCTGGGATTATGTTTCTTTCCATGGAATGACAGATCAAACAATCTTCTATAATTATATTTAGAATGGCCTATATATTTGCTAACACGTGTCTTTATGATTAAAACCTATTTTCAGGAAAACCAAAACCAAACATGAATAGTTACTCTAGGATTTTATCTGAAACCAATGGTAAGTTTCTGAGGACACCCTTTAGTGGGGAGAAAAGAACTGCTTTCTTGTTATAGAAATAAAAGTATTTTTCATTTCATAACTTTTACACCTACTTTTCTTTCTCTGATATTGAGAGTATTAAACTGCATTTTATTAATAACAAGATTAAGTGATTTCACCTGAAGAAACTAGGGTGAACACTTGGCAGTAGAGATCAGTAACCAGTGCAAACATATACCAAGTGTTAAATATCTTATTTCCCTAGATGATTTTCAACACGAAAGAGTGAAAAGAAATGACAACTATTGAGTATCTCCATGTAGAAGACATTCCCTTTGGCTCCTTTTAAACATCTTGCAACATCTATGAGATAGGTACTTCAGCCTGCCTCACAGGTGATGGCAGGAGGCAGAGAGGGACTGACTGTTAACAGGATGGAATGGTCTCCACTATGGAGCACATTCACTCAAACTATGTTCTATGGAACACTAATTTTTTGTGAAGTTTAGGGGGAGATTTTCAAAGTCAGTGTTCTGTCAGAGTGAACATGTCTTGCTCGTTCCCACATTAGCTTCTTCCACTTCTCTCTTTCTGACATACTGCTACTTCGCAACCTTGGTAGGACTCTCCCTTTCTTCTCAGAGAAGTTTCTAGATCACTCCATCTAAAGCAGTTTTCTCACCAGTTAACCTCTACCTTTCATTGTATTTTATTTTCTCTTTAAAAGTTAACATTACCTCAAAGTATTGCGTTTATATATTTGTTTACATATTTATTTCCTGAACCCCCCTTTTCTCAACACAGCTGTAGCACTTGCCTGTCAGCTCTGTGAGAACAAGGTTCTATGTGCCTTATTCAGTACCATATCACCAGAGACTAGAACAGTGCCTGGTACATAGGAAGTGCTCAATAAACAGCTGTTCAATTATTGATTTTGCATAGTCCTGTACACAATGAACATTGCCTATTAAGGGCTCCTAGCAGTAGTACAGCAAATGAGTCAGCTTGATTTAGTTTAACCTAGTGTTTCCACAATGCATTTAATCATTTTCCCCCAATTCCGTCAGTATCTCTTGTAATTACTATTCAGTTCAAAAAATCCTTGGTAACTGTTGCCATGGTGAAACCCCCCTAAAAAGACCTGTATTCCAAAATGTACCCCACTTCGTCTGCCAAAGGTCCTATTCAAGGGTAAAGTCACCAAGAAAGTCTCACTATAGGAAGCCATTGTCAGCCATTAACATCACACCAGGAGTAAGTTTACCAACCTACCTGAGAGCCTTGTGTACAGGGAATGGACCCTGAGGGAAGGTCAGGGCAGGAGGGAAGCCTACAAGGAAAGACTGTCCAAACTTTTGGCATCTCTGGGCCACACTGAAAGAAGAGTTGTCTTGGGACACACATTAAATACATTGTGACATGTAATCACAAAAAAAGGAATCTCCTCATGTTCTAAGTAAATTTACGATTTTATACTGGGCTGCATTCATAGCCATCCTGGCCCATATGTGGCCCGCAGACCACGGGTTGGACACCCCTGCCAGCCATTCAGGACCACAGTGAGGGGCCTAAAAAAAGGTTTTGTTCATGAAAGGAGCTTCCACACATTTTCCTCCTTGACCAGCTCTTGCCGTTAGGTGTATTACGTGGTTATTTGCTAACTCCTCTAATTCAGTGCATATAAGGGAAAAGAGATTAGAGTTCTCACTGTTGGTTTATTGGCTTGCTCAAATGAGGATTTTGTTTTAGTGAGTTCCTTCTGGGAACCAAAAAATTATCCACTCACCAATTTCACCTCACTGATCAGAGAGTAAAAGGACACACAGAGGCCACCAATGCTCTTATAACAACAGTAGCACTAACACCGACAACCAGTTCTGGAAAACACCTACTCTCTGGCTGGCTGTTCCTATACATGACTTCATGTAATACTCATAACAGCATTACACAGATCTAACATGAGAAGATGTGAAGGCACAAAGAAATTAAGTAACTTGGCCAACATCAACGTAGCTAGTAACAATTGGGATCCAAACCTACCACTGACTTACTTGAAATCACATTGTCTTTCTGTTCTGCCAGGAACCCATGTCATTTCTCTTTAATTAGTAAAAAAAAGGAAAGGGGAAAGATCATGACTCCGCCTCCAGACAGTGTCTCTCTTGCTCTGCAGTGTCGTTTGCTATACGGTTGGTTGATTGCGTGCCATACAGCATGGAAATGGGGCAAGTCCTTGAGGACAAGTCAGTGTGAAAAAGGACAAGGAGAGAATCATGCTGGAGTTAAGATCTAATAAATTACCATGATGTTCCTTTATTGATGCTTCAGGGGGAAAAAATCAGAACATACCATTTTATCTAAATGGTTATTATATGAAGGGGGAAAAAGGTAATCAATCTGGTTCCCTAAAGCTTTCTAAGCGTCAAGCAGCTTTGGGGAATGTCTCAATATTGGAATTATCACCCATGTACAAATGGCAGTTCATAGACTTCATGTCAGTTCCTTTGTTTCCTTGTTTTTAAATTAGAATTTATATATATATGTATATATATATATATATACACACACACATATGTGTGTGTGTGTGTGTGTGTGTGTGTGTGTATGTATATATCTGCTTGATTTGGGGGCCCTTACAAGATTTGACAGTATATTACACAGAGCAAATAAATTATATAGATGTTCATGGAGAATTCAGGTAAGTCAGTTGCTAGAGTCAGCCAAAATTATATCAAAAGAAAAAGGACAGATGAATATTTGGACAGAAGTCCAAAGGACAGAATATTTTTAACTATACAGAACTCTGACTTATCAGAGAAAACATACAAATTTATCTACAAGGGTAAACTTTTTACTTGAACTGAATTTCAAGGAGGTTTGGATATTTTAAATAAGTTCCTTATATAAAAGGTTTCTTAGCAAATTAATTAACAGTTCCACTAGGAGTGAAGCCTGGAGGATAGCAGATTCCAAATGCTTTGTTCTTAATAGGTTCTAGAATGCTAGTCATGCATTGATTACCAAAGGATATTTTGGGCAACATTTGGGAAGCAAAGTGGTAAACAGATCTGGTCAATTCCCTTCTAAAGACCCTTTGAGAATAAACTCAACCCAGGCCATTTATTGGCTTTAATAATGAGAAAAGTGAGTTGGGAAATACCAGATGTTAATGAAAACCTGTTCAAAGCTCTGCCTTGAATGGGAGGTTGATCAGCTTATTCAAGTCTAATTTAGACTAGAGGCATGTTACTTAATAATTATCCAGTATGCTTCCCTCTAAACAGTGCTATAGAAATATTCTGAACAATCTGTTCATTTTCTAAAATTATACTTGTATATGGGCAGCTTTGCGATAGCCTTTTTCCAACCTATATGATTTTGGGGGGAGAATGGATTGAATAGGAAATTTTATAGGTCATGCATTTTTTATTTTGGTCTTTAAAAAATCAAGTGATCCTGGATAATAGTAATCACAATAAGGCTTTAAATGTATGGAGTATTAACTAGACAAAAAATACCTCATTTGGTATTTACAATGTAAATGCACTCTAAACCATGGTTCTTTGACATTTTGAAATGTGCCTTTTTTACCAATTGAAGTTAGGCCTTTGAGATTACAAGGTGATTTGATTACTGATTCTTGTGTTTATGTATCCCACAGATCCCTGTTGGACATAGCACAAAGTTCTAGGAATACAGAAGTAAACAAGAGAATTTTAGTATAAGCGGCAATAAATAATGAATTGCAAAATTAATAATGATCGTGTTAAGTATTCTAAACATTAAATACCGAGAGCTATGTTAATAATTAACAGGAAGACTTGACCCAATCCTGTATCTTAAGGAGGATTAAGGAGGACATCCCCAGGAAGTGATGGTTTACATGAGCTCTGAAAGACAGGTAGGAATTAAGAAATGGAATGGACTATTCGAAGTAGATGAGAAACAAAGTATCAATGCCTTAAGGTGGGATGAAGTAGCCCACGTTCCATGATCCAAGAAGTTGATGAAAACAGGTATGGCTGGACCAAAAAGTGTGTGTAGAAAGGATTTGCAGGGGAGAGGTTGTAGAATAGTCAAGATGGGGTGAGCAGTGACACAAAACCTTGCTGTAGATTTTCGTGTTCTCTCATAACAGCAATGAATGTTGATTAAGCATTTATTATTATGTGCCAAGTAGCATTTTATGATTTCACATACTTTATACTTCACAACAACCCTATGAAGTAGATCCTGATGTCATCCTCAGAGAGCAGAGTTCAGAGAAGCTCTGGTCACTTGTCCAAGCTCACACATCTAAGAAAGGAGCATGTTGGGATATGACACAGGTGGGTTTTGCTCCAAGGCCTGCTCTCTTAACTCTACACTGAGCATTGCAAATCCCATGAAGCCTTTGAGCAGGAAATGAATGGATCCAGCTACCCACCCTCGCCCCGGGGTCAATGGGCTCTTGTTATTGAACATTTATTAAATACAAATGATGAACAAAGCACCAAGGTAGATGCTGTGATATCTTACATATTCACATCCACAAATTAGTCTATTAAAATGAACCCTTAAAGAAGCAACACAAATACCAAGATTAAAGGTACAATGAATGAATGTAAAGTTTACATAGAAATAAACTGACAATTTCACTACAGTGATATTTCAGCAGTGAGGGATTGGCAGAGAACATGCAATCGTGACAGTGACATGAATCGATGTTTTTATAGTATCTCATTTTGCCGCGCTATAATTTCATTGGATCCTCATGATAACTTGGTGATGTCGGCAGGACTGGGACTATTCCTACTTAACAGGGTGAAGAGCTTCTGTCAAGCACACATACCAGCAGTGAAGCCTGACTTCGCTGGTGCCAGCTTTTATAAGATGCTCTCTTTACAGGAATAGCATATAAAATAAGGAAACCTAAGTACTATATGTGGTAAATAGAATAAAACATTTATAAACGTTTCCCATACACAAAGGTGATCAAAACAGTAAAAATGATATTAGAATATCTAATTTTTTTCTTGTAGTAAAATCATGCTTAAAACACCTTTCACAGAATTACCACGTGGCATCTAACCATAGTCCTGCCCTTACAAATGTACCTCTTGGCTTTTGACATTTTCCTAATATAGGCAAGTATTAGGAGATTGTTCAAGATTATTAGGAAGCCGTGATATTTTTTAAAATTGAAAGCTAAGTAAATGAATAAATTGATAAATTTAATTACTTGTCACTGCTCATTCTAATTTTTTTCTATATATAAGTAACTTATTTTAGAGTAGCAGAAAAATAGTGTAGTTATCCAAATGCCTTTTTTCCTACCATGACTCATATTATGGAAAGAAAGTGCAATCAGTTTTGAATTGTGCCTCTTGGGCCAACATGCTAGCAAAAGACAGAAAGTGGCTTCTGCTAGACTAGGTTAATGTGACTGTCAGGAAATTACTTCCTGTGTCTCTGTGTGTGTGTAATTTATGTATTGAATAATAAATCCTGTAGTTAATTTTCTGAAAAGCCCAAGTTTCTGATGTGGGAAAAGCCCAAGGTCACACCTCCACTGTGGCCCCGAAAAACCCCAATTTTGGTCACAAGTTCTGACATCTCGGGATTAATGAACTCTATGACAAAAAATCAATTGAAGAATATACAGTTTCCCTTTTTGAATTATTGTTCATTTTGGCCCACTTTCTTTTCCTTCATTAGTCCTAGGCATAAAGCCAACAGAAGATTTATTTCTCACTTATGGTCACCCTTTTCTAGATTGTCTTTCTGTTATTTATGGACAATAAACTTAATGCCTGAACAAATGTTTAATTCCACTTAAACCCTTATTCACCTAGAATACCAGATGATCAAGTGATATGACACCTTTCGCACACGTTTCAAATGACCTGATGACATTTTATCTGTACCGAAATAACTTTCTAGGCTCAAGGTGGAACCACTCCTGCCAGGGGTGCCACATCAGCCAACCAAAAAGTAGATAACTTTTGTGTCTCTTTAAATGCTCTGCTTGACTAGAAACAGTATTTCTAGTCAGCCAGGCCCCAACTGCCAAGACAGTTTGGCCTTCTCACCCCAAAGTAGGTTGACTCTGTGGTCCCAGCCAACCAGATAGTTTCTATTTTTGTCTCCCTTTTTCTTCATCCTTTAGCCACGGAACTTTCTGCCTTCTGCCTCATTTTGAAGTTATCCACAAGAGACTGTCTACGTCATGAAGTGTTAGGCAAGGTTTGTTTGCATCAGCTGAAAAGCTTTCTTTAATCGCCTTTTAACAGTTTTTGGTGAGGAAGAATGGAATCTGAAGTGGCTGCCAGCAACCTTTGGCCTTGGGGACGATGGAAGCCACAGGCAAGGTGCCTGCTGTTATGGAGGGTTGTGGGTAAGTCACTCTCGTGTTTGCGTTCCACGCCCTCGCGAGCAGTTCTCTGAGCTAAACAAATTTTATTTAAGTTGATCGACGGATTATCCCTAGTAATGTTCTGGGCTTTTGGAAAGGTTCCAAAGTCCAGTCATGCTGCCTTGGCACTCATCGGCTTCGGGGCTCACAGAACCTGGTACTCATAGCATTTTGACAAGAAAAAGTGTTTCAGCGCTCAGTGCTTGCTTGCCACTCATGGCACTTGTGTAAGTCACAACACCACCCTGTGAAAGAAAATGTGTCATCAATCGTTGCTTGCTCACCACTCGTGGAAACAAATTCAAGATGAGTACCGAGGCGCCACTGCAGTTACAGTAGAAGCCCACAGTCGGTAGCATTAGGGGACTCTAAAAGCCTTGAGGTCCACAACATGAACCACTAGAGGATTTGGGAAAATAAATGAAGAAATTCAGACTATTTTGTCCATCGAAAATCAAGTCAGGCTATTAAAAGCCGTCAGGACTTCTGCCACTATTAAAATTTTTTTTTTAATCTCGTGAAAAAAATAATAGGTCTCTTGCTAAAGGGAATCTTGGAAACCAAAGCTTCAAAATTGGTGGACACAAGTTGAGCACTTAAAAGCTGTTAGAGCACTGAGCATTGAACTCGAAGACTCCGAGCCACTGCAAGTTGGTCATAGAACAGATTGGGTCCACACCGGGTCACCCTCCAACCTCAAAAATTCTATCCAAAGAGATACACTAAAACACCATGAAACCCCCAACCCAATGGCACATCCCTCATGGGCATTAATTTATCTTCCCAAGGCTTAGCTAAAAAAATGGGATCCTTGAACTTTCAGAAAATTAAGTGTGTCATTTATGGCCTACCTGCTTACTTTCTGTCTAAGAATTGTGGCCCCAGGGCTGTACATATCTATAAAAATGGCAAAGCCTTAATACAACCTAGACTGACAATGACCACTATGGGGAAGTTCCAGTTAGACAAGGTTGCTCATTTAAGACATGCACTTGATAGCATGGGTCCCAATTCAAAGAGAACGGAACACCCATTTTAATTGGCATGCAGAAGCCTCTCAAAGGCTTAAAGATTCCAAAATGGTTTCCTTGAAGGCGAATGAAAAATTAAAGATGCAGGAAGTCCCCAAAACAAAAATCTATAAGACTGGCGTGACTCCTAATACTCTCCTCCGTCTTCCATTACTTGAGTACTCAGTCCACTAATCCTCTATCTGAATTACCTTTCCACTTTGAAGAGACCAAAGACTGTGAATAAAAGTCCACCAAATCTGTGGCCTTGCAGCTTGAACAGCTTGTTGCACTTTCTCAATGGCCCATCATAAAACAGTGGCCCAGAAGTCGGTGCATCATTTGCAGTCAAACAGGATAGTGGGGAAAAAATGTCCTTGAAGGTTTTATTTCATCAAGTCCTTCCGCACCAACTCAGATGCCCCCTATGTACCCTTGAAGGAGGACCCCTGCATGGGCTCCTCTCAGAGTGGACAGGACTCCAGCAGATTCTCTTATAAACAGCTCCAAGTTATTCCGTTAAACAGTCAAGGAGACATTAAAACAATTATCAGTAAAAATCTTACCAACTTCCGGTAGATAACAGAGCTACCCTCTCTACCTGAAACCCCACTTACTCTGGAGCCTGCAGGTGGGATTCTGGGAAAATGGGCAAAAACCAGCAAAGGGTGATAATTCTTACCAGAGTCAGCTCTCCCAGATTTCTGTAGTTCCTAGCTGAGAAAGGAAAGTACAAATGTATTCTTTTCTTTTCAAGTTCAGACTCTTGGGAATTTGGTTCCAGGGTGCCTAGTGGGCATCAAGCCTTTCACTCCCAAGTATAGCTGTCACCTTCTTGTTTGTCTGGTGTGGTGTCCTGAGACCTTGGTTTGGCTCTCTGCCTGCCGGGGGACATGCAGGATGGTGGTTCTTCCATATCCAGGCAGCTCATCCATCAGGTGGCGGCTCCAAAAATGGCATGACAAAAATGTGGGTTACATTTCATTTGTGTTGAGGGTCCTATTGACTGTTGCTGGGTCTCAGGAGAATTGTCCCAGTCCCCTTTTCTTTTGGTTCTCTTTGGAAGTGACTCTGTATTTAGAGAGCATATCTTTGGTTTGTTTGTTTTTAATACTGCCAGAAATATTTACTGTTTCTCCCAGCTGAAACTCTACAAGATATTTGAAATGATTTTTTTTAAAGTAACTCTGTGGTCAGAAGTTGAACAAATTGGAAGCTGATATTCAGAGCCCGATAGGAAGTTTTTTAGGCTTCACCCCTCAGCTAAGTGGAACTATGTTCCCAAAGGGAAAGAAAACATCCAAACACAAAGGGCTCTAAATCTAGAACAGAAGAATCATTTGATTTCTATCTTAGTTGAAGGTCTCCTTGATGTGAGGAAGAAAAATTGAAGATAATATAGTTGGATGAGTGGCTCCGTGCCTTACTGCCACTCAGGTTATAGCCCAAATCTTCAAGAAATCAAAAACAACTGCCCTACAAATTGTGGATAACTTGTATAACTTGTCTTACACATTGAGTCTTTACAACAACAGAAAAAATCAGTCTACTCTTTTATAATCCCCCAAACCTCCATATTCCTCTCAAAAACCTGGCAGGTACTGTATACCAAATAAGTTTGGACTACATCCTGGACATATTAACTGTTACGATATGAGATTTGTTATAATTCTTTGGAGAATGTTGATAAATCTTTGTTTTAGCAGAGTGTAAACTGAACTTGATTCCAATGTCACTTCTGTTTTCAAAGTCTTTGAAGTGTTTGTAGGATCTGTCCTAGGTATGTCCTACCTGTGGCCATTCTGAGAGTTGAGAGATGGTCTATTGCTTATTATGGTTCTCAAAGTCTGTAGTAGGTTGTTTAAGATTAGATCCATGCACATGTAGCTCTGGGATGAGCACAGAGGTTCATAAACAACTATGTTGGGTAACTTTTCTTGAGCTCTGCAATCTTCCTGGTATTTCTGTCCCCCTTAGGATCTCCTTTTTGAGCCTTTGGCCAAAAAGCTGGGACTTTACTTACCTATCTCTGCCATATGCTTCCTTGAAATACACTCATGTCTGGAGCCAAGGGGCAGAAGGGCAGAGCGAGAGGAAACAGAGTTTCATCCCCACTTTCTTGGACCACAGCTCCTCTGAGTAGAGAAGCTTTGATTTTAGATGACTGCATGTCCCTGCTGTCCCCCCCACCCCAAGTCACTGCCAGAGGACCCATTGACTATTCTTCAAATCTAAACTAAAGGACTTATCCTGGAATTCCTTCTGTCCACCTCAAAGTCCACGTAGGAGTTCAAGAAGGCTTGAATCCAGACCAGTAGACACAATAGGGGCTATGGTGGTAACCTCACAGCTATGTAGGTGCTACTTTGATTCTGGTAATCTTCCCCAGTTCATCCACCGTCACGTCCATTTACTTTTAAGAGAGCTCAAATAGCTGCTCCATGCATTCTGCTCCATTTTTAAAGCTGTGTTCAGTAAATGACACAAAATGGGATAATCTGCCTTACCCAGAGCCAACCCTCCCCTCATTAGCAGTTAAAAAATTCTACTATGCCCTAAAAGAGACTGCTTTTCTTTAACCCATAGGTTTGCAAACATATTTATCCTCAGAACCCATTTTCACTTAATGTTTACTAACAGCTTATAGAGCCATTATTCCTTGGGAATATATTTTCAAAAAACAGTGTTTAAAATAAAACCAATACTTTTGTTTAATCCTTAAACTATTGGTAGTTTCTTTTTTCTTAACTGCTGGGAAAATCAATGCATGAATATCATGTGACGTTATCAACATATTCTGCTCTGTCTGTTTTCAGATGCCTTCAGATAGAGGTGATACTTAAGCCTCCCAACATTGCATGTAGATTTGCCTATGATCCACTTAATAATATCCTAATATGCTAAACTCAAAATGGACTTAGAATCATGGGTCATTTAATTTATCTCCCTATGTTGATTCTATAGACTTAATGCACAACTTCCACCTTGCTCATCTAATATATTGTGTCATTGGAATCGTATACATAGAAACTGCTATAGTTTGAATGTTTGTGACCTTCCAAAATTCGCATATTGAAATCCTAACCTCCAAGGTGATGGTATTAGGAAATGAGGACTTTGGGAGGTGATTAGGTAATGAAGGTGAAACTTTCATGAATGGAATCAGTGTCCTTATCAAAAAAGCCCCAGAGAAATCTTTTGCCCCTTCCTCCATGTGAACTTAGCCAAAAAAGAAGATGGTTGTCAATGGAGACCAAGACTGCCGGCCCCTTGACCTTGGACTTCCCATCCTCCCGAATTCTGAGAACTAAATTTCTGCTGTTTCTAAGTCACCCAATTTTGTTACAGCATCTGAACTAACTAAGATAGGGACCTAGTGACAAATTTAGTGCTAACGTCTAATGAAGAAAAGCAGGGCTGCCAGGACCCAGCCTTATGTGTGGATCCAGCCAGGACTAGCTGTTCCACAAGGATGTAAACCATGGATCCTTTGATTTTAGATCCCTGCCAAACAGAGGGGCCTGTCAAAGGACCTCAATGCTTTGTTTCATTTTATGACGCCACACATATAAAGACAAATGAACAGACATCATTCAACTGAACAACTTATTTGAATTTATGGCACATGAATTATTGAATGACTTCTCTTGACCTGGACACCTAAAATATTCTTTGCCTTCTTTTGACAAACCCTACAAGCATCTACACTACTGCTTCTTTTCTTATTGACCTCTCCAGAAGAGTCACAATTCGACTTGAGTCGGTTGGTGATTATCAGTTATCGACCCAGAAATGATGACATAAAGCACTGCTTTACATAATATTATTTCAGCATAAAACATGAAACAAAATGCCTCTCTTTGACAACTAAGCATTTGTCAATAACAGATGGGCTCATGAAAGACAGTCTATGAGACTATAGTCAATCGCAAGTGCTTTCTTCAAGGGGTTTGGTAGGACTTGTATCTTTTTAAATATTCTTATTTTCAGAGCACTTTTATAGTAAGAATTTTACTTTTGTTTTGTAACTGAGATATTTTTGCCTGCATTTTGTTTGTGTTCCTGCCTCTTTAAGAAATACCGATTTCTGGTTTATTTGTCCCTCTCTTTGGAATCTAGCTATGCAAAACTTATAATCTGCATACGTATATGTATGTAGCATGTGTGTGAGAGAGATAGTATTAGTTTTTCTGCATAAACCATTTCATTAAAAATAGTCAAATCCAAGTGGTATATATTGGTATAGCAAGAGAATTGTTGATACAAAAAAGTTTCCTCACTGGTGGACCATAGGTCATCTCTTGTTAACTCTATTTTTCTTGACTTATAACTAAGCTCAGAGGAGAAAGCAAAAGAGGGGATTAAATAATAATATTCACCCAAACATTCTACATCAAATAAATATTGCAGTATGGTTGCAAAAGATTATCTGCGTGATGCCAGGGTTTAGAGTTAAGCACACCTATATTCATATCTAGTCTGGCACTAATTCATAAGAGTTTAAGTTTCTTAATATGTCTAGTGAAGATAACAATATTTTCCTTGCAAGGTTATTGAGCTATTAGAGGTAATATGTGTATTACCATATTACCATAGCATTTGGTAACATTGATAATCATTAATATAGACTATGCAATCTATTAAAAAAAGTGGCTGATACAGGTTGAGCCTCAATAGTTAAAAATTAAGCCCTTTTGGTATTATTCTTTAATGTGTCTAAATTGATATTAGACTTAATATAAAATTTTGCTTGTCAAGAGATATTTTTATTTCATATTGGGCTTAATGGATTTTTTATTAATATTTCTTTTTAAAAATATTATTTACACTGATCCCTTTACATTTTTTCCTACACTTGTCTTTTGATGGTGTCAAACTATTTTTGGAAAGAGAGTAAAATATTGGTTGAGATAGTTCGTCAAATACTTTATTTTGTATCTTAACAAAATAATCTGTATAGGCATGAATTTCTCTTCAAGAAGAATTTTAAGTAATCCGTTATACTCATTCAAATTTTCTTTTCCTCTCTCTTTAAGGTTTCATTATATTCACACACAAAAAAAGTAATTTAAAGATTAGAAAACTCTGGAGTCTGGAATAAAACTACATCTTATTGCCAATGATTAAAATTATTATTTTCCAAGCTTCAACATTCTAATGAGAGAATAGAATCAGATATTTTGTTAAATAATTATCAGAAGCAAGTAGGAAATCATTGTATCTGCCCTCAAGACTTATACATGAAGAGGATTTCCATTATATTCAAGTAGGAGAAATTACCCTAATTCTGTAATTAAGGAAAGTATGTGGATTTATTTTTTTTATCCAAATTGCCTATTCATTCAATCATAACAGAGATTTATATAGTCTCAACTGTGTGCCATCCGCTCACTCTAGTAAGTGATCTGGGGGATACGAATAATGAATAACACATAGCATCTGCCTTCACAGAAGTTCGGGACGTGGTGTAAGAGACAATATACACTAGTTAGTGTGTTGGTTAAGGAGGGTAGCTGGGTGTGGGAGAGACTTTTCACGATCTTTGTGGTGCATTTTTAACCTACACCTGATACCTCCACTAAGACTGGAATATGTTCTCTACAACAAAGACACTCCTCACCCGTTCCTGTCTGAACCCACAAGGATCTCTGCCATGATGGGCCACCTAGTATGGAGAGGGATGTCAGAATCTTTGAATTTGTTAATGTAAAAACCAGGGGGGTGGGGAGTAAAAACAAGGATGACATAATTAACTAGAATTCAAAGCAGGAACATTGTATCTCTTGCATTATTGAGTTTACTGCTTTCTCATAATTGATCCTAATGTAGTAGAATCAACAGCCCCCATTTAATATTTGGTATCTTGTGTTTAAAAGAACCATTCATTGACCTTAACTTTACCAGTTACCCTTCCAGATCAGATGATGACCAGTTTACCTGTTAACACCTCTGCTGTTTCTGTTAACACATCTACAGTTTCTTTCTTTCTTTTAATTAAGAAGTGATTTTTTTGATGGAGGCAAAAACCACTTCTAGTTTCAGCAGTCAAAAAAAAAATCAGAAAATGGTCTATGTAGAAGGATGATTTTTAAGTTACAATAAATAGACACAGAGAATAAAATGTACCAGGCAGAGGAAATGGTATGAGAAATAAATAAATGATTTTTTGAGAAATAAAAGGAGTATTCAGGGTTTGATAAATATCATAATGTGAGTTGAAAATATATAGAGAAAAAGATGTAATGGGGCATAAGTTTGGAAAGGGAAACTGTAATCATACTTTGGGTAGAATGTACATAATTTAGTTTATTAAGTAATGGAAAACCATTGTGCAATGGAGAATTAAATGATTACTTCTGTGCTTAGGGAAGATTAATGTGGAAGTTACGTGTAAAAAATAGAAATAGATACATAAATTATATTATGAAGAAAGAGAAATATCAAAGACAATCTGGCAAGCAGTACACAAGTTCAAGCTAAAGGAACTAGCAATTAACAAAAATATTTGCAGGAAAGACAAAAACCTTTCATCTTTATCTCTGGATTTTGTGGCTAGAAAAGTGGTTGCTTGTTGCTGAAATGACTGGGAAGTGTGATGCACAGCAAAAATCACAACTATTTCTTTGACAATTCCTGGCCCAAGTAACTGAAAAAATGATGCTGTCGTAAATCAAAATTTTAAATTTGTGGGAAAGACTCAGTTTTGGAAGAAGAGAATGAGTTCATTTTTGAATCTCTTAAGTTTAAGGTACTAGAAAAAAGCCCAGCAGAATACAGAAATAGATCTAACGGGTCTATTTCTAAAAGCCAGAGAAGTGCTCTGCAGAGAGGAAGTCTGGAAAGGGGAAACCTTGAAGGTGGACAGATTGTGAGCAGAGAAAAGAGGAGATTATGGCAATGATGATGACGATGAGGATGACAAGACGATGTGATGACAGTAAAAGTTAAACAAACTTAAGGAAAAAATAAATAGAAAGTCGAAAAAGGAAGAAGGTAAAATATGAAACCAAAAGAATTTAAAATAAGTAGGAAAAATAGGTTCCTGTTCAGCAAACGAGGGAAACTCACAAAGGAAGGCGGAGGAGGCCGCCCTATGTGCAGGCGAAGAAGAGGAGCGCTTGGCAAATTAGTGCAGAATCAGTGATGAGAGAGTCATCACAGTGGTGGGCTAAGCGTTGAAGTGACAAGAGGTGGAAAGGTGGCGATGAAGTGCAGGCAGCAAGTGTCACTACTTTTTCAAGTTGTGTGGCAAGGAAGGAAGATTAAGAATAATAACTTGAGGGAGAGATTGTTTTCAGAAAGAGGAGACCTAAATAATTTCATTTGCAGGTGGAAAGTGAGCAATGCATGGATAAAAATAAATATATTCTAGAAAAGAGCCCTGGGAGAGTCACTCCCAAAAAACAATTACTAAGAGGAAAAAAAGGGAATGGGAATACAGAGTATAGGGTTTAGATCTGGTTAAAAGGAAGACACCAAGAGAATGGGAAGATCTGAATGGAAGATATGTAAAGTTATAAGTGTTCGAAAGATGTGGCGATGATGAGAGAAAAATAGATGCAACATTGTCTGAGAATGAGAAGTTAGATAATTGAGAGGAAGCTTAAAATAGTGGGATACTTCTCTGGGAAGCAACTGTGGTTGGTAGGATTGACAACCACTAAAGGAAGATTTAAAAACTGCCTAGGAATTAGAAAGGACTCACGTCTTAAGTGCACCAGTTATGTGCAGATACCAAGCATTTGTAGTGGATGTCCTGGGATGCTTTTGTGAATTACTGCGGGAATGTTCATCCAGTTTTAGTACAAGAAAGAGTGAAGTCAAATGATAAAACTCACCTAGAGCTGGGGACCCTCACCGCACAAGAGAAATTCAAGGGAGTCAGGAACTCTGTGATTCTGATAAAGGTGTTGTTGTGATGGCAACCAAACTAGATAGGGAAACTAACACACACACACACACACACACACACACACACACACACACACACACAATAAACTTTTGTAGGGAGGAAGAATAAAGGGCTTAAGAGCTATGATGATTATGGAAAATTCTGCAGGAGTGTTTATGTGGGTGAATTTAAAGACTGATACATTGTGACTAGAAGTGGGATCTCAGACTCCTGGGCTAAGACCCAAGGCAATGTCATGATGTGACTGGACTGCGTCCATGCTGCTTAATCTCTAAATCCTGTGGTGACCCAAGGCCCCATCTTGAGCCACTTTTTTCCTCTGTATCCCAGTCACTTTAGACAGCACCCAGTGCCAATACTTTGCACATCTTCAATTTCTGCATGACTTTCAAAGCCACCTCTCCTGCTCTTTCATCACCTCTTCACTTCATTATTTACATATTCAACTGCATATGTCATTTAAAAGTCAAACTGTCATTTCGAACTCTCATTGGGTAGCATCCATGCTTCATTCTTTGTGAGAGGCCATAAAAACTCTAAATACATACATAATATATTCATACATATACACATATATACATAATTGTATTATAGTATCATTTACAATATGAATAACAATGTTATTTATTAAACCAATTTAAGATGACAGCATCTTCATAGTTTTCCTTAAATATGAACTTACTAAAACTCTAACATTATTTCTTTCATGCATTTTATCTCTAGGTTCCATATGTAGAACATGAGTTCGGAAACATTGCACCCAGGAAAATTCTTTTCTGGAGAAAGGGCTCCTAGAGCTACAAATGCCATTCTGACACTTGAGGAGAAAAGGAAAAGTTCTTAGGTCTTAGCTCTGCATTTGCCAAACTAACTAGTAAAGATACTATGTGAGATAAACAAAAGCTATACAATCATACCTTAACAATTAGATGCGATGGATACATAATTTGACAGTTTTACCTTTAGCTGAGACATATCAAAAAACAAAATTTATGTAACTGTTATAAACTATGTTTGAAGTGCTTAGTAGCTCTAACATGGATACCAATGTCTATGAATTATAGAACATTGTTTTACTGTACCTTTGTGAAAATAATTTGGTCAATACAAGGCTAATACAGATGCTTCACTGTATATTGTCTTGAGATAATATTACATGTAATAACCATCCTTATATGCAGTGCTTTGAAGAAGCAAGAGGTGTCAGTAAATACTCTTCGGACATAAAGACACTTTGTTTGGAATTGTATGTTCAATTTTAATATTTTTCCAAAATGATCAGGGAACAAAGAGTGGGGAATGCCTAAAGAATGAATACAAATTATTCAGCACAGAATAAATATTTCTTGTAAGAACACAAAAAAATGGGCAAATGAATAATTAAAGACTGATATGCTGAGTCTTAACTCTGATTTTAGAAAGAAAAATCAGTTTCATGACTCTGGCCATGCCACTTGTTAATTTCTTTTTTCTTTTTTCCAAAAATGTTTTTATTCCACTTAATTACCCATTTTATCCAGAATTGACTTCAAATTTCTTGTGGTCAATTCAAAGGGTGAAAAAATATATATACACTATTAATAAATTTCAAGTAATATATGAGGTCCGTCTGGAAAAATTCCAGCCATTGTTAATATAATGAGAACAGTTTGCGTAACATCGATGTAACCTGGCAGCCAAGGAGAGCGGACTGGAATGTGCATGTGTGAACAATGATGATTTCACTGTAGTAGTCAGTGGGGGGCAGGACATGCTGTTGAGTGAGCGTGTGTACTGTGTGGCCCTCGCATTCAAACTGACTGAGCGAGTAGAGCAACAAATCTGCATCACATTTTGCATTAAGCTCAAACATTCCTCCATGGAGGCTATTCAGATGATTGAGAAGGCCACCACTATGGGCAACCAGTGACTGGCAGCTTCATCATGACAGCATGCCTGCTTATGTATCATGTTTTGTGCAGAGTTTTTTGGTGAAATAGCAAATCATCCAGGTGACTCAGCCCCACTACAGCCCAGATTTGGTGCCCCATGACTTCTGGCTTTTCCCAAAACTAAAATCACCTTTGAAAGGGGAGAGATTTCAGACTGTCAATGAGATTCAGTAAAATACGACCAGCAGCTGTGCCAATTGGAGGAACTGTGTGAGGTCCCAAGGTGCCTAGTTTGAGGAGGACTGGGGCATCATTGTCCTGTGTACAATGTTTCTTGTATCTTGTGTCTTCTTCAATAAGTATTTCTATTTTTCATATTGCATGGCTGGATACTTCCTGGGCAGACCTTCTATTTCAACATCTGAATACAATTTCAAAGCAGGATTTTCGAAAATAGTTTTAAACAATCGTGATATGAATTTCACTTTTGGCGTGGTGGATGAGCTCCTGCTGAGGTCTCCTTCCTCAGCACAAACCCCTAGAAATAACTGAAATATAGGTTTTTAAAAACAGTGACATAGTTAAATTTCTGAGGACCAAAAAACATAATATCAACAAAACTAAAAGGTGAGAAAAATACACTGGTAAACAGAATATAAGCAAGAGGCCAGAAGTACAGCCAACAAAGACAGAAGCAACTCCAGTGAGGCCTGATAAACCATAAACAAAAAGGCCATCAGGGGCCAGTCCACAGGGACACATCTCAGTATCTCAGCAGGAGCCGTGAAGCAGGTGGCCCCTTCTGCCCGCCACTCCTGCTCCCTGGCTAGGCAGCCACTGCATGTTGGTCTGGTTCTGAAAGCATTTTCCTATTATTTTGTTCAAATCCTATTGCATCAGAATAGAAGACAGTGTTTCAGAAAATGTTTTGAATGCATGGATAAAGCATGTGTAAGACAGAAAAGAAAGATTTAAGCTACTGGTCATGTGAATATCAGCCAAACAAATGTATTTGGCAGGATCGATCTGTCTGTCTATCTATCGATCTATCTATCTATCTATCTATCTATCTATCTATCTATCTATCTATCATCTATCTATCTATTCATTTATTCTCTCTCTCTCTCTCTCTTTCTCATATTTATCTGCTGCACTCTAGGTCCCAGAAGCTGCCTGCCAGCACTCCCCAGGTAGTGGCTAATTTACCATGGGTAAGATGCTTCTGGATCCTTCTCTGTCATTTGTGTGGAGGAGTTGAGCCTAACCACACTGGTGGTATCTGAAGGAGTGTGTCTTTGGTTTTTGCCAAAATATATTTTAATCCCATGAGCTGTCAGAGAAAGCATCACAGGGCCTACTGGTGTATGTTCCACAGAATTAAAAGCAGTATTAATAGCAATATAAAGAAATATAAAGAAATAATCTATTAGCGCTTGAGTAGTAAATGCCATCACCATTACAAGTGTAAACCCCAGGGCCAGGCTACCTAAGCAAGCAACTTCAGGCAAGTCACAGAATTTCACTTCACTCAGTTTCCCTATCTATAGAATGGATGGAAGCTGTAATGGCTACCTCTTGGGATTTATGCAGATTACATGAGTTAATATAAGTAAGCACTTAAAATATTCCCAGTCAAAATGTTTAATGAACCATAGCTATTTGTCAAAATGAATTCCAGCAAAAATAGGGAAAGCTTTCTAAATGGGCTTTCACTCATTCTATTTTGAGACTTAGATTAAACTCCATTTGTTTTTATTTTTCCTGTTCTCATTAATCTAAGCAGACTTCTTCAAGACTCCAGCTCATCTGCCTCCTGCCCCCCACGTGAGATGCGGTTCGAGAGGAGTAGGGCTTCACCTGCTTGCTTTCCCTTTAAAATAAAACTAAAAACAATGGTTCCTGAAAATGGATAACTTTCCAGTTGCCCATCTACACTGCCCATCTCTAAAGTCCCATTTTATCTTCAGCTCTCATCTATCCATTCTAGTGTGCTAAAAATTGAGGAGAAAAGGGGGCTTCATAGAAACAGAGAGGAAATCATGTGAATAACATTTTCTAACCTGAGCTGACCTACATGTCTCATTATTACTTGCTTCTCCCAACTCCCAGAGACCTTTCAGACAGACTGGCGTGGCCCCAGGGACTCATTCAAAAAGAAGAGCAAGTCGAGCTACGTCAGTTGAGAGTGTCCACACCAACTGTCTGAGGCTGTGTAAACCGTGTTTCTTTGCTGCTTCATCATCAGGTATTTGGTTGCCCTGCTTCAAAATCTTTCACTTTTAAGAGAAGAATATCAGTACCATACTCACAAGGATTTTGAGGAAATGAATGAGATTATATAACTTTTTATAAAAGTAGCGAACATCTCAGGAAAAAGGCAGCCAGCTAACATCAAATCTGACATTCCAGCAAATGGCAGGGAAAGTCCCCTAAACCCTTCCCATACTAGTGTTTTGCCACGTTCTTAACTGATAAAGGATTGTATTTTGGGGGGATTGGGATGGGTTTGAAACCCTTCTGAATTCCTCCTACAAAAATGCTTTACTTATTTCTCAATCATAGAATACAACTGTAGAATAAAATAGTTGAAAATGATGGCAGGAAACTGGGCTCTTGTCATTTTTAAATTTAAAAAATCATATAAGAAATGACAACTGCATGTGAAAAGTATTTTAGGTCATTTCATTTATTCACTAACAGCATTTGAGTCTGATGCTATGTTCTATTTTCTGGCGCTTTATGCAAAACACTTGAATTTGTTCAGTGATAAATAATTTCCAGCTCATCTTGATAGACTGCTACCTCCCCACAGATTTTTTTTTAGACTCTGCTTTAAGTACTACAAAAGCATTTTCCTTCATTTAATTCTTTCAGTGCTCCTCTGAAGAGTTTCTTTCAGAGGAAGGTGCCATTCTGATATTTATAGAACAATGCTTATGGGTTTGATACCCAACGTTCAGGTTATCCTACGTCTCAGTTTGGAAACCAGTGCTTTTCTGTAACTGACTCAGTAAAATAAATAAACCTTTTTAAAGACTTCAGATTCAGACTTTTCTACCTTTCTTGATATCACCATGGTAGCTAAAGTGAACCAAAATACTGTTATTGAATGTTCAGCAAGACTGTGTAGGATTTAACTGAAAATAGTAGTGTTGACCTTGAGATCCGATAGGAAGCAAATGAACTTCGGTGCACTCCCAAACAGTAAAGAAGTCCAGAAAGTGCTAACATTTCTATTAAGTAAAGAAACTTTTCTATAACTCTAAGAGCTCTTTTCACAGACTGTTTGATGATATCCACTCCACCACTTAATAACTTGTTTTGTGTTAGTGTTTTTGTAGGAACAAAAAAAAAAAGGTTCCCACAGCCGCCAAACTTGGTTTGTCAGGAAACAAATTTTTTTCCCTTCACTAAACAAAACATAAAATAAAAATGCAGTTTTCTAGAAACATTTTTCAGTATTTATATAGAAATCTACTTATAATTTTGACATTTATTTTTAACTCATTTTTCAAACAATGGCTATTTTTGTCATAAAAGTAATACCTGTTCATCACCAAAATTTTTTAAATGCAAAAACCCATGTAGAAAAAAAAAACAAAAATCAGCCAGAGCTGCAACCCTACGTAATTTAGGGTGACCAAGTTCTCTGCTAGGGTGCTTATATCCTCATAATTCAAGACTTTTTTTAAAAAATGTTTTTATTTATATATTTTTCCTAAAGTACAGTGAGCCCTTTTAAGTTAATAAATTATTCTTTTTTTAAACTTATTATTATTTCTCAAATCTTTTCTTTGATTACTTTTTTATACATAAATTCTTCAGGAGTTGGATGTGGAACTCTGTTTCACATATTTCCTCTATTTTTTTCAAGTTCTGTGTTCTTTTCATTTACTATGGCATTGTGGCTGCATTTCACGTTACTGAGATGATTTTTTAAATTAGTTTTTCAATCTACTGACTCCAACATGGATTTTAACTACCTTTTAGGGGCTTCCTTGAAAAATCCTCTTTTTTTTTAATCTAATAGAAGCTATCTCATTTTGTCAAACGTTTTCCTGATGGTTTCTTGTATAATACTGCAGTGGTTATTTTCCAAAGTATATTTGTCATCTTACTACAAAGCTGAATACTTTCTTTCCTTTTCAGTAGTACTTTTATCCATATGATTATTTTCTTCCTTCTTCTTCTTTTTTTCCTATTCAGTTGTGCTATGACCAGATCCACCCACAGTAAGTTTTAAGCAATAAAATTCATTGATCCTTTTGTCTTCATTTTCCATCCATTTGAGTGATGGTTTCCTCTCAGTGAGTCTGCTCATCCAGCCATGCCCCACGTACTTTGGTTTAGCAGCTTGGGGTCCGTGCTGTCATCTCCGTTCTATTACATTCCTTTTCCACCATCATGTAAGAAAACATGCGTTCCTTTTGAGGCCACTCCTCCTCTTTGTTCCCCAATCTACTCCTCTTCATTTCTGATCCACCCTTTACTTCTAGAATGCCATCTCAGTTAGTGAAGATTTGGTCCCTGCATCTCTGATTTTCTTTTCAGCACAATGCACTAGTTAATGCATTGGATGTTTCAACCTTTATGTGGATAATCTACCCTATTCCCTGCCTTCTTACTTTTTTGACAGTTCATGTCCATGCTAAACTGGCATTGCCCCCCCCCCATAGTCACACTGGATCATGCCATTACACAGAAATGCAGCAACTCTGAAATGCTAAAATATTTCATATTTTATCCCCACATTCCTACTCTTTTAGATCTCTAAATTGTGTATCTATAGCTATTCTTTCATCACTTCAGAATATTTGATTCTTGGATCCCTTCAAATTTCTCTTCATCATTCAGCCAACACTTCTGTTCACTTCTTTCTCAATGTAACATGAATTTAACAGTGCATCATTCAACTGGCAAAATCTTTATCTTCATTTTTTCCAAATAACTATCAACTTGATGCCTATATCAGAAAAGGTAAAAATGTCCTTTAGAACATAGCAAAATTTTGAGATTAGTGAAAATATACATTAATAGTCATCAACATCAACAAAACCCTCACATTTTTCACAATAAACATTTTTCATCACTTCAAACATCTGATATACCACCTATGACCTTATTCTCAGTAGATGAATGGCCTCTTGCTTCACAAAAAAAGAGACAGCCATCAGATGGGAATTTTCTCATCTTATGGATATCCAGCATAAAAATGAACCTGTACTGAAAGATCTAAGAAGTTCAGCAAACTCCTTGCAAAAGCAATATGAAAAAAATAAAACTATGCCAAGATACATCATAATCAATTTGCTCAAAACCAAGAGATATGAAAGCATCTAGAAGAAAAAGATGTATTATGTACAGAGAAACAAAGATAATGATAACAGATTTCTTGTTGGAAAAAGATGCCAACAAGAAAAGAATAGAGCAACATCTTTAAAATGCTGAAAGAAAAAATAATGTCAACCTAGAATTCCAAACTCAGTGAAAATAGATTCCTAAAATAAAATTGTGATAAGATATTTTCAGATATACAAAAGCTGAAAGGATTTATCACCAGCAGATTACATACACCATAAGAAATGTTTAAGGAAGTCTTTCAGGCACAAGTAAACTGATATTAGATCGAAATATGAATCTAAGAAAGGAATGAAATGTGCAATCCCATTGAAATGATGGAAGAGCTGTTTAATGTAAAAGTTCCATCACGATCTCCCACATATTAACTTGTGCTCGATTCATGATGTTTTCTCACAATCACAAAGGGGCTTTAGAAATGAGTAGTTGTGATAGGCTGCTCATTTTCCCCCAAGTGCATTCAGCCCTGCTTCTATAGTAAGAGAGTTTTAGCCGGGCACAGGGCCATCCCTCTGGAGACTACACATTCTAGCCTCCCTTGCAGCTAATTATAGACATATGACCATGGTATCACCAATGAAAGATGAGTGGAAATGATGCATAAAACCTCTGTATTATTTCCTCAAATGAATGAAAAGTGCTTGCCACTAACTTCCTCTATCTTTCTTCCCTTGGGCTTTAAGGCAGACAAGTTGCTGAGTCCATGTTAAACACAAATGAGGACAATATGCTGAGAATAATACAGTAGGGCAGCTGGATTGCTGAAAAGCTTTCTATAACCAGACCTGTTTTCTTGATTTACACCTCCACCAAACTGTAGATTATTACATATCAGATAAATAGATTTCTATCTCTTTAAGCTACTGTATTTTGGAGTCTTTTTGTTACATTAGCTTAGCCTGAAATTTAATCAATACAGTAGCTGAAAGTAAAAGGATCATTATACATTTTCAATAAACAAAATATTATTAAGAAGAAATTGCAAATATGGTTGCAAAGAAAACTAAAAGAATGAATATTTCTGTGTCCTGAGCATTTATGTCTTAAGCAAGTCTATGTTAATGCAGTCTCGTTTCTAGCCCACGTACATGTTATTGTACTGCAACCCATTTCCATTGAAAAAAAAACTTTACCAAACTTTCATTAAGTATTAACATAAATGTTACTTCCTAAAGAAAATATTTGCTTAACTCCATGCAGTATCCAAACTGGGGGACCACTACTATTACTTCTCATGTACACAGATCCCAAGACTGTTCTGCAACCTGTACTCATCACTCAGTTGTATGCTCCATGACAAGCACAGTGTCTATCATCTGTGAAGTCCTACGTCAAAGCCCAGTTCATGTTTGTACATGTTAGACTCTCAAGTAATGTTTGTTGAATCAGAGTTATATAGCTCAATTAACTATATAGAATTAATCTGTTAACCTCTGGTGAGGTCAAGAATTACATAAGACTCTACTGAACAAGAAGACTATGTCCCAGTTCAAGAAGAGGTATTCATAGCCACCTCCAAAATTATAATTAGCTCCTCCTTTTATCCAAAGATAACCCCTATCTAGACTTCTAACACCATAGATTAGGTTTGTTTGATTTTGATGGATTATTAGTAAATGGATTATTCAGTATGAAAATATGTCTTAGTTCATACTGTTATGTAAAATGTCATAAATTGGGTGGCTTATAAACAACAGAAATTGATTTCTCACAGGTCTGGGGGCCGGAAGTCTGAGATCATCCCAGCATAGTCAGGGTCTGGTGAGATTCCTCATCTGAGTGGTAGATTTCTCGTTGGGTTTAATTGTGGGTTTAACGTGTCTTGAAAACCAAGGCTTGCCAACATGTTCCCACTCCTACAACTCTTTTATTTGAACTTTCTCGAAAGGTCGCTTTCCACCCTTTTAAATCTAATATCTGATAGTCAAAAACTTAGTAAAAATTTATAATTTTAGTTTGTATTCACCTTCTGTATAACACTATAAACTTTTTCCCTTCTTTCCCTCTGTCGGCATTAGAGATTGACTTACACAGAATGCCCTCCTTCACTATTATCCCCGAGGACCAGCGTTCGCCTTGTCGGTCCTGTTACCTCCAAGCTTAAGCCTGAATAATGAGGCCCACACAGCTCTTTCCTTCTGATGTAATTACATGCCATTCTGGAATCCCATTAGGATTACAATTGACATTATCTGAATGCTATCATCTTCTTTTAAGTAGAAAGATATCTATTTTTCTTGAAATAAAAAGAAAACAGCAGGTATTTCTTTAAATGGATTGTATTTCCAAATATCTTTCTTTTGCCTTTAACTATCTCATTAATTCAGTGGGCAATATTCAGTTATCTTCTGCACATTTATTATTCAAAAATGAATTTTTACCTATTCTGAACTCTGTATATACCCGTGCTCTTGGGTTTGACTTTAAAAGAATATAAATAGATTTCAAAATACATATTTTCATAAACTATTGATTGGAAGAATACATTTTATATTGCTCTATTTTCTTTCTCCTTTTAAATATATGTAATGTATACATTCACACACATATATAGGTGAATTTATATATACCTATATATGTATATGGATATTCAAATTAAATGTCTATGTAGCCAAATAAATATAGATGTAGGTATACATATATATAGCTATGTTCTTATTTAGATCATTTTTAAGCCATCTGTGAACATAATAGAAGAACAAAACTGTATTATTAAAAATTACTATTTTCCTAATAATTAATTTCTAAGACTTGTCCTCGAAACCTATTGATTTGGGGCAGTCTTCAGCTGTCTTATAAAATTTAATGAGAGGAATAATTCTGAAAACAAATATATTATTTTAAAATGATAGTTTGTTCTCAATATTAGTCACCTTAGTTTTAGAGTAACATGAGTATAAAACTAACTTCACCAAAAATAATATATCTTGAAAAACTGAACATATTTAATATATTTTAAAAACTTTAAATAAATGTAACTCTATAGTATTACAGGAATAAGAGGTATATCAAGAAACTATTTAATAAACCCCAACTCACCCAACTTTTAATAAACTTCAATCAGGCCAACATCTGGAAATACATTTGATGGGGAACTTTTTTTTTTTAATTCTTATAAACAAAATATATAGATTGCCACTTATCCTATAATATGAGGAAACAGAAATAGTCTACTTCCCATTATCTGATTAAGATCAATCAAATCATTCCCCAGTCCTTTTCATTCAGACCAAATCACCCCAATTTCCTTTTTTATTAGTTGAATTTTAATCACCTTTTTGCATGCAACTGCAAAGTTATAAAATGTAGCCTCTGAGAAAATTAGAATGGAAAGATAAGAAATTAATACAAATGGTATGTGGATGAAATACATACCTTAGCAAGTTTTTCATGATCCTTATTCATTGTAAAATCTAAAACGTAATAAAAAGGTCACCACATTATATTTAAATTCAATATTATTATTTTACCATATTCAACTCTCATGTTGGTATTAACTGTGACTTATTCTGTAGTTTTTTGCTCTGCATTTTATAACTCCTAAGTTTTTCGTTCTATCTGTGCATTGTTAGATATGCCCCAAATTGAATTTGTGTAGTGTCTTTTTCCCCTAAAATGTATCATTCTGTACTTACTTAAATTCCCCAGTAGACGGCTTAGCACATTCACCCTGATTAGTTAAGTTTAATCATGCCTTTATACAGGCTTATTCTGTTTGTGGGTAACTCCTCTATATTTGAATTATCTATCGACTCCTGTATCTTTACGAAAATGGCCAATGCCAATCACAAAGGCCACTGAAGCAGAGACAGGGGCCATCTCCCGGACCGAGTCAGAACGAACAGCCAGCCAAACATAGGAAGAGTTGATAATGTCAGGAATAAATGTGCGTTCAGCATTGTGGGTGTCAAACCCTATAATCCAACTCAGAAATCCCTTTCTAGAATCCTTTCAGGGAATTTTATTTTTCATTATAGATTTCATTTTATATCAATGAATATTAAACTTGTCATTGCAATGGTGGCTCTTTTAAAAGCAAAATTTTTATCCTCTGATATTCTGTCTGTGAATTCTCCTAATATCCAGGCATACTGCCAAAAAAAAGGAAAACAACACAACTAATTGAACAAGTCTCTGGCACCATTGATGAAATCTGCAAAAATGCACTAAAAATGGTGACACTGCTTCGATAAGCAATAGAAGTGACATCTGTGCCTTCCTAGTTCAAGTGTACTTTACAACCTGTGGGCAGCATTCCTACTTACAATTTTTCCCACTGAACTCAAAGGTGCCTTATGGTCCCTCTCAATACAGAGATTGAAGAGCCATTCGATCCTTGAGGAATAAGTGTGCTCTCCTGGAGCTGATGCATAAATTTGACCAATAGACACACCCAAAAGACACCTCAGAATAGAGAACCACAGCAAAAAAGCAACTTGTTGAATGAATATAAATTTTTAACTACATTGCAGAAAATATAAAAGTGGATCTTTTTTTTCTAGAGCAAAGTTTTTATGAAAGGTTCATGACCCTAGATCTAAAAATCTGTAAGTGAACTTAAGGAAGACCATCAATATCCCAGATTTTATGCACCAGTTTTGTGTGAATGTGCATGTGTGTATTACACTAGGAGAGAACCTATGATTTTCCCCACATTCTTAAACTCATCTGTGACTCTATCTGTTCTAGACCTAGTATTCTACAGTATAACTTAGGAAAAATATTTCACAGTAGTAATATACATCTATATGTTACAAGCTATAAGTTAAAATGATCAATTCCAACATAACATAGGCTGATTATTAAAGAAACATTGGCTCTAATTGTAGTCCGTATAGCATACCTGTTCAGAAATGATCATCAGAGCTCACCCGTGTGGACACCACTGGTCATGAGATAGCTTGGCATTTGCCACGGGAAACTTACAGGGGAGCTAGTCTGGCTTGTTTATACTTTTCTCAATGCCTGACACAGTGGTGGGAATGCGGTACAGCTCACCTAAGTTGTACCGAATAAGTGATTGGAGGAAAGGTGCATATTGTTGAAGTTTGGATGCCATAGGGATAAAGCAGCAATGACTCTTTGAGCCTAGGGTTAAACAGGTAGATTAAAGAGAAAAAAATCCTTCTATTCTACTACACTATTGAAAGTAGAAAGGAAAGGAAAGTAGGAAACGGTATGGTTTTAATAATAGAGGAAGAGACAGGAAAAGATGAGATAAAGGCGAGTGGCCTTTTTGTTAAATGAGCTAATCGTAGTTGCCTTTCCTGACAATGCCGTCCTTCCAAACAACACATGCGCCGCTCTTCCGCACCGACCTCTCCATCTGTGACTCAGGACTTGACTCTCCCTTTTTTTCCAATCATCTATGTTAGAAACTCATAATAAGTTACAGTAACACGTCTACACTGTGATAACATTATGAAGGTATTAATCTGGATGTGGGTAAAGAAAATACTGTTAGCCACTGGTCTCCCTGCTCCATTTTATTAATAGCATATATACCAGGTAATCTACAAGTCTTACACTTCACAGAAGCACAGATTGTCAGAGTTTGAATAAATGTTAGAGACAATCTAATACTATTCCCTGTCTGATTCTTAAATCCCTTCAACTCCTATCTCTGAAAGCAGCTATTCTATTTTCAGATATTTCAAGTATTCCTCATGTTGAGACAATTATCAGCCACAGTGGTGGCTTCATACATGAACCCGAGTTCTGCCCTTGAGACATTGTAAAGCCTGTTCTGTTTATCCAAAGAACAGTTCTCATATTTGAAGACAGTTCTTATTTTGGCTTTAAGTCTCATTTTTTTCCAGTATAGTTTCTTTAGAATGTTTTACATTATTTAAAGCTTCCTCAACTTTCTAAAAGACTTCCTCTTCAAACTTTAATTTGTCAACTATTACTGACTAGCACACAGCTGAGCAAGACAATCACCTTTCTTATTCTAAATATTTTACTCCTTTCAACATATAAAACAGTTGCTTTATCATGTACTGCAATTACAACATTTAGCCATTCAAGTTATTCACTAAAAAACTTTGGAAGTTATGACCCTGGGAGAGTTCCAGAGTTCAATCACATATCATATTAAAGTCCATAAGAATATTGTGGTCCTAAGGAAACACAATGTATATTTTAAAAAAGAATTTGACTGTATATCAGATAACAGTTGATCAGAATCAGATGGAACAGAATGGAGAACCCAAAAATGGACTCTCATATTTTATCAAATTGATATTTGCAAAGGAGCAAAGTCAATGCAACAGAACAGAGACAGTCTCTTCAACAGATGATCCTGGAATAAGTGGACACCCACATGCAAAAAAAAAAAGAATCTAGACACCAGACTTTATATCCTTCAGAAAAAAGTAACTCAAATTGGCTCATAGATATAAATGTATAACATAAAACTAAAAATTCCTGCAAGATAACAGGAGAAAACCTAGAAGACTTTGGACATGGGAATGCCTCTTTAGATAAATCACCAAAGACACAGTCTAGGAAAGAAATAACTGAAAAACTGAACTTCATTAAAATTAAAATTTCGGATGCATGAGAGACAATATCAGGAGAATTACAAGACAAGACACAGCCTGGGAGAAAATATCTGTGAAAATAAATGAATAAATAAACCCATCTGATAAGGTCTGTTATTCAAAATATACAAAGAACTCTTAAAACTCCACATTAAGAAAAAGAATTAAAGTATCGGCCTGAACCCTTAACAGACATCACACCAAAGAGGATACACAGATGGCATAAGCACATGAAAAGATATTTCACATTGCATGACATCAGGGAAATACAAATTAAAACCATAATGAGATACCACGACGCATATACAAGAATATCTAAAATCTGGAACACTGACAGCACCAAATAATCACAAAAATGTGGAGCAAAAGGAACTCTTGCTCACTGATGGCAGAAATGAAAAATGATACAATCGCTTTGGAAGACATTTGGTGTTTTCTTATAAAACCAAACATAGTCTTACCATTTAATTCTGCAATTGTGCTTCTTGGTATTTACCCAAAGGAGCTGAAAATTTATGTCTACACAAAAACCTGCACACAGAACAGCTTTATCCAGAATTGCCAAGCACTTGGAAGCCACCAAGAAGTCCTTCAGTAGGTGGCTGGATAAATGAACCATGTGGTACCCCCAGATGATGGAATATTATTCAGCACTACAAAGAAATGAGGTATCAAGCCATGAAAAGACACAGAGGAACCTTAAATTCATATTATTAAGTGAAAAAAATTCAATCTGAGAAGGCTACATGCTGTATGGTCCCAACAATATAAATTTTGGTAAAGGTAAAACTATGGAGATGAAAACATGACTGGGCTGGAACAAAGACAAAGGTTAAAGGGCAGAGCACAGAGGACTTTTACGGCAGTGAAAAGACTCTGTATGATACTATAATGATGGATATACCCATAGAATGTACACCAAAAGTGAACTCTAAGATAATCTATGGACTTTGGGTGATTATGATGTCAATGTAGGTTCATCTTTGTAAAAAAAAGAAAAAGTACCATTTGGTGAGTGATGTTGATAATGGAGGATATTATTCACGTTTAAGGATAGGGAGTATATGAGATGAAATCTCTACCTTCCTCTTGCTCTTACAATAAACATTAAACTGCTCTAAAAATAAAATATTAAAAACTAACTTCTAAATAGCCTTTTCTATATACAATTTCAGCCTTGAAGATATCGAAGTAAATCACATTAACAGTTGTCAGTATTTATTGAGTGTCCACCAGGAAATGTGCCCATTTACCATCCATGTGTATATTCCATACAGTTGTGCCCCCTCTAGGCAGTTCCGCTGCTCTCCATGTATACTCAAAAATCCTTTCTTCCTCAGCTTTTAGGTATTCACAAGTAATCTTTTGCATCCAAATGTAAACTGAACACTTATTACAATTTCCCCCTTAAACTGAATCAAATTTAATTCTTACCACACACACAACACCAGCAATGAGGTTTAGTCAGTTTTATGGATTAGTTTTACCAAACCTCCAATGAGCAGTTAATTCTTATACTATGCATATTATTTCAGGAGCTAGAATAAAAGGGCGATAGGGAAAAAGGAGCCTTTTATGGGGGTAGGTTTGTCCATATGACAGAGTTTCGGGTGAGAAATTGTAGCTGGGCCTACTGCCAGTCTGAACATAATCAAAATTCTGTAGGATAAAGAAGGCTTAATGGAAACTGGGTAGCAATTAGCAGTGCCTGACCCCACCCAAATTAGCAGGTGGTCTAGAGGGAGGGAGAGCAAGATAACAAAACTTCAGTTTGAGACATGTTCATTTTAAGTTGTCTATGGGGACACCCCAGGAGACATACCAAGTGGCAATTGGGTATCTGAGTCTGTGGTTGAGGGAAGAGGATTCCTGCAAATCTTTAATATATACACAATATGTTAAGCCTTGAGAATGGTTGAAATCACCTAAGGGCTAAATGGAGATAGATAAATCTATGTAAAAGGTCTCTCCAGTGAAGAAACAGAACTCTGGAGCAGCCCAAAATTTAGAATACAGAAAGAATAGTGTCCATCAGTGAAAGTGAGAATTAGCATCGGGTGAAGGGAGAACCAGAAGTGGGCAGTGCCCTGGAAAGAAAGTGAAGAAGGTGTTCCAGCAAAGAGGGAGTTGTGAAATGTCAATGGAGGTCAAGTCGGTGAGAACTCATCATTGAACCTTCATCTGGCAACACTAAGTCCATTGGTGAACTTCAACCCTGTGGTGTGTGGAGAAAAGCTTAAACTGAGTGGGTCCAAGTTATAAAAAGATCTATTGAAGATATAGAACCAAATAGTACAGAATATAGAAATCTTTTGCAAGTGATTTTGGTTAAAAAAAATGAGCAGAGAAATGAAGTTGTAGCTGGAGAAGGAGATATAATTAAAAGGGGTGCTTTCCTAGGACGGAGAATATTTCATCTTGTTTGTACATTGATGGAAATGGTCCATTAGGGAGAAAAAAAATTGATGATACCAGAAAACAAAATGGTAATTGTAGGAGCAAAGACCTTAAATAGCCATCAGGGCATGAAATTCCACATTTGAGTGAAGAGTGTGGCCATAATGATACCGTGATGTATGGGAAACAAAGTATTTGGACATAATTGCTATTACACTGGGCACTTGTAGTAGAAGAAAAAGGAGGTCCTCTTCTGATTGCTTCAGAAAAGAAGCTGCATTGAATGTGGAGAGAAAAGAATGTGCAAAATAGTTGATTCAACAAAGTAGACCTAATTAACTAAGGAGATATAGTTAAACTTGCCAAGGTAGTGCCAAGTGCTTACCTGAGATTTGGAGCCATACATTTAAAGTATACAAAGTCCAAAGTCCAAATATATTCTGCACATGCAAAGTAGTTAATTATACATTAAACCAAGGTAGGGATTTTGCCCAGGCAAGTAAGACTGAAGGATAGAGAGGTTTGAAGTTTCTTTTTAAATAATGATGCAGATATTTATACTTTAACATGAAAACATGCCCTTGATATATTAAGGTAAAACAGCCCAGATGAGCTCCTGATATATCATGCTGAAATCACACGGAGCTTTGACAAATTCCAAAATTTATCAGGTACTCTTGGCTCAGGTAAAGTGTTACCCACTACTTGATCATATAAGTCCATAGGCAAGAATGCTCCAACTTCATGATTTTGTGATTTATGTGTATAAGAGAACCTAGAAGCAGAGGTAATGCTTTTAGACAATTTTAGATAACTCTTATTCACTCATTCAAAGTTGCAGTCTATAAATCTGAGTTCCCTAATGAGATCTTCTTTTAAGGTGGGAACTTGCCCTTCTTTCAATCCTAGATAATTATGCTGATTTCTCAGTTATGTGTCCTGCTCTACCACGGTGCAACTGTATATACTATAGATAAGAAAAATGTGATCAAATTAGAGTAACATTGCCTATATATAATTTTCCAGTTGACTAATATTTACTTGATGTTTATAAATATAGAGTTCATGTATAAATGGTCTAGAATATAAATTTTTAATTATATTTTATTGACTATGTTATTACAGTTATTACAGTTGTCCCAGTTTTCCCCCTTTGTCCCCTCCATTCAGCACCCCACACTCCCTCAGGCAATCCCCACACCATTGTTCTTGTCCATGGGTCATGCGTATAAGTTCTTTCGCTACTCCATTTCCTATACTGTACTTTACATTCCCATGGCTATTCTGTGACTACCTATTTCTACTTCTTAATCCCTTCACCTCTTCACCAATTTGCCTATACCTCCCTCCCATCTGGCAACCATCAAAACACTCTCTGTATCCATGATTCTGTCTCTGTTCTTCTTGTTTGCTTAGTTTCTTTTTTAGATTCAATTGTTGATAGATACGTATTTATTGCCATTTTATTGTTCATGGTTTTGATCTTCTTCTTCTTAAATAAGTCCCTTTAATATTTCTCATAATGATAGCTGGGTGACAGTGAACTCCTTTAATTTTTTTCTTGTCTGGGAAGCTCTATATCTGCTCTTCAGTTCTAAAGGATAGCTTGCTGAGTAGAGCAATCTTGGCTGTAGGTCCCTGCTTTTCATGACTTTGAATATGTCTTGTCAATCCCTCCTAGCCTGCAAATTTTATTTTGAGAAATCAACTGAGAGTCTTACGGGAACTCCCCTATAGGTAACTAACTTCTTTTCTATTGCTGCTTTTAAGATTCTCTTTTTATCTTTAACCTTTGCCATTTAATTCTGAGGTGTCTTGGGGTGGGCCTCTTTGCATCCATCTTGTTTGGGACTCTCTGTGCTTCCTGGACATGCATGTCTATTTCCTTCACCAAATTAAGGAATTTTTCTTTCATTATTTTTTCAATTGGATTTCCAATTTCTTGCTCTTTCTCTTTTCCTTTCTGGCACCCCTATGATGTGAATATTGGAACACTTGAAGTTGTCCCAGAGGCTGCTAACGCTATCCTCATTTTTTTGGATTCTTTTTTCTTCTTGTTGTTCTGATTGGTTGTTTTTTGATTCCTTATGTTCCAAATAATTGATTTGATTCTTGGCTTCATCCACTCGACTGTTATTTCCCTGTAAATTGTTCTTTATTTCAATTTGTATATCTGTCATTTCTGACTGGATCTTTTTTATGCTATTGAGGACCTCACGAAGTCCCTTGAGCATCCTTAAAACCAGTGTGTTAAACTCTGCATCTGATAGAGTCCTTATCTCTCTTTTGTTTAGTTCTTTTTTTTGTTTTTGGAGTTTTGACCTGTTCTATCATTTGGGCCATGTTTCTTTGTCTCCTCATTTTGGCAGCCTCCCTGCATTTGTTTCCATGTATTAAGTAGAGCTGCCATTACTCTCTGTCTTGGTAACATGATCTAATGTAGTAGGTGTCCTGTGTGTTTAAGTGGCACAGCCTCCCCTATCACCCAAGCTGGGTACTCAAGGTGCACCCTTAGTGTGGGCTGAGTACACCTTCCTCTTATAGTTGAGTCTTGGTTGTTCTTGACAAGACAGCTGCAAGGATTGGCTGTGACCACTGATACCAACCTCCACCCTCCACAGAGGAGTAGCTGTGCTGGGGCCAGGTGGTGGTGTTCTGACATGGTCTATAGGTATCCACTAGGTGTGCAGGCCATGGAGTTTCCTGGACGGTGCAGACCATGGTCAGCCCTAGCCTGTGTTTAGCCTGGAGCCACCCTGCCTGAGCTATAAAGTAATCTGAGATGGTTGCTACTTGTGCTGGGCTTGGAGATTCCCAGGCAAATCCCACTTGTGAATCTAGGCTGGCTGCTGCTAGTGCCAGACCTGGTGCCACTTAGCAAAAGATGGGGTGTGCTGACTGAGGCCAGCTGTTGCTTGTTTGAAAGAATTTAGGAAGTTGTGAAGCATGAGCCAAAACCAGACACTTATATGGAAAAGCCACTGTTAATAGTTGTAAGTTGGGTGGGACGGAGCCTCAGGGGATCTCCAGGGTGGGACAAACAATGTTAGCCAGGTTGATGGAGTCTCAGATGTGGCATCTGCCTGCCAGTTCTGTGGCTGTATGGGGGTAGGGTTCATAAAAGTGACCATGGCCTCTGCCCGCCTTACTGTCTGGAAGAAAGCTGTCTGCCAGCTCTTGCCTTGATGTCAGACACTTCAGTTCCTCCCTGTATGTCACTGGTACCTTTCACGCTTCTTCCCTGGTGCTGGAGCTCAGAGGGAGTGAGTCTGATTAAGTCTGTGTGTGGGTTCTTTAAGAGCAAATGCTTGGGACTCCAGAAGTTTCTTACTCCAAGTCAATACCTGTTGCAGCCAGAAGTTACAGGGACTTATCTCTCTGGTAGTGAAACCCTAGGCTGGAGGGCCTGATGTGAGGCTGGGACTCCTTGCTTTCAAGATATCTCCCTTGAATTTTTATCCACCACGCATGGATATGGGACCAGCCCGTTCCACATCTCCACCCCTCCTACTAGTCTGGATGGGTGTGGTTTCTTCAATTCCGTAGTTGTCAGACTTCCATTCAATTAAATTTCTGATGGTTCTGAGTGTTGGTTGTTCTATAATTTAGTTGTAATTCTCATGTGGTTGTGTGAGGAGATGAGCTGTGTTTACCCGTGCTGTCATCTTTCCTAGATCACAGAAAATAAAATTTCTGTACATAGCATACACCCAACTCACTGCCTCACCACCATTATCATTCTTACATGACCTTCAGTTTGTAATTGGAAGGGAAGTTAAGCCAGTTTCACTTTGAAAAATTAAACATAAAAAATAATACCTTTCATTCTGTCAGAGTGGTAGGATTTCTAAGTCTTTTTACGATTATTCAAATTCTACCAAATGTTTGAGGCCCAGGTCAAGGTCAAGCTCATCCATAAGCACCTCCCTCATTAATTCTATTTTTACCAATTTGGGGGGCCTTTTACCTACTATATCATCATCACCGCAGCTATCACCATCATCTGATCAAAACCAATATAGAAAATGGCATGCTAAAGCTTTTCCTGCTCACCGTGTGGTAAATAACAATAGCCATGATATAACAATTATAATTTAAAAGATTGATGCTGCCATGAGTTGCTTTTTTCTCATCTTTCTATATTTAGTCTTGATTCCAAATGAAACTTAAGCTCCTGTACCAGAGCTTAAGAAGGAATTTATATTACATTTATTTCTAGTAGAATATAATTTTTGACAAAGTATTATTTCATTTTATCAAACATGATATTGTTATTGCCTTGTACAACTCATACACAAATTAGTTTTTAGAAATTGATGACTAATTTATGCATCTGTGTTATATAAATGGAATCATATATGTGTACCTAAAGGTGATAAATATCATAGCTCTACATACATACAAACATGTAATTGTATATGTCAGGAAAAATAGACATCCCAGAATCATATTGAATATTTGACTAAAGATGTAATTATTTTCATTTTATCTCTTGACACTTAGTTATACAGAAAACTTAGCACCAAATTCATGAAGCTAATGCTCTAAATTTAGCCTGCTGTGAATAATGTAAGTCTAATATGTACTTTGTCTTTATTTTCTGTGCAATGCCTTATATCCATATGTACTTAGTTAACTTTAAATGACATTGCTCAGGCAATTAAGGCAACTGCATTACTCCAGTGTTATTAAAATGAATTTTATCCTGCCAGAAAAAAGAAGTTACCTAACTCCTTGTTAACTCTCATTACAAGTTTGCATAATTTTCGCAAGGTTCACAAAGGTCCTGACAGGATGGCTAATTGGATCCTACCAAACAGTTAAAGACAATGGCAAGTCCTTCGATTGCAGAATTTAGAATTGGAATGGCTTAGACAGGTCATCTGGTTTAACCTTCCCCACAATGATAAATCTCTTCTTCAACATCTAAACATTTAAACATGAACTTTTTTTTTGAGCTTATTTTCTTAAATTCATGAGTGTATTTAATTCTTCAGCCTTCTCACTGCATATGTAAAGCTGGGGGGGAGGGTGAGAAACTAACTGGAAGCATATTAAAACCTATGGTAATACAATAAAGAGGATTTCTTCAGAGATGCATTTACCCAATGATGATAAACTCATCTTGAAAAACCCTGCTCTCCTTCATATTTTACTTAGGCAAAACTAAATATTTTATTTAAAAATATATAAAAGACCGCAGTTGATTTCCCTCATTTCCTCAAGTGATGACTGTGGTTTTGCTTTATGACAGTCCAAAGATAGAAAATATTTCCTCAACTGCTCATTGTTTGCCAAACAACTCAGTCTATGCAGCAACATGGACAAGTCACCACGTACGCTGTGCCATGATAAAATACTGAATGGCCATGGAAGCCACGACCCACAACTATTAAAGCAGATGGTCTCATCATAGACATCAAACTCTGCCAATCCTATGGACATGGACTAAGGCATGGGGATGATGGGATGGGGTGCAGGGCGGAGAGGATAAAGGGGGAAAAATAGGACAGCTGTAATAGCATACTCAATAAAATATACCCCCCAAAAAATTAAATAAAAAAAAATAAAAGTAGTTCAAATCCCAAAAAATAACATCTACTAATCATCTGTTTCTGTTATCAGAAGCTTCCTCTAATAACTTCTGAGAAAATTTTTCCTAAAGTATGTTTAATCTTAGGACAAGGATCTTCCTTGTTTTGCATGCCTGTGTGTGTGTGTGTGTGTGTGTGTTCTGCTTTGTTTCAAAAATTCAACCTTCATTCTAATCTCATTAACAGATTAAATTTTATGGCAACTGTAAATGGGAAAAAACATGAACTATTTCCTAAAGTTAAGTTATCCGATCATTGCTCAGACACAAATAGGCATCTTTATAGGTATGGTTTGTCGAGCTGTGTTTTCTGGAAACTAAAACCTTAATTTTTCCTCCTTCATCAGTCTAGACAATCTATGAAATGAGTTCTCAAAACTGATATTAAAATATTTTAACTTGATTTTAAGCATCATAAAATTTTTATGGGTAAGCTATAGTTAGTTTTTAAAATTAACTTATATCCACATACCTAACATCATACTCAGTGGTAAAGACCCTAAGATAAGGGACAAGGCAAAGATACCAATTTCTGCTGTAATATTCAACATAGTATTGGAAGTTCTAGCTAGAGAAATTATGCATGAAAAAGAAAAAACAAAAATATTGGAAAGAAAGAAGTAAAATCATCTTTGTTTGCAGATGCCATGCTCTGCTATGTAGAAAATCCTAAGATTCCACAAAAATACTATGAGCTAATAAACAAATTTAGCAATGTTGCAGAATATAAAATCAACACAAAGACAAATGTATTTCTACACAGAGGCATAAATAATCCAAAAAGAAAATTAAGAAAACAATTCCATTATAATAGTATCCAAAAGAATAAAATATTTAGAATAAATTTAAATAAGAACGCAAAAACTTGTACACTGAAAATGACAAAATATTGCTGAAATAAAGAAGACAAATAAGTGGAATTCCACGATTAGTGATGTTTCATTCATTCACATGTACCTGTTTTCTTTAAAAAAATATTCAGGTCCTTTGCCCATTTTTTAATTGGGTTATTTTTTTGCTCTTGAGTTTTATGAAATTTTTATACATTTTAGATATTAAACCCTTATAAGACATATGGTTTGCAAATAATTTCTCCCAAGGAATGCTTAATTTTAGGTAAATATACTGTGATTTAAGCCTGAGATCTAATTATTTTTGAGTGTGGACCTTTGTATATGGTTTGTGGTAAATTATGATCAAACACTACAGTTATTTATAGGATGATTATATAATTACTGTTCAAGCCCTAGACACTTGTATGAATGAAAGAGAGCACTATTAATAATTGTACCAAAACAGCTGGCATAAATCAGACCTGTCCTGGGAAAACCAAACTGTCTAGTCACTCAGTCATATGTCACATCTGGAACAGGTCCTCTTTCTTAGAAAAGCAATATCTCTTTGAGTTAAATCATTGAGACTTCTAGTGAGGCTTGGCTCCCTAGAAAAATGGTGAAGGCAAATAAAAATTTCAGGGTAGAAATTTGGTTGCCTCTATCACATATACTATTTCTTAAATGCAAATACTTCGCTGGCCGGCCTAATTGATGCATATGCTCTTGCGGTACTTTACTAAGAAAATATTTACAAAGGGGCTCTAAGGGCACAATTTGCAATTAAAATCACAGAACAAATACATTATTACTTACTAGAAAGGCTCCTGAATGGTTGGACATTCACTGTGTGTGATGAATGTGTAAAGACAATTCCTGCAAGCTAAGCTATGCAGGGGTCATTCAGCTGGATTGTGACGGCTTTTTGGTAAAGCCCATTTTTGAGGACTAAGTTGTTTTTTAAAAAAAATAATTGTTCCTAACGAAATGCTACTTTTTAATATTATACCTTAGTAAGGTATTCACCAGGCAATTATTCCAGGAAAGAAAACATATTTACATGTACTTAATCAGCCCATAAATACTATAAGAGGGGGAGTTTATGGAAAGGTATAAACAAGCAGAGAGTAAGAAAGAATTCACACACTCTGCATCTACATGATACTCTGCAGTGGCAGAGCTGGAAATCTCTAGCAGGAGAGAAGTTGAGGTTAATGAGAGATCTTCTCCCCTACCCCTGGGACAACTCTCCTTGTGCAGAGAAAGCCATGAGAGTAGCTCCGGGCTTCTCTCTGCCTCTTCACAGACTGTCCTGGGGTAGCACTCTGCTCGGTTTGGCCATGGGGCTCTGCCCAGTGCAGAGAGCTCTACTAGGTCAGTTATCCCTGGGAATAATGATGTGGTTGGGGAACTCTGGGATTCAGTATTTGGAACTGTCTTCAGTTCTGCACCGAGTTAAAGCCTCCAGCTCTCCTCAACCAGCAATTGTGGGGATATGCTGATGCTCCCCTTCCACTCCTTTGTTTAATCTCTCATGTCTCAGAACAAGTGTGATAAAGAGGTATAGTATGTATTGAACCCTGAAGAGACCACACTCCTGAATGAGGACGATTGGTCATTCTACAGCTGAGATTTATTTTGATTGGCAAGTGAGAAGGGAGACATGGATAGTGAGGAACTGATCCTGTCTGGGTTTTCCTCTCTCCCGAAGTCTATATATATCCTCCTTCTAATCAAAATTACTCCCATTTCTGTCAACATCTTAGGCATTGGAGTTTAAATGAGAAAAGAAAAAGTAATCTAAGGAAGGAAAAAGGGAGAAAGAGGGGGAAAAAAAGAAGAATTGAGCACCTACAGTGGCCAATCACTTTATGTATAAAATCTCAAATTCTTGCAATAATATTAGCAGCTAATGATAATTACCTCAAGTTCATAGATGAAGAATGTTTCTCCTTTTTCCATTATACAATAAACCACCCCAACCTTTGGGGCTTAAAAGAGTAATGATGTACTAGTTCTCATAGTTCTGTGTGTTGTCTGCACTTAGCTCAGTGGTTATTCTGCTCCATTTAGTGATGGTTGCATTCCCTCATAGCTGCACTCCACGTGGCTTCATTCATGTATCTGGTGCCTCAAATAGGATGGCTGAAAACAATGGAAGCAGGATGCGCCTCTACCTCCAGCAGGAGGACCACGCTTCTTACAGAGCGGCTCAGGGCTCCAGGAGAACAAGGGAAGCACTACCTGAATTCTTAAGTCCCAGTCCCAGAACTGGTATAGCATCTATTCTGCCATATTCTATTAATCTATCAAGGCACAATGCCGACTCAGCTTAAAGGGAGGAGAATCAGGCTCCGCCCTCTTGATGGGTTGAGTAGCAGCTGTATAAAGAGGTCGCAGGTATTGTGGACAGCTCTTTTTGAAGACAATCTGTTACAAAGAAATTCGAGGTCAGAGAAATTAAGTAAAGTGTCTAAGATTACACTGCTATAAAGTGGCGGATCTGGTATTAAATGATTATGTTTTTTTGATTCTGAAGAAAGGCCTCTCAATTATACTGGTGGTTGGCAAACTGTGCGTCACCATACAACCCCTAGAGGTCTCTGTGGGTCCTCAGGGACCCCAGGGGAACAGTCTCACTCTTAGCTGTGTGATAATGTATATTCTACTTGTATAGATTCCTTTGCAGGGAAGGTTTAGATGCTAAACAAATGTGAAAAACAGCACCCCACGCTGCATTTGCTAGCTCCGGGAGAGGCAGACTGTAACTATGTTCTCAAGTGCTTTACGACCACTGGAAAATGGGACAGCAGAATTATGGTCACGAAGGAAAGAAATGAAAGATTCCTCCCTCAATCTTAAATAGTTTTGTTGCCATCTGTACAGAAAACTTCCTTCAATATTTTGCCATAAAAAAATCTTAAACCGCTCTTAAGATAACTTTTCCAGCAAATTTTACCACCTAAAAGAGCTTACTCTTAATACTCCAGTATAAAATAATTTCCTGTGAAATCAAGAAAAAAATTTAAACCAACTTCGTTTAGTACTTTATATGCTTCCAGATTATTTTTAAATTGTATCAGTTGGTAGACATTTAAAAAATTAGTCTGTAAAAATTACATGGCCCATAAATTAAAAAATAATAATTTAGATGAAAAAAGTAATAGTTTGGGCATTTTTAAAATAAAAAAGATGATTGCTTGAAAAAGTATCTACTTTCCCCATGTGGAAATACTAGGCCTATTCTTCATATGGAAATACTCAAGAAATGACTATAATTTTATCAAATATCATTTTTATGTAAAGAAATGAGGGTATGTTTCTTGATTTCATGTTTTTTATTAATAACCCAGGTTAAGTGAGTATGAATAAGAAGTTTTAGAGACAGTTTCACATTTTAATTATTTGTGTTCTTTACTCATGGGAATAAAAATAACCAAAATAAGATTAGCAAATTAGGTGTTTTCCCTGCCTTTTTATAAAATTTGTAGAATAAGCACCATTGTAGAGCTTATAGAAAAAGAAACATTTTGAAAAATTTAAGTAGATGACATTCATAATCAGGGAAGGGATTTGATTGTGTATAATATTATCAAAAATTAAAATAGCAAAACTGGAAAGGACATTATAATTACCTGTTTATTTTTATTTTTATTTTGCATAGATAATACCCCAAAACTTATTCTTTGCTTCAAGTATCACATCTAAGTTGGAAGTCATCCTAGAGAAAATCTCAGGTCATATTTCATCACGCCCTGCAACTGCATACCCTGGTGTTCTCTCCTTGCGTTTCCTGTGCCATTTAATAAACTTCAACTTGCATCGTAGGGGAAAGGAAGTTGAAACCAAACATAAGATAATTCGGGTGTGCAGGGAGGCATGCTTATCATAAATCAAGCTTTAATAGCTGACCTAACATACCCAAGCCCAAGCATAAGTGAAGTACTATGTCATTTAACAAAATGCTGTCATCTTAGATTTTTCTTTCTGTTCTCTAAGAAATGATAGAACACTGTAATTTTACCCCTAAGCCTGTCAACGCATCCAATTTCTGATTTGAAGACTTTAAAAATAACAAATGAATTGAATTAAGTAAGACTGAAATAATGTTCTTTCATTTTATTGCATTAGAGTGTGCCTAGCAACCTATATGTAGGCCATTAGCAATGTAAATTCTGCTCAGACTAATGGCTTAGCTTGATTCTTTTCACGTAAATACTTTCACATATATTATTCTCATCAGCTTAGAAGATGTTATATATTTCTACTTATTACTGAAGTACATCCAGCAAGATTGCATTCAACATAATTTGCATAAGTCTATCTACGTAAAGTTTTGTATTACCCTACCTGAAACTTTAGGCAAATTCTCTTTCCTTCTATAACATTGTGCCTTATGAAATCAGAATGTGGAAATAAATACCTAACATGATTTGAAAATAAGTATAATTTTCATTGAGCCTAAGAGGAAAAAAATTTCCTATTAATAGCATATCACTCACATAATGCAACTGAGCACATGACAAGTATCAGATTTTCTAATTGTCAAATTACCTTTTTTCTGATTTCTCTTTTATTTCATAAGACAAAGAAAAATGTTCGTGCTTCATGGGTAGTATTTCAAAGACAATCAGATAATCTCCAACTCATTGTTCTGGATCCCTTCAAAACACTATTTCTGTGGTGCTCTCAGCATTCAGCACTGCTCAGTTTTTATTTCATTTATTTATTCATTCAACAGCTACTTAGTGTATGACAAATATGTAAAAATAAGAATTAAGATACAATTCTTGCCCTTGATAAACTTACAATTGATCTAACAAGAGAAAAATAAATTACTCTATTAGCAGCAAGTACAAGAAGCTGCAGTTCTTTCTGCTTCTTGCGTGGATGTCATAATTCAGAGAAATGGACAAAATAAGGCACTCTGTTTCTACCTTTCACTTAAATGAATGTGAATGTGATAAAGAAAAATCTCAAATGTCAGGGTCTTACTGCTGCTAAAGAGTAAAATCTGAAATGATTGGCCTTTCCCCCCTTTCATGAAGTAGAACACATTAATTAATTTTTAGTAATGTCAAATGAAACCCTTAGCCACATAGGTAATAGGAGCAAAAATTACTTTGTGTGGAAATGAAAAGGCAAGAGCTTCATTTCAAGCATTGGCAGATGAGATGGTTCAGACCAATCCCCCTACTGAGAGAAATGAGAAAACCAGTACGAACTGTCAGGTGTATTTTCAACACATCAGGCAGAAGAAAAAGTAACCCAGAGAAGTTAACCCAGATTTTAGGGAAGTTCTTTCGCCAGATGTTTCTACTCAATCTGACGCAGACATTAAGGGACTGAGAAACTGACCATAGATTTCAAAAGTCTCACGGAACTACAAGGAGGAAAAAAATGTATTTTAGAGCCACCAATATGGAATGATGTGATAAACCCAACAAGGGAGACATTGAAGGAAGTCTAATCTGGAATTTAATAAGCAAAAACTACATGCTAGTTTTGAATCACCTCAAGGGTTGCTTGGATTAAGATTATCTGATACTACAACTATCCTTAAAGTAACAGTCAACCAGAAGCAACTATCCTTCAAGTCACAGTCAACCAGAAGCAAATATAATTGCTTTCTAGAGAAAAATAACACCATCCAGAGCTTCCCATTAGCTCTTCATTTTTTTCCTATGCAATGGCCATCACTCAGCAAAAATATCAGGGATAAGCGAAAATAAGGCCATGTTAGTGAAAACCACAAGAAACAGCATGATTTATAAACACATCTGCAGGGGATATAGAGAAAAGAAGATAGCATACAGATTTTGAGACAAGTTTACTTAATATGCCCAAGGATTAAACTATGGGATTAAGAACTTTGACAGAGTACTGAAAGCTACAGAGCTATAAGTAGGGGCTAGGTGTAAACTCAAAACTGAAAACTGTGAAAACAAATTAAAAACTCATGGATGGTTTTAATAGATTACACGACTGAAGAGAGATTTGGTTAACAGGAGAATTGATAAGATTAAAATATACAGAGTGAAACACAAAGGACAAAAATAAAATATAGGATATAATTTAGAGTCATATGTGAATGTGGCTAAATAAAGGTAGAGAAATTTGTGCATAATGGGGCTTCCAGGGACTGATAATATTCTTTTTTTTTTTAATTATATGGTGGTCACACAGATTTGTTCATTTCATGATAATTCACTGAGCTATACTTTAAAGTTTTGTGCCCTTGTTTTTTAATGTATGTTGTACTACTGTGCTTTTTAAATGATTGGGCGTTGCAAAAATTTCAAAAAGAGAGCAAGTGCTTGTAGAATTCAGCCTGAAGGCATGGGGACCTGATAAATGAGAAGCAGGTGAGAAGATGGTGGGGGGAGGGGTGGAAATATGTGAGGGCCTGCCATCACCTCCGGGCAAAGACAGAAAGGCCCTAGGAAATCCATGTAAAAGTAAACTCCATTTAGCAGGAACAGCCACAGGAGTTTTAAAAGCAATAATGAACATTCACTTAAAAGTGTTTGGGCATGACCTCCTCCTAAATTAGCTATGAAATCTGCTACACAGAAATATTTTCTAACCATGGTTTTGTGAAAATCACGGGAAGTACAGTCTTGGTCATCTGCCTCCAATAGCACAAGTTGACACACATCACAGATAAGAGAACTCAGCATCGAAAGGTACCAGAATAAACGTGACCAGGAAAAACAATACCAGTAAGATTCTTCATTGTTACTGAAAAAGTGCAAGTATTTCAACTATGTGTGTAATGAGAAATCAGGATATGTTCTCTTAAATATAAAAATGAAAATAATCTCAATAAGGCAAAGGGTCTAAGAGCAGAGGACATCACATTTAATCAGACACAGAGGAAAATTTTCTAGCAATTTGAGGTCAAATGTTTTGAAATGATCAGTGAGTGACAAAGATAAAAAGAGGTAACCTAGAGTAAACCATTACTATTTAGAGTTGAAATAGTATGTCAGTTTGAATAAGTACAAACAATGAATAAAGAAGAACAATCAGAATATAAAATTCTATAAGAAAAAGGCCAAATTTGAATGGCTATAAAGAAGTCTTCAGTGTCTGAAAAACAATTATGTATTTTCCAGGTGAAGAAATTTGGAAAGAAAAGATATATTATATACCTCCATACCCTTGTGAAATAGTTTGTAATAATTCCTAAATATTGTTTAGAGTTTTATAAATTGTATTAAATCATTTAGAAAAATTTCTAAATAATTTTTTAGTTATTTCCAACATACTCTTTAATATAGGCAGTGGATCTGTACATAATGTTTAATTGTGGTAAAATACACATAACATAAATTTGCCATTTTGATCATTTTAAGCTTATAGTTCAACAGCATTAAGGATATTCACATTGTTGTGTGGCAAATATTCAGAACTTTTCATCTTGCAAAACCAAAATTGTATCACCTTTAAACAATAAATCCCCATTCCCCTCTGACCCCAGCCACTGGTGCCAGCCCTGTACTTCCTGTTCCTTGGCTACTCTAGAAACTTCATATAAGTGACATTACACAATACATATGTTTTTCGTGACTGCCCTTTTAAACAGCATAATGTCTTCAAAGTTCATCTGTATTGTAGCATGTTTCAGAATGCCCTTCCTTTTTAAGGGTGAAAAATATTCCATTGTATCAGTGGATACTTGGGTTTCTTTTACCCTTTGGATATTGTAAATAATGCTGCTGTGAACACAGTTGTGCAAATATCCCTTCAAGACTCTGCTTTTAATTCTGTTGAATATAACCCAGAAGTGCGATTACTGAGCCATATTGTAACTGTATTTTTATTTTTTTTAAAGAACTGCCACACTGTTTTTCACAGCAGTTATACCATTTCACATTTCCAATAACAGTGCAAACAGGTTTAATTTTTCTAGATGCGCATCAACATTTGTTCTTTTACACTCCTCTAATCTGTTAATTTCAAAAGATTGAATTCGAGTTCACTGATTCTTTCATCTACCTGTTTAAGTTTGTTGTTGCCTCTAGCAAATTTTTCAGTTCAGTTACTATGTATTTTTCAGCTCCTGAATTTTTGTTTGATTGTTTTTTAAAATAATTTCTATTTCTTGGTTTATACTCTCATTTTGTTAATGGCTTCATTTTGTTGTCTTTCCATGTTCTCTTTTAGTTCATCGAATGTATTTAAGACATTGTCCTAAATTCTTTATTCAGCAAGTCAGTATCTTTCTGGAGACTTATTGTGTTCCTTTGAATGCTTCCCTGTTTCTTCCTCTGCTGTGTGACCTTTCGTTAAGCTTAGAATATTTGAAAACCAGTCACCTCTCACAGTCTTTACAGACTAGCTTTGTTCAGAGAAAGCTCTCTACTATGCAGTCCAGCTTAAGGACTGACGCATGGCTGTCTCAAACCCTTTTTGGTAATGCATCATTCCTGGCTCTGTGCATTTGGTTTTTATCCCAGTTCTGTTTATGGCTGCATAAATATATTAATTTCCCCAGGAGTCTTGTCCTGGCTTTTTTTTTTTTTTTTTTTTTGATGTCCTTTACTTCTATTGTATTCTCCTGCCTATAGTGTTTTGTCCTCAGGTACCCAAGGGTCTGCAGGCTTCTAATGCCTAATGCACCATGGTGCCTCCGACTGCTTTTAGCATCTCCAGCCTAATATCCAAACGATGCCACCATTCCAATCAGTGCTTACATCGTGCAAGACAGAAACCAGTCCTAAGGCATCCCTCCAAAAAGCCAGAACACTACAAGCAAGTTCCAGTATTTCCCTTTGTCCTGAGTAAGGAGCAAGAAAATGGGTAGCCTCCTCCTGACCACCCCTCCTCCTGACCACACCCCTGCACTGGGGGGTGGGGGGGCATGATGGGCAACCTATCAGGGAATTTCCTGTTGTTTTAAACGCAGTTTTTTTCTTGATTTGGTGTTTACTTGGTTGCTGCAGCTTTGTAACTGGTTTCTGCAGTTCTGACAAAAGTATTTTGATCCTTTATTGTTGCTTATTTGGTAACTCTGTGGGGGCGGATAATGACCTGGAGTCTCCAAGTCCATCGTGTTGCTGACATTACCCCCAAACATTAAAGAATGAGGCTGAGTTCATGTAAACTATGTTTCAAACTATTAGGAAGTAAAGAACAGTGTTTAGGAAATGAGAATAAATTTATTTTAAGGTGCATTATAATTTAAAGAGAAAGTGGTAATGCTGCAATAAATCAACTATACTTGAAGAGCAGGCAGTGGAATCCTATGGTCCCTGAAATTTTCCAGGAATGGTCGCAGGAGACACAGGGGCTTGTCAACTCTCAATCTGACATCCAACCAAAGGGGCAAGTTTTTAAAATTTTACATTAGGTATTGACTTTTAGCATAAATACAGTTTGGAAAAATTACTCAAAGGATCAGACATTTTCAATATTTTAAGAAAATTTCTCCATCTTTTTTATAATTAAAAAGTTAAAATATCTTGGATTTTTTGTAAAGAAACTAATGGTTCATTAATTTTATGAGTTACCGACGTTTTTATTCAGGTAATCATTCAGGTAGAATGCTAAATTTACTGAACCCAGAGGGAATCCTAACAAAGACCATGACATATTTACAAAAGCATAATCACAATGATTAATAATTTTTATATCCCTGTGTATTTCTGAATAACATGGATTTTCCATTTTATGTAGAATTTTCAAAGACTATTTTGATACAATTGGTAATTGTGATTATGGAGCTATCCACAGGACAGTAAGAAAATGTATAGAAAGAACACTCAGTCTTGAAAAGTATCAACATCTTTCTAGAGAGGGTGACATCTAAAAGTGCTAGTGTAGGCAGCTAGGAGTTACCAAAAGAGAAGGGAGTTAGACTAGCTGGGCCTGATTGAGTCTGGTCGTTATACTTAATCCAGCTTGGGTCTGGAAGTTAGAGCGTTAGACACCCCAGGGGACAGCTGAACCCCTGCCAAAGGGATTAATGTTCCTCCACTCACCGTCCCCAGTAGAGAGGAAGGACTGGCTTTCCAGTCTCTCCAGGGAGCCACTGGTTTGACTCCCCACAGATTACTGGGGGCTGGTCAGGAGAGGGGGAGGAGAACCAGTAGAGAGGAAATTCCTTTCCCAGGTGTTGCAGTAGAAACCGGATGGCACAGCGGAACTTTTGGTGCATACACAGTAGAAGCCAAGATGGCACTGGGACAGGTTCTTCCACTTTGACACATGATAATAAGAGCTAAGATAGTGACATAAGGGGTGCAGTCTAGCCTGGGAGAAGAATGAGATTGGATAAGGGAGAGGAACCCAGGAAGGTCCAGGAAAGAGATTGGTTAAGTGGAGGGTCTAGCACAAGCCTGGGGAAACCCAGGAAGTACGTTTGAAAGTTTGAAAGAAAGCCTGCTCATTCCCAAAAGCAAAGAAAATACGTACAGGATTTTCAAGGATCTCAGAGCAATTGCTGCTAGATTTGGCTGCCCTCTACATTCCTGAGGGCATATAATTTCCCTACACCCCAATAAATCTTTCCACTACACTTAAATTTTTCCCATGCATATGCCCTTTGAAATTTCTTTCTCATGACACCTCAAGAACCCATTTTCACCACAAGAGAAGGAACATTAAGAATATCTAAGTACAGAAAAGTGAAAAAAACAGGATGTTGCACACCATGAATACCAAAGGCAAGCATAAAGTAACATTAAATGGGAGCTAGTAACATCTCTGTCTTATTAAACCAAACGGTGTAGGAGAGCAGTTGTAGAGAAATTGCTAGGAGCCATGAGTGGAAGTCATTGTATGCCATGCTTAGAGGCCTGGGTTTGACACTACAGGGTTGTAGAAAAGGAAAGGATATTTTCTGATTTGTATTTTAAGTAAAGTGGTCTATCGATACTTTTCGTAGTTGGTTTGAGGATGAAGACTGAAATCAGAAAGACAAGGTAGGAAGCTATTGCATTATGCAAAATGAAATAAGATAAAAACCTAACTAATAGAGTATAAATAGGGATAACAAGGAGCACAGGGATTGAAAACATATTGAAGAGATTAAAAATATAAAGAACTTCACATATCGGATGTGGGAGAAAGTGGGAGGAAGAGCCCGGGCTGACCTCCAGTTTCTAGGTTGGCTAGGCTGGTCAGCCTTTTGGGTCCTCAGTTTCCAAGTTTGTAAGATTGTAATATAATCTTACATATAATATAATGATGTAACATAAATACATCAAAGGATCAAATGAAATTGTACATGCAAATCCCCTGGGGATAGCTGGAGGCTTACTAGGCACAGGTAAAGTACATTTCGCTTTGTTTCTTCTTTCTGCACAAATATATAGAGGAACATTGAGGAAGTCTTTCTGCAAATTTATATAAGTTTTCCTTTTAATTTGTCTTATTGAATAAGGAAATTGAAATATAAGACTACTGCTGATTAGATGGAATCCACTAAATTTATAGAATTTAATGAAAATATCTCATTAATAGTTAATACCTATAGTCATTGTTATCATTTAAATTGTTTTGTGTAAAAATGCATTTAACTTGTTGACCATTTTTATTAAATACTAAAATATGCAGCTTTATGTTTGTCAGAGAAAAAGGCATTGAGCCTAATTATTTTCCAGTGAGCTTACACAAGAATTCCTAAACTTATAATCCCATGGGTAATACCTTTTTGTTACATCTGTGTGCTTTAGTTATCACTATAGTAAATACGCTAGGATTTAATTGTCAATTACTTTATGGAGTTTTATACCACAATGTTTTATGACTATGCGACTTCATAGAAAAACAATTTTTAAATATGCAACATAAAGTGAAAATACATCTTAAAGAAATAAAATAGGAAGATTATTGAGAGCTTTGCAAGAAATCAAATCTACTAAACTGAGAACATTATTTTAGTAATAACATCAATAGCATCTCTAATTGTCACTAAAGAAATGTGAACATTTATAAGTTGGTTTCTATCCAGATTATACATTAATGGTTTATTTCATGCTTGTATTCAGAAATGATATTGCATACTGATATGTGGTTATAGTGTCCTAACAACCTCTTATAGTTTGTACATAAATTTTCTTTTGAATATGTCTACTGTGAACTTATTATTATATAAAAAAATGGTGCTGTTAAATAAATCAAAGCCTAAACTTCATGCTCTAGAAATAAATGCTATCCTAAAACTTCCATGATTTGCCCCTTGTAAAATGACTTGAATTTGGTCTTAATGTGCTCAAATCTGAAGCTTCAGTACAATTAAGCTTTCTCTCTAGTTTTTTTATTATTTTATTGAAAAGACTTTTTCATACTTTATATAACATAATTTTTAATTTATCTTTCTATTTTGATCTATAAGCATACAGGAACATATTATAAATATTTTTAAGTATAGAGCCTATATAATTAAATGTAGTAAATGATAAATATTTAATTTACAGTCTCCATGGGTTGTCTAAGAACCAATCAAGAGACTTTTTTAAAGAAAATGAAAATAAATTCAATAAGAAAAGACATGTAGTATTTTCTTTAAAAGGAATTTTTTATAAGATAGAAACAACTTTTACAAAACATCAAAGAATCCTGGTTAAAATGATGAGCTGAAAATAGGCCTCTAAATTCTTTTCATTCTTATGCCAAGTCCCAACATAATGTTAAAAAGATGATGTATTGGAATTAGAACCTAAGGAAGTCTACCCCTCATGTGCTTATAGTTAGAAGAATTTCAGTTAGAACGTGGTACAGATAAAAATTTTGAAATTAGGAGGTATACATAGGCTGAAGTTAATGCCCAACTCTATTTTCTGAAAAAGCAAGGTACACCCCTAAGAAGTGATAATATGAGATTTTTGCTTGATTTAATTCCAAGGGCAAAGGCTGGAGGGGAAAAGAGATCATGGTACAATATCCTTCTAGGATGTGTTTAGCCACAACATATTATCAGACTTCAAAACCGATTCTTCTTGAGGCTTAAGGTTTTAAACAGGTATATGAAGCAGAGGATCAGGAGGACAGCAGGGCTTATCTGGGAACAGCCAGGTAAGACCTGACGGAACAGGGTCGATGCCGGAAGGAGTCCAGAGAAAGCCACGATGCGTACTTGGGGTGCACACTGGGCCCCCGCTAGGAGGCAGTTCTCTATGGATCTCCCATGTTTCCATCCTCAGAGCCTTCTGAAGAAAAGACACGTTAAATAACAGTCTTGGGAGAGAGAGACAGTGTTTCCTCTGGAAAGATTTAAGATGTACTTTCCTGAGATGTTCCAGATTAGTAAAGATAGAACATTCTTTCTCTCCCCAGGGACATTTTCTTGCATTCCAGAGTAGTAAAACTAGAGATGCCTCTTCTCTCATACCCTTTGAGGTGACTGGTTTATATTCAAAGGTACTGACTAAATTCTTCCTCCAGCAGTTCCATAAACACTGTTTCCCAATTCCAAAGTTTCTTACCTAAACCTGATCTATCCAGCCCTCATCACATCACCCCGATGGGTATTGGAACAGGAGAATTTGATGCAAGATACTGCTTTAGCTGCCACTTTTGCTGTATAGATTCCTTTTTTTTTTTTAAACCCCAAAATCATCAAGAGATAGAGGTAGAGGTGGAAGCAGAGGTGGAGGTGGACATGAAGATAGAAAAATCTGTATCTCTTTCTATATTTATAAAACTATAGCAAGTATAACTTGTCAGCTTGCAAGCAGGGTGAAATCTCAGTCTTTTCACACAGTTTCTGACTTAACAGCTACAAAAGAAAACCGACTTTAGCAGAACAAATTTGTCAAACAAGAGAAGTTAGACAAAGCTGAAATTTCCACTGGGAACATTCATGATTCTGAGATTAACCTTTCTTCTGTCGTGTCTCTGATTCACTGAGCTCATCGTATAAATTTTGGGGAGGAAAATTCTAAAACCACTCGTGTACATTTTGAAAATCCATGGAGAACCCATACTCTCTGCTTTACAGAAAATGCCAAACGTGTATAGATCCGCAACAGAGACAGATGTAGCTTACCAAAAATTTTTCAAAAAATAAGGGCTTTAGCATTTATGGAGCATATTTTCATAAATGTATAAGAGAAATTGTGTGCATTCATGAAAAATTCTATAAAAATGATACTTGTATGCAAGACATGATAAAAATGAGATGACATAACAAAATACTGCCCAAAAGTCCAGCAGAAACTAAAAGGAAAATTAGGAAAGACAGAATGAAAGAAATGCAGTGGAAGAATATAACTGCAGAAAGTTTAAAAGAAAGTGGGCTATTATAAATGAACTTTTCCCCAGAATGCACAGGGAAAGATTAAACATTTTTTAAAATGAGAAAGAAGATGAGAGATATGAAACAAGACAACAGGTATTTGATAACATGGATGGTAGGGATTCCTGAGGAAAAGATAATTAAAAATGGAACCAAAAAAATTTAATATTTCAAAGCTGAACAAAAGCCAATTTTTATAGATCAAACGGAATCACAATGATAGGGTCAGATACACTTGGGAACATATAATGTCTTCAAACTCACATACAGTTAAGAAAAATTCTGAAAATACATGCAGAGAACATATTCTAGCAACGAAACACGACTCCAATGACACAGGACTGAAAGATGACAAGAAATCAACATTTTTTCTAGACATTGACATGATAACGAGAAAAGAAAAGTTAGCATGATTCACTACCAACGGGGTTAAAAATAATAATACAGGAGAACAAAGAGGCAGTAGGTAAGACTTTTTAAACCATTTTATATCTTTTACATTGCGTAAAAAAGGTTGAAATTAAGTTAATAAGTACTTGTCAAACCACTAAGCTAAGATAGATTGACAAATATGGCTATACTGTGTGTTGAACATAAATACGCAAAGAAGATAAATTTTAACAAAAATATGAACAAATTTATAGAAAGTCCACAAAACAGAAACTACAACTAGCCATACATAGGTATAAATTATTCCCTTTTTAAAAAATATAGTAATGTAATTAAATATATTAACCCTGACTTCATTCTTTTATTGTACTATAATATTCACTTTATTTTTTAATTTTTATTTTTTGTTTATAACTGGCATAATTCTATATACAATTTCAAGAGAGGAAAATTTTCATTGTCTACCTTTGTTTTCTGACCATTATTATATTTTGTTTTATTTCATCATAATTACTAAAAATAATTTTGTCAGATATAAGAAAGCTATGCACCATTATTTATTGTTGCATAACAAATTGCCCAGTAACTTAGCAACTTAAAAACAAGAATTTATCATCTCACAAGGATTCTGAGAGTCAGGAGTGCAGGTCGTTTCGCTGGACCCCTCTGCTCAGGCAGAGAAGCTCGGGACTGTGTGGCCCTGTCTGAAACTTCGTTGGCTCCAGAGAGTCTGATTCCAGGCTCATTCACAAAGCTACGGGAGGGAGGCTCCAGTTTCTTGCCACGTTAGCTTCTCAATAGAGTGTTCGCTACACAGCTTTCCCCGGGGCTAGCGGTCTTCATCAGAGAGATTGACCAAAACTGAAACCATGTTTTTTTTGTTTTTTCCCCTTGTTTTGTTGTTGTTGTTTTCAGTTACCTAAGCTGGGCAGTCCACAGCATCACTTCTGTCATATTCTGTTGGCCATGCCCTCCAGCCCTGGTACAATGTGGAAGGAGGTCACACAGTAGTCTGAGTACCAAGAGGGAGGGATCATTGGGCTCTATCTTAGAGGCTTGCTTTCTACCACATGGCAGATGTTTGAGAAATTATCTGCCCTGGGTCTCAAATATCCTAGGTATGTCACTGATTCCTATTACCTGGAATAACAACTAATACTCATTAATTTGATTCTCCTCCCATCTCACATTCCATTTGTCTTCAGTCAGCAATTCAGCTGGCCAATGTGCTTTTGCAGAGCGATACAAATGTTTATTTCTAAAAGACGTGAGCTTTAGGTAGACTTGCTGGCTTGTGATTGCTAACATTTCTCATACCCTGAGCACAGTACAGTTGGAAAGTGCCCCAGAGGAAGTACTGGGACTGGACAAACGTCTTTCTTCTCTATTACATATCAGCAAACCTATTTCTTTCTGCTAATTAAGGTTACATTGTAACCCTCTCTATTGTTCTCTGCATTAGCACATGAGGAGTAATCAGTGGCTTTGGGCTAGTCTGCGTCTTATTCCGGGAACATTGCTGTGGAGCTGATGAAAGTAGTCCTTTTTGGGGGATAAGGATTTACGAACCAGAAGGATGCAGAGTTGCAGGGAGAGAAAACAAAGAATTTCCCATTAGATATAATTTATGGAGTGAGAGATGCTATTCACATTAGCATCCCTTGTAAGCTGGAATAGTTAAAATAGCTGCTCTTCCTCTTATCACACTTTCAAAAGCTGGTTAAAGAGAAAACGTCACTGGGAGCCAGAGTAGTAAAGAGAGCTACTCTTGACAACCAAAAGCAAAAACAGAAAAATGAATCTTCTGAACTCTCCAAAGAATAACCACAAATGCACCCCTGTGGCTCAGAAGAGAAAGTGCTTATTGCATAGGTTATGATTAATTTTTCAATTTAGATTCACAGGGAAAAAAATAAGTGTGTGTCCTATACTAAAAGAAAATTATTCCCATGGGTCAAAAATAAGTCAAGAACACTGGCCCTTTTTTCCATTATCATTTTTCTTAGGTTATTGAAGACAAGTAAAGGTAACATTAAAGGTTCTCTTTAAAATTCTTCTCTTTGGTTCTCCAACATATGATAAGTTAGAGAGTGACTTTTCCTTCAATATGTGAGAATAATTCTAGAAATACAGTGAGAGAGTAAAAAAGCACCCTAGCGCTCACAAACTTCCAGAATTAACTTTGAATAGCTGCATTATCAGTATTCGTTAGTCTAGGCTTTATTATGTCTTTTTCATTTCAATTCACTAATTATATGTTTTAAAAGTTTTAGATGCCCTTTTTCCTTTTCTTCAAACTGTTGTTTCCTGTTGCATAATTGATTCTTTAATGACCACACGGCATACATCCTAAGTGAATAGTAATAGTTACAGAGTGATCAGGGTCTTTTAAAATATATTGACAAAATCACATTTCCCTTTGATTTCCTGTTCTCCAAGGAGAGCTACATTTACTTTAAAGCTTAAACCGCTGATTAAACCCAGTTACAAAAGATGAAATCACTGGTTAATTTTTCTTAGAGAACACTGACAGACATTTAAAAAAAACAAAAACAAAAAACAAACGGCTGTTGCCTCAACCAGGAGACACGAATCTGCAAAAAAGAGAAACAAGCAGGAGTGTGCCCAGAAGCAGTAATTTCTCAAAGGCACTTGTTGACTAAATGAATTATTTATTTAATTAAGCCATCCAGCTCCTGAGAAAGCAGAGTAGCCTCCCCTTGGCCTGGAAATCTAAACATTTGACAAATACGTTGAGATGCGATGCCTGTCCTCCCCCTGCACCTGGCACAGCTCACTGTCTCCAGGAAAATACCCAAGGCCAGGGCTCAGCACCGACGGAGCCAGGAAACAATCTGGAGTACTGGAGGGCAAGATTATAAAATGAAGGCAATACACAGGATCTGACCAATATTTACCAGCACGATCTTTGGGAATGAATGTGGGACGGCTTTGGACTGGGGAGGGTGTAGAATATAGGATGGTTAAGGGATAACTTAATGAAAAAATTCAGTGTTCAACCTTATGGCAAGAATACTTGCGAAATGGCCAAATACTCTGCTGGGACAAGGTTGTTTTGTTGTTGTCGCGGTTGTTGTGTCGTTTTTACAGCTGGACATGATAACGGGCAATCGTAAATGAGGTGGATATTAGAGAATTGTTTTGATAGAGCACTATGAAACAGGTTAAAAGTCTCAGAGGGTGGGATTGTGAGACTGGATTATGCAGATGGAGTATTCTTCCCTTCCCCTTTGTGTTTATGAGATGGCCCAGTGTACACTTAGGCAATAAAAGGTTGTACTGGTGAAGTAGACACTAGCATCTTTGAGATGCGTGATGACAGTCGCTGTTTACAGTTGCCAACATTACGAACTCTCTTGACATTGCACTCCCTAGAATCACTGGGGAGATCAGATTCCAGAATGTCAGAGCCAAAAGGTAGTACTAAAAGTTTTTAAAAACTACCTTTTATTTTTAATTTTTATTTTGAAGTAATTTCACACTTACAGAAAAATTGCAAAAAATAGCACAGAGATCTTTTCAACCAACGGCACTGGGACAACTGGATATCCACTGTGAGAAAATGGGATTGAACCCCTACTTCACACCACATGTACAAGAATTAACTCAAAATTAATCACTAGTCTCGATATAATAGCTAAAACTATAGAACACTTAAAAGAAAACATAGAAGTAAAGCTACATGATCTTGGATCAAGTCATGGTTTTTTAGATATGACCCAAATTCTCTAGCAAGAAAGAAAAAAATAGATATATAGGATAGCATCAAAATTTCAAGTTCCTGTGCTGCAGAGGACACCATCAAAAATATGAAAAAACGAGTCACAGGAGATAACATATTTGCAAATCATATATCAGATAAGGGACTTAGGCCTTGCATATACAAAGAATTCTTACAACTCAAAAATAAAAATATAAATAATTTAACTTAAAAATGGGCAAATTATTTGAATAGGCATTGTTCTAAATATACAAATGTCCAATATACATATGAAAAGATGCTCAATAGTATTAGTCATTAGAGAAATGCAAGTCAAGCCCACAAAAACAGATATTATTTCATGCCCACTAGGATGGCTAAAATTAAAAAGGTAAAGGATTACAAGTGTTTGCGGGGATATGTAGAAATTGCTGGCGGAAATGTAAAATGATTCAGTCATTGTGGACGAGTTTGACAGGCCTTCAGAGTATTAAACGTAGTGTTACCACTCGGACTTACAATTCTACTTCTAGTTATATAACCAAGAGGAGGCAAATGGGTAAAGCTAACATTACCATTCAAAAAATAAAAATATCCCAATGCCCATCAACTGACCAATGGATTTAAGAAACTGATATATTCACACAATGGACTTTATTCAACCATAAAAATAAGTGAAGCATTGATATGTTACGTTGATTAATCTTGAGAACATTACACTAAGTGAAAGAACCCAGTCACAAAAAGACATATGTGAATGTCAAGAACAGGCAAATCCACAAAGACAGGAAGTAAATTAGTGGTTGACAGAGACGTCTTTGGGGAAGAGGGAAAAGGAGTGACTGCTAATGCATATGGTGTATTTTGGGGGTGATGAAAGTGCTCTGAAATTACATAGTGGTGAAGGTTGCCCCATTCTGAATTGTACATTTTAAAAGAATGAATTTTAGGGTATGTAAATTACATCTTAATAAAGCTGTTATTTAAAAACCAAAACAACACAGAATCTAAAAGAAAATTTGAAAAAACCATTGAAGAAATTTTTTAAAAGTAGTACAGAGAGTTTGTATATACTCTTCACTCAGCCTCCTATAATATTAACAACTTACATAACTTCAGTAAAATTATCAAAACCAGGAAATTAACATTGATAAAGTTTTAGAAGTGAAACTACAGAGCTTATTCGAATTTCACCACATTTGCCCTTAGTATCCTTTTCTGTCCCAGGATTCAATCCAATCAGGGAGACCTATGTCTGGAACCAGGGTATACCCTGGAGTTTCTCTTCAACCTATTAAAATATTTTTATTTCAGAGATTAAGAATTGTAAGATTCTTTGAGATAGGCAGGAAAAGAGGGAGAACAAGAAAAGCCCTCTAGTTAGAGGAGCAGATGCTAAGTGAAATAAGTCACACAGAGAAAGACGAATACTGTATGATCTCACAGGTAGAATCAAGAGAAAAAAAAAAACTCAAAGAGAACAGATTGGAGGCTGACAAAGGCAAGGGTGGGGGATGGGCAAAAAGGGCAAAGGTCATCAAGAGGTACAGATTTCCAGTTATAAGATAAAGAAATCCTGGGGAGATAATGTACAGCATAGTTACATTACGGACATGATTATAGCTGACAATTCTGAGCTGTGGAGAGTCATGAGAGCTCCCCGCATGACAGTGTTTTGGTCAATGACAGGCCGCATATACAACGGTGGTCCCATAACATTATAATGGAGCTGAAAACTTCCTATCACCGTGGTAATGTTTCAGTTCAATGCATTTCTCGCATGTTTGTGGCGATGCTGGCATAAACAAACCTATTGCACTGCCAGTCCTATAAAAGTATAGCACATACAATTACTTGCAGTATATAATACTTGATAATAAATGACTATGTTACTGGTTTATATATTACTTTGTATCCTTATTTGAGCATGTGCTCTTTCTATTATAAAAAAATGTTAACTGTAAAACAGTATGTTGTGTTATGCCAGCAGCAGCCCCACACGTCTCCTGTTTACCACATCTCTTAATTGCATTATTTTCTCTTGTGCTTGATTGAGTCTGCTGTTGTATAAATTTCATGAAGCCTAAGTTTACAGTGTTTATAAAATCTATAGTAGTAAATAGTAATATTATAGGCCTTTACTTTCACTCACCACAGTCTCACCCAGAGCAACTTTGGCCCTGCAAGGTCCATTCATGTTGAATGCCCTATAGAGGGGTACTGTTTTTTATATTTTCTACTGCATTTGCACTGAACCTTTTCTATGTTCAGATACACAAATACTTACCATTGTGTTGCAATTGCCTACAGTATTCAGTCCAGTAACATGTCGCAGGGTCTACAGCCTGAGAGCAGCGGGCTATCCAGGTAGTCTAAGTGTGCCGTAGGCTATACCATATAGGTTTGTGGGATTGTGCTCTATGATGTTCACAAAACACAACAAATCACCTAACCTCACATATCTTAGAATGTATTCCTTCGTTAAGTGATGCATAACTGTGTTTGAAAGTGAGTAAGAGAGTAGATCTTCAAAGTTCTCATCACACACGCACACAAAATGTAACTGTGTAGTGATAGATGCTAACTAAATTGATTATGCTATTTATTTTGCAGTAGGTACATATGCCAAAGTATTATATTTTTTACATAAAGCCAGTACAATGGTATATATGTCAATTTTATCTACATTAAAAAATATCTGTGGTCGCCAAGGACTTGGGTTGGGGGAGGCTGAAGAGATGAATAGGGGTAATACAGGGAAGTTCTGATTAAATGAAACTATGCTGTATGAAACAATAAGAGTGGGTACATGACATGCAATATTTGTCAAAATCCATAGGAGATACAACAGAAAAAATAAGCCATAAAGCAAACAATGGACTTTGGTTGATCATGATGTGTCAATGACGGTGCCTCGATTGTAATACGTGTGCCGCACTGTGGAGAGATATTGATGGTGTGGAGGCAGGGTGGGGAGAGGAGGGAGTGCGGAGGAACTCTCTCTACAGTTTGCTCCATTTTGCTGTAAAACTGCTAAAAGTTCTCTAAAAATTAAAAACAATAATTTTCAAAATGCACTAGGTGACATTAACAGTAGATTAAACATTGCAGAAGGAACAATTAGCTATTGAACCATTAAACATTATAGACATAGGAATGTCAACTATCCAAAATGAAATGCTGATAGAAAGGACTGAAAAAAATATGAACAGAGTTTCAGTGAGTGATGAACTATCTTGACTTACTCTATGTCTACCAATTTGGCAATCTAGATAAAATGGAACAATTTTTAGAAAGACACAGTCTGCCAAAAGTCACGCAACAAGAGCTAGATTATCTGAATAAGCCTATACCTGTTAAAGAGATTGAGTCAATAATTATAACTTCTCAAAGCAGAAAGCACAAGGCCCTGCTGGGTTCACTGGTGAATTCCATCAAAACATTTAGGGAAGAAATTATACCAATTCTTCACAATCTCTTTCCGAAACTAGAAGCAAAGGGAATGCTTCCTGTTCCATTCTATGTGCATTACCCTAATAAAGGCAAGCAAAGACGGTATGAGAAAAGAAAACTGCAGACCATACCTCTCATGAACATAGATGTAAAAATCTTCAATGAAATAGAATTATGCACCAAGAACAAGTGAAATTTATAGCAGGTGTGCAATGCTTAGTTCAACATTCAAAAATCAACTAAATGTGATCTACCACATCAGACTAAAAAACAAAAATCACATGTTTGTATCAACAGAGTCAGGAAAAGCATTTGCTAAGTCATTGAATAATAAATAAACGAGATAAAGGAGAAGAAAAGAAATGCCCTGTAGGTGTGGTGGAGGACACAGATATTATGAGAGTGAATCTCACTCCACAAAATAGGCCATGGAAGATTTATCACGTTTCTTAATCTTCTAGAATCAGCCTAATTCTGTTTCGTAGTCCTCATCTTACCAGTTTGTCAAAAAGCTCGATATCAATCATAACTCTCATCCAACTTCCTCACCCCATTCCAGGGATATTGCTCGTCTTTATATGGCCACAAGCCACCTTGACTCACCTCATAGCACCCACTCTGATGCATCTGTATCTTTCATCCTTAGGACCTAGAAGTTTAGATGAGGTTGGGTTCCATATGTCTAGGAAGCAGCTTCCCTGAGTATAACAGTGCAAACGTCTCAAATCTTGGCACTTTTCTTGGATGCTTTGAGAGAATAAGAAACAAGTTCCCACTTCTTGCAGCATTTACAGAGGAAAATCGTAATTTCCAAGGCTCTCTTAAAGTCATTTTTATCTTAATCTCTTCAATGACTTTAGGTTTTGCAAAAGATAAGCTCTTTTAGCCTTGAAAAAATGCCTAAAGTGAAAAATATGCGAAGGGTCTAGTTTCTTACTAGGGAAGGGGAAATGAAGCAGAAGAAATACAAATCATTGAAATAAATATACAATTTATCCTATCCTACAGAAAAACAGGCAATTCAAACAGAGATAAATGCTGGCCAGAAAAGTATCAGATATTATAGAAGAGGTGTGTCTAACCCAGACTTGAGGAGGTCAGGGAAATTTCATGAAAGAACTAATGCCTGAGCCGAAACCTGAAAGATGAATTAAGGGTTAGCCAGGGAAAGGGGAATGGGACAGGAACCTAGTGTGTGTGTGTAGTCTCTGAGGCAAGAAAAAGGCTGGCTTGAAACACTGGTTTGAATTCAGTGAGTCTACAGATCAGAAAAATGAGATAAAGTGCTAACTGATGAGCTTAAGAGGTTGGATTGATGCAAAAGCTTGTCAGCCATAGTAAGGAGACTGGTTTTTACTCTGTGAGCAACAGAAAGCCACTAAAACGTTTTTTTGTTTGTTTGTTTGTTTGCTTTTTTTTTTTTTGTCCTCACCTGAGGACATTCTTAGAGGGGAAGGAAGGAAGAGAGAGGGAGAGAAACATCAGTGTGAGAGAACACATTGATCAGTTTGCCTTTTGCATGCTCACCGACTGAAGTTCAAATCCGCAACGCAAGCATGTGCCCTGACCAGGAACCGAGCCCATGACCTTCGGGTTTACAGGACGCCTCTCCAACCAACTGAGCAACACTGGCCAGGGCTCAGTAAAAAGTTTTCAGCCTAGGAAAGACCAAATCAAAAGATAAAATCTTTTCACTTGGAAAGATCATACTAGTTTCAAAGTAGACAACTGGGCTGGGGGGTAGCCCCAATGGTTGGTGAACAATAACAGAAGCAGAAGGACTCTTACAATAATCCTCAGGAGAAATGATAATAGTATGACCTCAAGAAATAGCAGGGGAAATGGAGAAAAGTGGCATATTTCAAAGATATAAGATTGTACAGTGTACTAGATATGACAATGTTATATTTCATGGAATTTAAAACTCCATTGATTTCCAATGTATCATTTTACATAGCACTAGAAAGGAAAAACCTGCTAATTAATAAACTATGATCCACCATTGATTGTTAGAAGCACCACAATTTCAGGGATGTAAAATGTAGGGGAAAATGTACTTTGTGGATGAATAAAACATAGTAGATTGGATGTAGGAAGAGAGGAAGGAGTCAAAAGATATGATTGGGTGACTGAATGAGAAATGAATGAAAGGGCAGCTGAGACAGAATGTGAAAACTGGGGAAGAGAGGCATGAAGAAATGGTGATCCTAATTTTGAATATGCTGCATTTGAAGTGTCTGTGTGATACCCAAATGGACACATCTGGTAGTCAATTTATTACATGCGTCTGGAATTTAAGTAGACAGAGGTCTCAACTAAATGTTTCTACTAAAGAGCTCTGGGAAATTTTCAGAATGTGTATGAAGAAAATGAACCTGATATAAGGAATGAGAGAGTGGTCAACACTGTCAAACAGTAACTAAATGGTTAAGTAAAATTGAAACATACTCCTTTCAACTGGATTGTTTTTTAAAATGGGCAGGCACTGATTATAGGGGCTGAGTGACAAGTTAGATTCTCAAAAGGGAAGAGAAGATAGAAGAAAAATAAGGGACTGGCAGAAGAACAAGTTTACTGGGGAAACCAACATTGAAAGAAGGTACATAGATGAGTGAAGAGAGAAAGAACATTAGAAACAAAGTTCACCTAATTCACATTAGCCAAGATGGGACTTAATGAACATGGTCATGTATATAATCTAGGCTATTAATTTTTCTCTTTGGTAAGAATTCTGTCACATTAACTTCTTCAATTTTATAATGTGCTAAAGAAGATTATGTACTAGTCATAAGGGAATAGAAAACCTTATCGATCAAATCCTATTTGCATATAAGGTTTGTCTGGAAAAAGTCCAGCCATTGTTAACATAATGAGAACAGTTTGCATGACATCGATGTAACCTGGCAGCCAAGGAGGGAGGACTGGAATGTGCATGTGTGAACAACGACAACTTCACTGTACTAGTCGGTGGGGGCTATAGATGCCGTTGAGTGAGCATGTGTACTGTGTGGCCGTCACATTCAAAATGACTGAGCGAGGAAAGCAAATTTTGCATTATGTTTAAACATTCCTCTGTGGAAACTATTCGGGGGATTCAGAAGGCCAGAGCTGTGAGCAACGGGTGATTGCCAGCTTCATCATGGCAGTGTGCCCACTCATGCCTCATGTCTCTTGCGGAGTTGTTTGGCGAAACATCAAATCACTCAGGTGACTCAACCCCCTACAGTCCAGATTTGGTGCCCTGCAACTTCTGCCTTTTCCCAAAACTAAAATCCCCTTTGAAAGGGAAGAAATTTCAGATTATCAATGAGATTTAAGAAAATGCAATGGGACAGCTGAAGGCAATTGGGAAAACTGTGTGAGGTCCCAAGGTGCCTACTTTGAAGGGGACTGGGGTATTGTTGTCCTATGTATAATGTTTCTTGTATCTTGTATCTTCTTCAATGAATGAATGTCCATATTTTTAATATTACATGGCTGGATACCTTCTGGACAGACCTTTTATATGTTATAGATTGAACTATGTGCCCCCCAATTTCATATGTTAAAGCCCTAACCTCCAACATGACTGTATTTGGAGATGGGGTCTTTACAGGGGTAATTAAGATTAAGTGATGTCATAGGGTGAGACCCTAATTCAATAGGACTGGTGTTCTTATAAGGGGAAGAGACACCAGGGATACTTGAGCACAGAGAGATGACCATGTGAGGACACAGCAAGAAGGCGGCCATTTGTAAGCCAAGGAGAGAGGCCTCAGGAGAAGTCAGCTCTGCCGACATTTTGATCTTGGACTTCCAGCCTCCAGAACTGTTAGAAAATAAATCTCTGTTGTTTCAGGTGCCAGGCAGGAGAGAGGGTGGGAGGAAGAGAGTGTGGGAAGCAGGGAAGGAAGCAGGAAATTTAATGCTGCTAAATTTCTGTTCATGGATCACGGTAATGGTCAAATTTTACTAGCTCTTTCCCTTTAAGTTAGAATTTAATATTTAATTAAAACTGAGTTTCAAATGTTCCTTTATGAGTTTCATTTAAATAGCTTTTATTACTATTTTAAAATCTGGTGTTTAAGCCAAGGAAATTCCAACTGAAATTATTCTGATTAGAACACAAAATATTCAGTTTATTACCTGGAATATTTAGCTTAGACAATGCTAGGCATAACTTTTGTCAGAAAATTGGGATTGCTTTCCACAGTATCAAAAGATGGCAATGTATATTTTTTTATTTCATTGATACAAACTTTCCTTTCCTGGATATTCCTAAAACTATACTGTCCTGGAGTTGGGTGGACAACTAACTAGTTATGAATGTTAGGGTTTGATTTTTGCTGACTCAGCACTTCTAGTTGGTGTAACCTATTAACTCACAACCAGTTTCTGCCTTCTTTATCTAAGATTTAAGTCAACAGATCCCTACAAGTATACCAAACAAGTTGAGAAAGCTTATTTGGAATCATTAAGAATTTCATATTACATTTAGAGGCATTCATTTTGTACATGACATACTTACAATAATTATGCTATAAGCACATCGGTTTTAAATGCATGTATCTCTGATCAGTTCAGTTGTACAGAATTCCTCTTGAAAGGGTATTTTGTGTACAGCATAAATATGAGGCATTTACACTTGGATATCTCTCAAATCTAAAATATATGCCATCTTCACTCCAAATTTCCATATTATGTAGTTACATAATGGAATTCTATTTTTAACTATTTGCTACAAGCCTTGATGCTAAGCCTTGACTTGAGAACAGCAACCATGTTAGAAATATGAGTATAAATATGAGTATAAAGTAGGCAGCAGTTTTGTTGCATACCAAGGTACCTACAGAAAAAAATTAAAGCCCCTTTTCCCCCTAAACTGCACTGTTGGAAATCTTAACAAAAATATTAGTTTTACAAATTCTATAGTTTGAACTTCATTTCTGCCTTAGTACGTGAGCCAGAATACACTGAAAGCGAATGGTACCGAACTCTCAAGATAGGTCCTATTTTTCTTGTTTTTTGGAGTTTGGGAATAATGCAAAGAGTTCTTGGGTAACAGAAAGCTTGAAATATAAAGTCATTGACTCAAACCATATCAGAGCAAGAACGTTAAAAGGATGTTAGAGGCTTAGAAGCTCCCACCCCCCTGGAGAAGAGATGGGGTAGTGTATCTCTGTAATGCCCAACACAAATACTTCTGAGCTGATGGAAAGGTCGGTTGAAAAGAGATCTGTGAGAATAAATGGTCCTTGCTTCACTCTCCCCTCTTTGGACCCTTTTTCCTTCAGTGTGAAGGAAAAGGGTGAAGATAAATTTATCTTCAGAAATAGCACCCACACCGAGTGGTGGGACCCCTGAAGCAAGGGTAGGGTGAGTATGTTCTGGAAACAATGAGGAAACCGGTCTGGTTCATCAGAGAATTATGAGCGTGAATGTGGTGTATTGACCCAGTTTCCCTAGGAAAACAGAGGCTTGTCTGGAAGGTGATGTCAGGGGGCATCCATAAAGGTTAGGGTGAGTAAAACAGAGAAGAATCAAGTTGCCCACTACTACTGGAGACTAAGGCTCAATTCTAAGAATTCTTCCGAGGAGGCTTGTGAAGCACATCTCATGAGGAAAGTGAAGGGGATGAACATCTGTCCATCAGCTTTCGCCCTCCACTGGTCAACAGTGGCCTCAGGGCCATTGACTGCCCTGCTCTTCCTGTTTGTCCACACATGAGTGCTGTGTAGGCTTCTATGGGCGTTCTGAGTTGTGGTTTCAAAGAAGCCATAGGAGGGTGGTGCGTTGTACTTGCAAGAACCTGTGTAATGCTAGTCTCCACCTCAGTGCTTGGTGGAAGGGAGGGGCAATGAGGATGTGATGTACTGCCCAACAGGGCACCCCTTTCACTTCTTAGATCCACTGGTATCCACCATTAAGGCACTGGCCAGCCACAATACCTGAAAGGACTTGAGATTGATGACAACAGACCCTCTTGCCCAGCTGCTCTTACGACCATAGCTGATATTCATCTCCTCCCTCCTCCGTCAACCCCTCTACATTTTCCTCCCTGGACCCCAGTTCAGCTGGTCTAGGACTCTTGACTGTTGCGTTACTCCAGGCCTTTATCTTCAAGTATCTTATATCTGTGATGGTTAGTGTTTGTGCCAAATTCATAGAGTGCCTACATAGCTTATGAAACATAATCGTGGGTGTTTCTGTGCGGGTGTTTTCTGATGTGTTCAGCACTTAAATCGGTAGCCTGAGTAAAGCAGATCGCCCTCCCCAGTATAGGTGGGCCTCATCCAATCTGTTGAAGGCCTCAAGAGAACAAAAAGCTGGCCCACCCCTGAGTAAGAATTTCTCCTGCTAGACTACCTCTCATTCTGGGACACTGATACTCTTCCTGTCTTTGCAAAGGTCTTCCTGGGTCTCCAGCCTACTAGCTTTCTCCCTGAACTACATCCTTCGCTCTCCTGAGGCCACAGCTCGTTGACTGCCGATTTTAGGATCTGCCCTCTGGAGACCCCTGAATCATCCAGCATCCTTAGTGGACTCGTCCTTGTGAGTCATGGCTGCGGAATGGCTCATTTATAGCCACCTGCAGACACAGAGCACGCCTTCTCACCCCCTGCCCTGTATTTCTCACACCTCTTCTCCTTTCTCTTTGTGCCAACGTCTAACTACATAATAAGTGATTTCCTTCTTCAACATTCTCAAGAAGGTGTTTCTTCTGCTGAGAAAGTAACAGAGGAAAGTATCTCACTATCTCGTAAGATAGGTAACCTATCCCCCAAAAGGATAGGTTACCTGTTAGAAATTACCTCCTTACTGTATCCCAAAATCTGTTTGCTGTAACTTTGGCCTATTAATACTTCAATCTACCTGGAGTGACATGAAGTAAGTCTAATCCTTCTCATAATAACAGCTTGGAAAAAAGTTGAAAATAGAAACAATACCTTTCCTTCTAGCCAAAGATACCTCAGGTTTCCTCATATAATACACGGCTCCCAGTTTTCTCATCTCTTCATTTGCTTTCCGTTAACACAGGTCCGGTGTCTGTGGCCCTTTGAAATTGTGTCGCTTTGCCCTGGAGCGAACACAGGACTCAGCTATAGTCTGACCAGTGCAAAATGAAAAGGGACTGACTATTCTTGCATCTAGAGAATCTGCGCCACTTTGATCAGCCGTGGGCCGCAGCCATTTGTATATCTCCCCTCTGACAACACCATTTCCTGCATACAAACATCCTCAGCCCCACTGCATGTCCTCCACACATACACATTTATCTAGGAGTTTCTCCATCCTCACAGTCACAGGCAGTAATGGTAAACTCTGCCTATCTGTCTGAGGCATCTGCTCCCAAACGCCTGGCCTTGCGTTGAGGAGGCAGAATATCAATTGAGGTGAACTGGAAAATTTGCAGTGTATTTCAATTATCTCCCCCATAGCTACACAAAACTACATCTGCAAATACGAAAAACTGGCTTTTGTCCCACTGGCTGAAGGTTGTTATCCAGAGGCTTTATCAATATGTCCTTCCACCCAGTGTTGCTCAGCAAATGAAGAGACACTAGAACAACCTTATTTCTCCCAATCCCAGCATCACAGGAAAACCCTGTAGGTCAGTCAAACACCTTCTCAGAATGGGAATGAAAATGCCGTATTATCCATCCCTTTTGACCACAGTTTGATGGAACTGAACTGTTTAATTTTGCTTACAAGGATCAGTAAGTGTTCCATCCAATGCATGATAATGGAGTTTCAGTTGGACCACGGCCAGTCAAATAAGTTACAAATAAAGTCCTAATACTTTCCGGCTTTGAAAAACATATCTAGTTATGGGCACTGCTCTCTGTATACCTCCCCCCAAAATGAGAAGTACTAATTTGTTCAGATATTTGGGGGAAGGAAAAGAAAACATGCCAACTTGTTTTAACTCCTATTTTTAAACCATTTCAGAGCTACAGAAAAATTGCAAAAAGAGCACAGAGAATTCACATAAACTCCGCACCCAGGGTCCCCCATTAAAACAACCACCTTAATAATGGTATATTTGTCACAATGAATAAACCAATGTTAATACATTATCATTCATTAAAGTCCATACAGATTTCATTCGTTTTTTTTTTCTAATTTTCTTTCTCTGTTTCGGAATTGTATTCAGGATATCACATTCCATTCAGTCATTGTCTCTCGTTAGACTAACACTGGCTGTGACAGTTTCTCAGATGTTTTCTGCTTTTTTATGGCCTTGGAGTTTTGAGTAGTACTGATGAGGCATTTTATAGAATATCCCTCAAGTGAGATATATGTGTTTTTTTTCTCATTATTAGACTGGGTTTGTGAATTGGGGGACAGAGGACTCCAGGGATAAAGCGCTATTCTCACTACATTATGCCAAGTGCATACTGTCCACGTGAGTCATCACTGTTGACACTGACCTTGACCACCAGGCCAAGGGATCCAATTCATTGCTATTTTGAAAGAACTGAAATTAGGACTAGCTTTTACTTAACCAATGTCTTAAAACGTTGAAGGAGTGGGCAGAGATGCTTCTCCTCTTTGAGGGTGGAGTATCTACATAAATTATTTGTAATTCTTATATAGATGGGCTGTCTAATTCATCCCCCCATTTATTTATTCAATCATTAATGTATATCGGCATGGATTGTGCATATTTAGTTTATAATCATGCAACATTTTGTATCTTGTGAGATTCATTGTGTGTTATGGGTTGCTTTAGTTCATTCATTTTTATTGTGTAATAATTTATGGTATACATGTGCAATAATTTGTATATCCATATTACTATTGATATATGGCAATATTGTTTTAAATAGAGAATGCAGGAGCAGCATAATTACGGCTAATCAGCTGATTTCTTGGTAACATGAAATGTCAAATTCATTGATATTTTTAAAAGGGCCAAAATTAGGACCACCCCTGATTTAGGCAATGTCACATAACACATAAACACCAGGAAGACTTCTGATTATAAGTTGGTCTCTCTGCCTGAATTATCTGCCTATAGAGGGAAAATGATATAATCGATTACAAGTGTTCCAGTTTTTGTGACAATTGGACTAGTGTGAGTAAAATAAATTGGCAGTATGTTTTCATACATCTGTCTCCAGGAGTTGGGTAATAAGTCCATCTCAAAGAATCTCCTTTGGCATATTGATAAAATCAGGTAATAAATTCTAATTCATGAGGCCGTTTGAGAGGCAAGCAGACAGCCTTCCCTGGACAGACATTCTCTGCCTTCCCTCAACTGTGAACATAGTCAAGCAAGAGCCTAATTTCCCATTTGAACTTGTACAACATCTCACTCCTAAGATCCCAACTATGGGAAAATTGGCTAAGGCAATTCAAAAACAATTCTACCAAAAGTTTACTAATATGTCTTATTTATAAAGATTTTTATAATACTCTTTTAACTAATCTGTACTTTTCATAATTTACTCATTCTTTTACCTATCCTAATTTTGCTCATTGTGCGTAACAGAATTTTGTTTTGTTTTGTTTTCAGGAGCACAAAATTTGAAATATAGCATTACGAAAAACTGCATTAAAGATTTTGAAGAAAAAATAGATAGTAACTGTATTTCTAAAAGTACTCCATGTGTTCAAAATACCTTCAGGGGTTTGCATTTAATTCAGAGAAGAGTAGGTCAAACCTTCTAAAATCAATTTCTAATCAAATAGCTACTCTCTACTCTTATAATATTTACTTTATAGCTTTTTTATTAATGTCATTCTGTATTTCTCTCCCAAACAAAATTACATGACTTTTATGTTAACCACCATAACATTTTTCATTTCTTGTCTGTATTTGCGTTAGAATAAAAGTAAAAACAATTCACCTTTAAAATAAATTATATGGGAGCCTTTCATTTTAATCTTCCCTAAATGTACTTTGATTATTTTCATAACAAATTCTGGGAAATGTACAACTGGAAATCTATTTTTTTAATTCCCTTTTCTCGTATCAGGCTCTTCAAATGCATGGATTTTACAGATGTAGAGAAAGTTTATGAACCTTATCAGAAAATTTCAATATACTTCAAGCGTTTAGTCAGTTTCTGGGATAATTTTATAGTCTTGTTAGAAAGCATCCACGTTGGAAAGAAAGCTGAGAAACAATGACTTGGCTTCGGGTATCTGTCATTCACTGTATATCGCCATCTTCTGGGAAGATTGAGCACTGCGACTATGTACAGCTCCACAAGGAAACAGTGTAGATTGAAGGGGGTGGAGGGAGAGGCAAGGATTAAATTAACTTGAAAATATCAAATTTATTAAACAAATTACATAATTTGATACTTTATATTAAATTATTAATAATTAGCTTTCAAAGGTTATGCCCAATGGTCATTTAAAAACAAAAACAATATAAAAGATAATTATAGTTTCCATGAAAGCAGATACCATTCTCTATTTTTGTCACCAGAAGGGGCCCCTAAGCATAGTTTCCAGGAAAATAGTAAGTAGTATTTAAAAGTGTTGAATGATTGAATGAATGAATGGTAGCCACTTTATCCAAGATGTAGACATATTTCCTATGGCAGAAAACGGTTCTGTAAAGCACAATTCGAATTAAAAAGTATTAGCTAATTAAAAGCACTCTTAACTCCTGCCATAGTGCTCTACACACTAATTTAAGAGCAAATCCATATAAAATATAACCAGAGATGCAATGGGATTATCTTAACAATATAAAATATTTTTGAAATGATCAATAATGTTTATAAAATTAAAATGATACACATTTGTGAAGTTATGTGATTAAAGTATCAATTTGCATTGTGTCCATGTCCAAAGAACTTTAGACAGACCCATGATATTATTAATTATTTGCTTATAAGTTTATAACTTTGAGACTACTGTAGACTAGGGCATAACTAAACTTTCTGACATATATGAGTTTAGAAATTTTTAAAAATTTGTAATACAAGTTCTTGGAATAAGAACAAGGTCAATTATTCTTCTTCAAGTTCCACAGTCTTTGTATCCCTGGCTTCTAACAGAGGGCTTAGCATAGAGGAGAAACTCAAGTATTTATTGAGCTATTTGAATTTAACTTAGGTACTGGATATAAATATTCAATGCAAGTAATATGTGCAACACTATTTATATGCCCTTTCCATCAATAGAATATACAAGCTTATTGAGAACAGAAAGTGTACATTTGTTTGTTTTACATATCCAACAGTCTGCTTAGTGCTGGTAAATAGTAAATAATAAATGCTTATAATTCACACTTAATGAAGGGAGATTATAAAATACTTTAAGAAGTAAATACAGACTGCCCTTAAGATGGGGTAAGTGATAAGCTCACTTTTGGTTCTTGAATACTGTTATTATTTTGGTTTTTTTTAGGAATATATCATTTTAGATATTGGAGAGATATAATAAAGATCAAAACTTAGTTTGGTCAAGGTTGTGTAACCAGGAAGATTTAAGACTCAGATCCAAGTTTGCCTATAGTCTCCCTGCCCCTCTGCCCCAATCCCATCCCCACCCCGTCAGTGCTCTATCCCACCGCACTCAGTGCCCAACCAACCCAAAGGTTTGAATGTTTTAGCACGTACTAAATTCCACAAGTTCTACTGCTCAGCCAAATACATGACTTTTTATCTTTATAGCTTCCCTCCTTAGAAGGCAAATGCATGCTAGAAATAGCTAGTAAACATTAGGATAGTTTTACATATAGGCAAGTTTTACAGCAATAAGGCACAACGAACTTCCCTCCGTATTCTGGAAATGAAGAACCCCATCCCCTTTATGCAACACATTTGTGGGAAACTAGAGAAACAGGGCATGCACTTCAAGGGGGTCATTCATTTACCTTCAGGCTCGAACATGGAAGAAAAATAAGGCTTTTTAAAAGGCACTGAAAACTGAACCTACATTGTGGGAGATCTGCACTTAATGTCTTAGTTAGTTAGAAGATCCAGGCCAAATCCTGTCTAACTAGACCACGTGACCTACATTTACCTCTCCCTGTCCAGCGCAGGCTTTGAAATGCTGTGATAAAGCTATATGTTTATTAGTAATTTTCACCACCTCTTCTTTTCTGCTAATGTGTTTGTGGTGAGTTCCAGGTCTCTAGGCAAAAACAAGGGACTGTCGTTTCCCACCCCAAGGCAACCTCTTCCCTCAACTGCAACTGCAGAAGCATAGTAGAACTCAGTAGAGATTAGAAGAAGTAAAGGGATGCAAGTATTTCAAAAGTGAGCTTCAGTTGCCTAGACAAGTCCTGTGAATGTAGAAGTGAACTGAGAAAATGAGGCAGTTTTGAAATAAAACAATAAAGAAAGTACGTCAAGGAGCAGTGGGTAGAGAGAAATCAAGTTTTTAGAAAAAGGAGACTCTTGGAATTTTAGTTACTTAAATGTCCCTGTAACGCCATTACATGTATAAAGCTTAAAATTGAAAATTTACCCTTGATAGGTTTCTTTTTGTATCTTGACAGAAGTTTGTTCATTCCTGTATTGCAGTGGTTGTGAAGTGCTAAACTGTAATTATTGTTGTTGACGGGGACTCCCCCAAAAAAGAGTTGTATTCTGGAGGGCAGGCCAGAAGATAATAGTACAGGTTTCCCCTGCTAGGTGCATGTTCTAGGAACCCATCTGTGTCAGTGTACCAGCTGGCATTGCTGTAAGAGGCTGCGTTTGGCTTCAGTGATTTTTTTTTTTGAAGACTCAATGCATTTGCCCATTTCATGAGTGATTTCCAAGCATACCTGCCCACACTGCACTGAGTGTTTAGCAGTTTTTGACAAAAAAAGTGCACGACACCCATACCCCACTCTCCCTATTCACCAGACATGACCTCAGCAACTTTTTTTTTTTTCCCTGATGAAAAAGGTCTTCAAAGGGAAACGTTTTGCCAATGTGGAAGGGGTGAGACAAAAAATAGCAGAAGCACTAAAAGGCATCAACATTGGCTCTTTTGAGCAGTGAAAAAAACATCTCGATAGGTGTATTGCATCAAATGGAGAGTCCTTTGAAGGTGACTAGAGTTTAAACATGTCAGAATAAATATACAACTTTTGGTAAATACATTCTGGGTTTTTGGGGGGTCCCTCCTTACATCATTAATGATTTACAAGCATTTTTATAGCATTAACCAAAGAGGGTAGGGAGAGTTTTCAGGAAACTGAAAGTTTTCAGGTTTCAGGAAAACCTGATCTTCTTACTCAAAAGGAGCTAAATAAAACCTCTTTGGAAATTAAAAAAATAAAAACAAAAACAAAAGCACCTACAGCTAGAATGAGCAGTGAACTATCCGAGTGTAGCTGACAAGGGATAGAAACAGGATTGAGCACTCAGATTAGAAAAACGGCTATATACCCAAACAAACCATCAAAAGCCATTCTTAAGGGCACAAGTGGAGCGGGCAGCAAGTGTTTCGCTGAGCGTTACTGGAGGGAAACTACCTGATCAGAACTCAGAACCCACCTGTCACTACATCTGCCAGTGGTGGTCATGTTCCCAGATAAGACCACACCCAAAAGTCCAGTGCCTGATTCATTGTATGATGAGCTGAAACAGCATTGAAATCGTGTTGCTCAGGCAAAATGTTGTGCAAACTCAAACCCGAGGCACATCTCCCATTGCGACATTATTTTTATGTGTATGTCTTTTTAAGTTGAGGATTATCTCCGATGAAGGATTGCCTGTTCCGGCTTATCTGACTTGTCTTAGAACACTTGTTTCTCTGACATGCTCATTAACAGTTGGCTTTTAACAATATCCCATGAGAGTCCTACGCTTCTGTTACCTTTATCCTAACCACCCTACTAAGAAATAGTTAGAAGTTCACAAATGCCTGCGGTCAAGTTCTGTACCGGCATTTCATCATAGCCAGGCTTTTTTTTTTTTTTCTCCTTGCCTGGGATAGACTGGAGCATCGTGCTTCTGAAGAAAACCTCAGTGATGTGTTTTGTCCTTCAGAAGTGGTCCTCTCTCTGAGATCTCTCTGATATACACGCCAAGTCAGAGACGGTTTCACTTTTGATCTGCTATCACCGGTGAGAGCCATAGAGAGTCTTTCTCTATTATCAGAGACCTACGGTGAGTTCGTTCTGCGTGGCTGGTGTCCAAGCAGCCATTCGTCCATCGGATACCTGAGAGCTTACTATCTGCTAAACACCACACTGAGGCATGCACAAAGGTGAGGCAATGCGTGCTCCGCATACAAATAATTTAGAATGTAAATTTTAAAATTCAGGATTTAGAAACATGTGAATGTGAGGAAGGAGAAAGTTTCATTCTGCCTGAGGGAGACAGTTAATGCTTTTTGGAGAGCTTGGCTCTTCTTCTGGGTCCTAAAGGATGAAAGAGAGTTTTTTAAAGCTAATTCTGGCATTTAAGCTAATTAGATACAGTAAGGTGAGGGAGAAAATGGTGTAAGCGGGAGTAAGAGGGTCGCAGTGTATCAATTAGAATCAGACTGACTGTGAGTAACAGGCATTGACAACAGCAGTTGAAATGTGCACAAAGGCAGGCGGTCTACGTCATCTGGTAAACGGATTCTGCCCTTCCGAGTCCCCAGGGCCTTTGGCTTCCTCTGCTTGGCTACTTTGCTCTCCATGGATGCCATTACCAAGGTGGCCTCAAGGTCCAACCAAGAAGGAAGTTTCAGACCCAACAGTATGTTCTCACTCTAGCCTGACCAAGGGGCAAGCAAGTTCAATAAGTGCCTCTCACTTTCTTGAACTCTCTTTCCGTGATCCCATCTCTCTTTCTTCCCCAAACACCCCCTCACTCACATTCTGATCGTCATATTCAAGGTCATGTCATTGTAAATACCTGCGCCCCCTCTGTAATCCCCACTGCATTCTACTCAACTGACCTCCACTGCTTAACTAGCCCATATACTTCTTTTAATGTATCCCCAGTACTTTTAGTTTTCTGGTCTTACCAACTACCCTTAACTTACTCAAGTTACCAGTAGGCTCCTTACTTGGCTCAAAATTCACTGGCAAACATTAAAATCATCCCTGGCATACACCCATAACTTACCTCTCTGAATTCGTCATGCTACCTTCGCAAAACCAGTGGAAGTCTGGTTAAATCTGACTTGCCGCTGTCTCTGTCTCTGCACCTATATAGCTACACGTAGTTGGAGAAAAGCAACTACATCCATTATTCTCACTTTTAGTAAGTGACAAACCAAGCAGATCGTTGCAAAGCCCAGCAGTTACCCTGTAGCGCCCTGGCCCGTTTGTTCTCCCAACCTCCCAACCCTTGCCCTGTGTCCTCAAGCCTCCATCGCTTCCTCTTCCACCCGCTCTCTCAACAGACGGCCTCTGACTCCCACCACGCTGCCTCGCCTGCCTGCCTTGGCACCCTCTGCTCTACCTTGCTGCCTGTTCCATCTCCAGTCCACAGCTCGTCCTCCTCGACGACAAGAAGCTCTCTTCCCAGTGAACAACTCTGCCCTCTCATCAGTGTACTTTCCACCTTAGTTCATGTCCCAGCGTGCTCTCTCGGTTCCCACTTCCCCATGAACTACTGACCCCAGCTTTCTGCTGCTCTTTGTATAAAAACCTCACTGCCCTACTGCTCCTTGGACATAGCAGACAGGATTCTCCAGGGACATGAGCTTTTTGCTTTGTCTGGAATTCTCTTCCTCTGGGTATCTTCCTGCCTAACACCCTCACCTCCTTCACGACCTTCTTTATTCACCCTTTCAACGAGGCATACTCAAACTACCCTATTTCAAATTATTGTAACTCATTCCCGCTCCTGCCTCCTTATTTCCCTATTCTGCTCAAACTTTTTTTGGTAGAATTGATCATATCAGGTACATTAGAATTCACTAACTTCTGATTATGATTTTTTGACTATCTCCCCCAACTAAAATGTAAGTTTGCAAAGGACAGAGGTTCTTTTTCTAAATCCCCTGGGCCTGGAACACATGTGAAACTTAATAAATGTCTATTAAACACAGTAAGTTTTCTTTCAATTTTCAAAGTCTTAATATTCAGATAAACTCTTGTGGTTGGGAGGCAAGACTCTGCACTTCAAGGGAAAGAAACCCAACTCCAGCCAACTCAGGAAGCATGGCTTGTTTGTTTCTTATTTAATTGCTTGGCTTTGGTCTGGTTTGCCTGGTTTGGTTCTTTTCATGTAATGAGATGGTCCAGAGTTGCGCTAGCTTCAGTCGCAGCAGAATTCAGGTCCTCCAAGACCAACAAGTTTGCACCTCTATCTCTTTGCTTTCTTCCCTGTTTGCTTCACTCTCTGGAAAGATCTCCCTCTTAGAGAAGAAGTGGTCTCAAAAAGCTTTAGGTTTACATGATCTTTGGATACAAAAATCACAATGACACCTCAAAAGTCCCAGGTAGGAGGACACAGTCTGGGTCAATTATTGAGCGAGTCACACCTGGCAATGATCTGTTGGGCCAGACCTAAATCCCAGGCCATGCCTGAAGTGCCAGGTGGCCGTGAGACACCATCGGAGCAAACACTTCAGGGCCACGGGAGCCGCGTAGGCTGTGTCTAGAGAGGGGAAGAGGTGATCTCCCTAAAATACAACGCTGGACAGACAAATATATGTCCACTCCAGGACTAAAGGAGAGCTGAAACATTTATTTTTGTTTCTTTGTTATTTTTTAATGTGGAGTTCAGCCCCTGAAAAATGTAACATTAAAAACAAACAAATGAAAAAACTATCCCTGAGAGTTTTTCAAATTGGAAACATGCCCCATCAGAAATGATTCCAAAGGTTTTTCGACCAAAAAATAAACAATATTTTAAGTATGTTTTTGCAATTTCCGGAAAAAAAGTTAAGCAAAGGAAAAATATTAAGCAAAAGATCGTTTTTTTCTTAGCAAAAAAAAAAAAAAAATTAACAAAATATCTTCTAAATTTTTTATTAAAAATTTATTATGAAATGTAATTAGGTTACACAGCGCTTATCTTGATATTAAGTTCCATATCAACTCAAGGTATTTTTCACTTGTATACAAGTATATCTTTATGCCTGCATGTCAGTGGATAAAATTTAGATAATCATATTAATTAAAAAAGCAAAGTTTTAGAAAGCTCAAAAAGTAATAGATATTAAAATTACTTTAAGAATGTGTGTCTGATTTTCAATGAATGTTTAAAAATAATTTTTATTTGTATTTCCCTATTGTGTGAAAAATGCCATTATAATTTGTTAAATAGCATTTAATCTAGTTTATTGGCTAATTAGCAATCCTTAACATATATGAGAATTGTTTACAGTCAGTGCTACATTGTTGCATTCTGTGGTCTACAAAACACACCATTGAAATAGAAGGCATTTACTTCTATTAAATACATGGATATTTTATCTTTAAAATTAATCAAGGTATTTATTTTAAAATACTTTTAAATTAGCTCTTCCTTAAAATATATAACCATTAAAATAAAGATCATAACTTACACTGTATACGGTTATCCCATTAATTGAAATTCTATTTATATACAAAATGATTATAATTTAAAATAATCTAAGTAAGTGTCTGTTCCTTAAAAGCTAGATATAAATTATAATTGAATATATAAAAAATAGTTATCAAGAAAATCTATTATTATGTTGATGTACTTCACTCTGAGTAACAAATATGTCCTTGGAAATCTATGTGTACATTAAAAGTAATATAAAAGGAAAATTTACAACGGCTATTTCTATAAAATAATTTTTTTTCAAGTTGCAATGTCTTTATAAAATGGAGTCGTAATTTCTTTCTTTAAATTTCTGAATTATCTTAAGTAGGACACATGTGAAGTAGTGTTCTCTTTAAATCACCGAGCGCAATGACTGATGCTGGACCTACCAAACTCAGAGAGACAAGTCCACCTGAGTGGTGGGGTTCGCATTTGTAAGGACAGGTGTGAAAACAAATAGCGTGTGATATTTTCAGATTCTGAAACAATTACCAAGCCACCATTTTTCTGGGTTTCTCAGGTCACCTACCTGGCTGTCCCTACCACGCGATAGTTTGGAAAACTCTCCTTAGCATACAGATTTTTTGTAAAAATCAATTCTAAGGATGCAGCATAAGATGCCAGCCAGGTAGCACTCACATAATTTTTACTATATATAGTGTTCAAGAAAATATGTACTTATCGTCTTCTGTCATGGAGATTACATCTTAGATGCAACGGAGAAACATAATAATAATTATTTTGAAATTTTAAAACTTTTTCATTCAGATTTGTGAGTTTGATGCAGCTGATTCTTCAAATATAGACATGAGTTTGTATTGTTAAAACATTTTTATTGCATATAATCTCTTTAAATATTTCTCCCATTTAAACATAAACTGCTCTTTAGAAATTCTTCATTTGGATTAGATAGTATATTTGATATTTTGATGGTTTAAAATAATGATGCAAATTGTAGTGGGTTTCCAATTTTTTTTAATTCAGTTCAAATAATTCATTGTGAAGAAAAGGGTTCACCATTAACCCCCTCTTACTTCAAAAACCCATTACTCTGTGAGCATTTTAAAAAATGTGTGCCAAAGAAAACCGATGCTATAGGATGCAAACAGTGGATGCAGAAAATAAGGGTCTTGTTATCAATTAAATTAGAAAACAGGGTTAGACAAAGATAAAGATATTTCTTTAGTCTAGAATCTTTAATATGCTCATATATAACAGGAAGCTCCAAGAGACAGGGAATGAAGGGACTTTTCCAACTTCATTTGCTAACAATTCCTTTTATTTATTTTTTATTTTATTTTATTTTTATGAGAAACATGTGTGAACCTATGTTTTCAACTGCGGGGACAGTCCGTAAACTGACACTGTAACACTAGGAGGAACAAAACAGGGCAGAAATCCCGAGACACCGCTGCTGCCACCAGCCACCTGCAGAACGTTTTCACTCAATGCCTAGTTTTAAGCAGGGACGGTTTAACTAGGCTTACAATTTGAAATTCTTAATCCTGAACCAGTTTTGGAATTTGTTTCTTTACCTTCCTATCTTTGGATATAATAGTGTCTGGTATATGGTATATGATAAGAGATATTTGTTTGATAAATAACCAGAGTTTGAGTCTCAGTTGAAGTACCTTCTGTCCATGTGGTCTTGGGTACTTCATCTAATCTCTTTAAACCTCAGGTTATTTATATATAAAATGGAAATAAGAACAGTACTGTATGCATTTGCTAGGGCTGCCGTAACAAAATAGCATAGGCTGGCGCAGTGGCGGTGGGGCTTAAACAACCAGGATTTATTTTCTTACAGCTCTGGAGGCTAGAGGTCTAAGACCAAGGATTGATTTAATTCTGAGGCCTTTCTCTTGGCTTGTAAATGGACATATTCTCATTTTGTCTTCACATGGTCATTTGTCTGTATGTTGTCCGTGGCATATATATTTATATGCCACAATTCAAACCTTAATGAGGACCTACCTCATTGGGTTCCCATTTATATTGAATAAAATAACACTAATATAAAATTTAGCACAGGCTTGGAATGTAGTAAGAACAGATTTAAAAGTTATTTTTAAAAATTTTTATTGGTCTGGACTATCTTCATTTGAAAATATAATGTTCTAAGATTTTCATATGCAACTCAAGTACTTTTTTAAAAAAATAAGGTAACATAAACTGTAGGAAGAATATGATGAATTATTTAATTTTGACCATAAATAAGCAGATTTTGAGGAAAAAATGTCATAAGCTTACTAAATGTGACAGTCCTGAACTCATGCTGAAAATAGTCCATATTTTAACTGTACCACCTTTTTAAGATCAAATTATAAAATGTGAAATTCCTTAAAAAAAGTTAAAAGTGTAACCTATATGCTCAAGTCATTCTCTTAGAATTGTATGTTCATGTTGCATCAGATTCTTTCAATTATCAATCTCCTGTTATAATCACTGGACACATCAAAGAAAAAAACAGGTTCAATTAGAATCAGAACCTTTGAAAAGTCAGTACTGAATTTACTTTCTGAAAGTTAAATATGGCTAAAATATCACCTATGTGGCTAAATGTAAACATCAGCTAAGGAAAAGGATTATTTTAAGTATTAAAAAAAAACAAAAACTAAAGTAGATCCAGTACCAAGAGGTGAATAGTAAGTAAATGGGCATGAACTGAAGACCTTAAACTTTCAACCTAATTTGTCATTCTACTTATGACATCAGATTACATCACATTTTAAGTTTTGCCAACTTAAAACTTTTTTATGTCTCCATGACTTCCAATTTTCTAACAACTGGTGGCTGAATAACTTGGATAGTTGGCTGGAGAGGAAGAAATGTGCGTTACCAAGAACAGCGAGTCAACCCAGAGCGAGGAGAAGAGCTACCATTACAAATAGGTTTTGTTAATAGCAACGAGCTGAAAAATAGACTAATTAATTATTAAAACGTGTTTAGAGAAATTTCATACCTATACTCAGATGAAACACACAGATTCTATACCTTTGATTTGACACAGTTACATGTATTAATCAAACCTGTAAAGTAGAGCCAGCATCCACTGCTCGACCTATATTGTACTAATAGGAGTTGGAGGTGTAACCGAAGTCGATACTTTCTAGTCATTGAAGCCAGAAGTCCATCCTCCCACCACTGCCTTGCCTTCTGTTTTCTGTCCACAATGTCTTGGTCTTATTGTATATTCTCTGGCTCTAAGGTATTTCTAAGTTCCTATCTAAGCGTAAACCTTTCCCATTCTTTTTTCTGCCCATGACCATGTAATTCTCCCACCCAGGAGAGGGTGATCAAGTAGAACCAGTGACAGGCAAGTAAAAGTTGAACAGCCAGCTCTTGGGGCGGAGTCCTGATTTGTAGAGTGGCTGATTTCTGTTGTGTCATCTGCCTGATTTCTAGCTACCCACATGATGTCAACCAGCTCCTTAAATTCCTGAAAATGTAAAAACCTTCTTTCACCATCCAGTGAGAGCTGTCTCTTCCAATCCACCAATAAAGGGCAATATTAGACTTTCTCCCATTTCTCCAGCAGAAGTGATTTAGGAGCTGAAGGATTCTGGAAACAAACTTAGAACTAGAAGTGCCTTTGAAGGTCGCCACTCCATCTCCCTCATTTTACAGGTGAAGAAATTGCCATCCAGAGAGGTTAATTGTTACCGTTCCTTGCACTGTATCTTTATGATTGCTGTCTTTATAACAGCGTGGCTTAGCAGACCAGAGTATGCTCAGATGTTCTTTCTTCACGGTACTGGATTAAAGATCAGCCTTTAATTTATAGCTACTGTCACTCTTTGTCAAGCTTTTGCTGTTAATCACGTAAAATTATGAAATCTTTAAGTTTGCTGTGACTCCAGAGGTTATCTCTTATAGAGTACAACCCTTTCTGTATCCTCTCAGGCATACGGTCATTCATCTCTTATTTAAAGTACTCTACCTTTTTTTTTTTTAATTACTGGTCAGCCCTAAGTGTAAAAAAACTTTTTTGAAATTAAAGGCAGGTAGAAATAACCCAATTTTACAAATGAGATCGCAGAGGAGAATCCAGGAAGCTTAGGTCCACTAGAAAGCAGATAATATAACTGGAATTAAAACCCTCAAAATAAATTGAAGCCGGTAATCTTTCTCCTCTAACACATAAAACCTCACTTGTTCCTGCATATGATTTGAAGAATGTCAGGCAGGGATTCTGCTAGGTAGATTGATCCTACAAAATTAATAACTTTCCAAAAGTAGGAGGCAGTTTTCTACCTACACACATTTATTTGGTTTACTATAATATGCCAAAAAAACTTAGCTAGGTGCCATACAGCTTGCAAACAAAGATAAAAGGGTTCTTCCCTTAAAAAAAGTTGCAACGTAGTTGGAGAAATGACAAATATATAAGAAAATATAACCGGTGGCAAAAGAGTATAAATAATTAATGCCTATGAATAACATAGATGCAAAGTGTTACTAGGGGTCAAAGGAAAAAAATATTCTTAATCTTGAGAGACAAGAAAAGAGCACAGAAGATTTGGAATTAGCCTACTTAGGACCTAATCTCAACTTAGTTTTTCAGAAATATTTTTTTTTCTTACTTTCTTATACAAATAATGGAGCACAAACTTCCCATCATGTTGAAGTATCTGCCATTCCCTTCCTCTGTGTGTGTACTTACCCTGTCTCCAACTCGAGGAATGCATCCCCTACTCCTCTCTACTGTCTCTATCGTAGACATTTTCAAAGTTCAGTTCTAATTGTATCGCCTCATATTTACCATCCTTATTTAATCAGGCCAGAGGAAGTCACCTCCAAATTTCTGAAATGCTATCACATTTCTTCATAACCTTTTGGGATAATTGTCTTTTAAACAAAACATCATATTTACATATGTAAATGATACTTCTCTCCAAAGTAAAACCGAGAAAGTATCTACATATTTTATTACAATGAATTTACAATGAATTACATTTAAAAAAAATTCCACTTTGAAACTTACCTCAGAGCTCATTTTAAAACCAAAAATAGATTGTGTTATTATTTTGCTGCCAATTATCATTTGGTTATTTTTTCTTTCTAAAAGATTTTGAGGTATAATTGATACACTATATATTATATAAATTTCAAGTGTAAAATGTAATGATTTGATATATATATTACAAAATGATCACCCACAGTAAGTCTAGATAACACCCAACACCATACCTAGTTAACAATGTTTTTTTCCTATGATGCGAACTTTTAAGATTTACTCTCTTCGCAACCTTCAAATATGCAATACAGCATATTAACCATAGCTGTGCAGTGTATCCCCGTGACGTTTGCTTCATAACTGGAAATGTGTGTATTTTGACTCCCTTCACTTGATTTGCATCTCCCCCACACCCCCAGCCTCTGGCAGCCACTGATATGTTCTCTGTATCTATGAGCTTGTTTTTGTTTTTGTTTTAGGTTCCACAGATATGTGAGATCATATGGTAATTGCGTGACTTATTTCCTTTAGTATAATACCCTCAAGGTCCATCCATGTTGCCACAAATGGCAAGATTTCATTTTTTGTTTGGCTGAATAATATTCCACATATGCGTATATGATATGTATGCCACATACATCACATCTTTTATCTATTATCAACAGACACTTAGCCTTTTTCCATATCTTGGCTATTGTAAATACTGCTACAACAAACATAGGGGTACACATATCTTTTTTTTCATTTTCTTGAGATAAATACCCAGAAGTGAAATTGCTGGATTATATGGTAGTTTTAATATTAGTTTTCTGAGGAACCTCCATCCTGTTTTCCTCGGGAGCTGTAACACTTTACACTCCCACCAACAGTGCACAAGGACACCCCTTTGTGTAGTCCTCAGACGCTCATCACTTCCTGTCTTTTTGATAACAGCCATCACGACAAGCACGAGGTGATATCCCATTGTAGTTTTGATTTGTCTTTCCTGATGATAAGTGATATTAAGCACTTTTTCATGTACCTGTTGGCCTTCTGTTTGTCTTCTTTGGAAAAATACCTATTCAGACCCTCTGCCCATTTTTTAATTGGATTCTTTGGGGGTTCTTTGCCATTGAATTGTATGAGCTCTTGACGGATTCTGTGTATTAACACCTTAACAGACATATGATTTTCAACTATTTTCTATATTCAGTAGGTTGCATTTTTATTTTATTGATGGCTTTTCTTTGCCATGTAGAAGGCTTTTAGTCTGATGTATTCCCACCTGTCAATTCTTGCTTTTTTTGTTGCCTTTGCTTTTCATGTCAAATCCAAAAAAATCATTACAAAGACAAATGTAAAAGTGCTTACACATTGTGTTTTATTCCAGAAGTTTTATAAGTTTAGTTCTTACATTCAAGTCTTAAATCCACAATCAGTTGAGTTAATTTTGTGTGTGATATAAAATAGTGGGCTAAATTCATTCTTTTGCATGTGGCTTTCCAGTTTTCCCAGCACCATTTATTGAAGAGACTGTTCATTATCTATCATATAATCTTCATTCCTTTGTCATAAATTACATATTTTTACTTTGTGGTATTCCTTAACTAATTGTTGTAGTTACAGTTATTTTTACTACTTTTGTCTTTTAATCTTCATACTCACTTTAAAAGTAATTAATACACTACCTTTAATATATACTTACCTTTACCTTTTCATATTTTCTATTATTAATTAATGTACCTTATTTTCAGCTGAAAGAAGTCCCTTTAACATTTCTTGTAAGTCTAGTTTAGCAGTGATGAACTCCTTTAACTTTAATTTGCCTGAAAAACTCTTTATCTCTCCCTCAATTGCGAATAATACTTTGCTGGATGGAGTACTCTAGATTGTAATTTTTTTTTCAGTTAGTACTTCGAATATATTATGCCATTCCATTCTGCTCAAAGTTTCTGCCGAATAATCTCCTGACAATTTTATGAGGGTTGCCTTGTATGTAACAAGTTGTTTTTCTCTTTCTGCTGGCAGGACCAGTCATTGTCCCAAAGGGAGGATCGCAACAGCACCTAGATCCATGCTGTTGGAAAACCATATACTGAGAGGCCGCAAGTGTAAATGCTGCTGTCTCCCAGAGCCAGGAGATCTGGAGGTGTCCCCTGGGCAACAGTCACAAAAACTAAAACCCCAGGAGAGTGTACGAGCTCCTTTCTGGAAGATACTGTTGAGCTCTAACAAAGCAGAGGGAGAGAACAAATGTTCAGCATTCCCTGGCCTGTATCTCCTCAGACACCTCTATAGACTTTTGATGAGTGCCAACCCTGAAGCCTGCCCCAAGGGCCAAATCTCCAGGAGCAGCACGTAGGCCTTTCAAGAAAGGCTGGGGAGTGGCTTCCAGTTTGCTTTATGTGTAATGCCCTGGGGATCATATCCTGCCAAGAACTGAATCTCTCATTCTTCCAGTCCCATGGGATTCAGGAACCCACTCCAAGACCAGGTGATCAACAGCATTTTCTGTGTATCAATTGAAAAAAACAAACAAATAGAAAACCAGGTCACCAGTCCTGTGCAGGAGCTCTGTCTGTGAAAGGCCTGGGCTCTGGAGTAGAGCCGATACGAGCACAGAGCTGGGGCCTGCTGGCTGGAACAAGGCAGACGAGGAGCGCAAAGATGGCCCTCACTGGAGAAAAAAATTTAAGACAAAAAGAAAAAGAAAAAGAAAAGATGAATAAGAGAGAAGAAGATGGCACCTGTCAGGTTTAGCGTGGCAGAGGCGGAGTGGAGAAGATGGAGCCAGTTGGCTGGGGCATAAAATTGGAACCCGCAGGGAAGGAGAAAAGAAAAAGGAAGAAATGATGGTGCCCAGGGGAGAGCAGAAAGGTGGCTCCCACCAGCCTTTGGCCCCAGAAAGAATCCCAGTGGGCCTCTACCCCTCAGACCAATGCCGTAAAGTTAGCAAATCAGACTCTTTCATACAAAGCTGGGGTCTTTTTAAAGGGTGGCTTCTGCACTGGGCCCTGGGCAGGTGAGTCTTCACTTGAGTGCCTTCAATTCCTCAGTTGGCCACCCCCACATGGGTCTCGTGAGCCCAGTCGGTCTTTAAAACTAGATGTTTGGGGGGCTCAGTCCTCAGGTGCTAGTCTTATAAGTCGAGGTGCCCTTTGTGATGGGCAAACCTTTTGATCCGCATGGACAAGCATAGTGTTTTGAGCTTCCCCCCAAATGTGGGTTAAATGTGGTGCTAGGGGTAGGGTTCATGGTGCAATTGTTGCAGCCTTTTCTACCCTTCAATTTGGTTTCCTTCTCCCGTGCCCAATGTGAAAGGACTGCTCAGCCAGTTTTTAGGGGGTTTTTTTGGAGGAAATTGTTCCATATGTAGCTGTAGATTTGGTATGTCAGTAAAAAGAGGTGAATTTAGGATATTCCGAGATCACCATCTTGAACTGGATCCCCTGTTGATCCTTTCTTAACTAGTCATTACTTATAGTCACAGCATTACTGTAGTACCAAATTACACCATGGTCTTCCTGGATTTGAGTTCCTAGTAAAAACTATTATTAGTGACACAGAGAAGTTATGACTCACATGAAATGCAATTTTTCAAAGCCAAAAAAATTGAGTAGTATATGATGTAAGATTGCTGTGTAGGAGTGAATTACTTAGCTAATGAGCAAATTCACCTCACTGTCCAGCTCCCATATCTCAATGTAGGATTTCTTT
>PVJD01001656.1:0-218260 GCA_004026545.1 Mormoops blainvillei
ATTATGCTAAGAGACATAGCCAGTCACCAAAAAGACAAATCCTGTATGATTTCACTTAGATGAGGTGTGGTAGTCAAAATCATAGAAAATGAAAGTAAATTGGTGGTTTCCAAGGCCAGAAGGTAGAAGGAAGGGGAAGTTATTGTTTATTACATTGCCATATAAAATAAGGGACCCTACTTGCCTTTTGTGACAGCAAGGATGGACCCAGAGATTATTATGTTAGATGAAATAAGTCAGTCAATGAAAGATAAATACCATGTGATGTCACTTATATATAGAAAGTAATGAACAAAATAAACTGATGAACAAAATAGAAACAGGGGCATAATACGTGGAACAGGCTGACAGCTGTCATGCAGAGGGGGGATGGAGGATTGGATGAAAGAAGGTGAAGGAATTAACCAAAGAACATATACTCATAACTCATAGACACAGACAACAGTGTGATGATGGCAAGAGGGAAGGGAGTAGGGGTGGGGGATGGGGAAAGGTGGTCAAAGAGGGGTTAAATGGAGAAATCTGTAATAGTGTAAACAATAAAAATGAAGTTTAAAAAAATGCCCCTTAATATTTCCTGAAATACTGATTTGGTGGTAACAAATTGCTTTATTTTTCTTGTCTGGGAAACATTTTATTTCTTTTTCAATTTTAAATGATAGCCTTATTGGGTAAAGTAGTTTTGGTTGTAGGTCTTTGCATTTCATCACTTTTAATATTTCACGCCAGTCACTGTGACCTGAAATATTTCTGTTGAAAAATCAGCTGAGGCTCTATGGGAGCTCTGTTGTAGATACTAACCATCTTCTCTCGTTGCTCTTAAGATTCTCTTTTTGTCTTTAAACTTTACCATTTTAATTATGATGTGTGTTGGTTTGGGCCTCTTTGGATTCATCTGGTTGGGATTCTCTGCACTTCCTGGACTTGTGTGTCTTTTTCCTTCAACAGATTAGGAAAGTTTTCAGTCATTATTTTTTCAAATAGGTTCTCAATTCCTTTCTCTCTCTCTCTTTTATTTCTGCTACCCCTATGATATGGATGTCATTATGCTTCATGTTGTCCCAGAGGTCCCTTAATCTATCCTCATTTTTTAAGTTCTTTTTTCTTTCTTTCTTTTCTGCTCTGATTGGGTATTTCATGCTCCCTTATCTTCCAAACTGATGATCAAACCTCTGCATAATCCAACCTACTGTTTATTCCTTACAGTGTATTCTTCATTTTAGATATTGTCTTCTTAATTTTTGTTTTTAATGTTTTCTATGCCTCTTTTATGCTGCGATAGTACTAAGTACTTAGAGCATCCTTTTAACCACTTTTTGAACTCTACACTGATAAATTGCTTGCCTCCATTTCATTCAGCTCTTTTTCTGAAGATTTCCCCCATTTTTTCATTTGGGGTATTTTTTTGTCATTTAATTAGCTGTCTTGTTGTGTTGTTGCTGTGTATTTGGTAGATTTGCCTGATTGCCAGTCTTGACAGGGTGGCCTTATGTAGTACATGCCTTGTGGAACATGTTGACAGACTCTTTGATCACCTGAACTAGGTGCTCCAGGAATGTCCCTTGCATGGGATATGTAAGCCTTCCTGTTGTAATTGGGTCTTGATTGCTATTGACCTGTTATTGCACGGAGTTGACCCTCAAGCTGGCTGACTGTAAGGATTGACACCGAACACAGAGTACAAGCTGTTGTGCAGGTGCTGACCACATGAAGTGGAATTCACCTCAGCAGAAACAAATGGTATTTAAGTCCCCCTTATTATTGTACTCTATTTCTCTCTTCAGTTCTGTTAATATTTGCTTTAAATGTTTAGGTACTCTAATGTCGGGTACATATCTATTTACTATTGTTCTATTCTCTTGATGACTGGATCCTTTTATCACTATATAGTGATCCCTTGTCTCTTGTGATGATGGTATCCCATAATTCACATAGGCTTTTATTACTTATTCATCTTTTAATTTTTGTTCTCTAATTTCAAATAATGTCTTCAAGTTCACTAATTCTACCTTCTGCATGCTTAAGTCTGTTGTTGAAGCTCTCTATTGAATTTTTCTGATCTGTCATTGTATCTTCATCTCCACACTTTCTGCTAGCTTCTTTTATATAATTTCTATTTTTTATTAAACTTTGTAGTTGGCCTTGCATTGTTTTCCTAATCCTCTTTATTTGTATATCTGTGTTCTCTTGCATGTTATTGGTTTTCCTTAGGACGATTATCTTTAATTCTTTGTCAGGCAAATTTTAGAACTCTATTTCTTTGAGATCAGTTACTGGAGTTTTAATTTGTCTGGTGTTATTTTTTCTTGATTCTTCAGTGTCTGTGTAACCTAGAATTAATGTCTTTGAGTTTGAAGAAGCAAACACCTCTTCTAGTCTTCACAGACTGATTTCATAAGGTTAAGTCCTTCTCTTGTCAGTTTCCTTAGCTAATGGGGTTACCTTCAGAATCACAGATATACTGTATTAGAGCCAGTTTTGAGGCAGTCAATGGGTCTGTAGTGGGTCTGTGGTTGATGTGCTTATTACCAGGGGTTCTAGCAGACATGGGTCCTATCTGGTCCTTGGGTGAATGAAACTGCCCCCAGTAGGTTGCTTAGTAGGGTGGCACTGGGACAAGGATCTTCTTCAGGGGCCATAGTTAGATCCTTAGTCAGTAGCCTAATATTAGGTGCACATGCAGGAAAGTCCCTTACTGGGTCTTTGGACATGTAAGGCTGTTGGAAGACTATGGCTGTGAGAAGCTGGGGTCCAAATATAGTTGTTTTTTAGAATCTCTTGGGGTAAAGAGGAGAGTGTCTTCTGCCTAGTCTCTGGACTAGAACAACTCTTTGTAGACTGCTATTGGGATGGGCTGGAGTCCAGTTACAGGGTAATTTCAGAATCTACAGTCTGACTGAGTTTAGCAGGCTTACTTCAGGGGCACCCATACTGTGACCAGGAATGGCTGGTCCTAGTTCACAGGTCACTTCTGTGTCTAAAAGCTGAGAATGAGTTCTCTACGACCATTGCCTGATATATGAGTGAATGTGATTCCTCCTGAGTCCCTAGATATATAGTATTGGTGGCAAGGTCTAGCTAAACATGGCTATAGTTGAGACCTCAATGATATGGAGTTGTTCTTGGACTATAGCTGGAACTATATTAATGAGATAGCACCTAGCTGTGGGCCTAAAATCTAAGCTGGCTATCCTCAGCATTGAACTGCACTTTGGTTTCACAAGCTCCTACCTGAATTCCACAGCCTCCATGGAGGCACTTTTGTCAGTGGATAGATGCCAAATTGTTGTTGTTCAGAAAGAATATAAAAGGGGGACAACTTATTCCATCATCTTCATGGTATCACTTCTCCCTTCCGCTCTGTAATATTTGAACAATACTTTTCAACTGTGTGATCTGAAGAATTTTATAATTTTCCACATTGAGATCTTATACATCTTTTGCTAAACTTTTTCTAAATCCTTCATAATCTCTGATGCACATGTAAATTAAATATGTAGTAGTTCACTGTTGTATAGACATGCAGTTGTTTTTATGTTAACTCAGACACCTTTATAAACTGAGATTTTCTTTGTAAATAATCATGTAAATGACAGTTCAATTTTATATTAGTCCATTATACTTTATTTTTCTATTTTTTATTGCATTTCATTTGCTAGAATTCTAATAAAATGATGAACTGATCTCAGGGCTAATAGAAATTTTGTCATTTTGTTAAGATATAATTTGAAAGGTTAAAAAACTTTAGTTATTTTTTCTAATTTTACTGTTATTAAAATCATAAAATGGTATTACAACTTATCAAATATTATTTCCTCATCTTTTGAGATAGTTTTTTCAATATTTTAATCAGTTAATATGATAAATGTGATTCTGCACTGTCTAATAGTAAGCCATCAATACCTCCTTTGTATAACCACAACTTAGCCATTGTGATCACTTTTTATTATATTTAATACATTATAGGATTCAATTTGATAATATGTAAGAGAATAGGCTTAGTTTGATTAAATTGTTAAGAATTTATGAAACAAATGTAGCTCATCAAATGAATATTAAAACTACATGAATTCCTAAGTGCCCATCAGTAAATGAGTGGATTGAAAAACTAGTTACATTTACACAATGGAGTACTACACAGTAGAAAAAAAGAAGGAGCTCCTACCTTCATGACAGCCTGGATGGAACTGGAGAGCATTATGCTAAGTGTTCTTTTCATCAGGTGATGAAAAGTGAATACCATATGATCTCATCTATAAGGGGAACCTAATCAACAAAACAAGCAAGCAAGCAAAATATAACCAGAGACACTGAAATAAAGAACAAACAGACAGTAACCAGAGGGGTGGGGGCAGGGGAATAAAGGGTGAAGAAGGGGAAGGGTCATAAAGCAACACATATAAAGAACCCATGGACAAAACAAAGAGGTGTAAGATTGAGGGTGGGAGGTTGGCGTCAGTGGGGCAGGGGAGAGTGGTGGGAAGAAAATGGAGACACTTGTACTTAAACAACAATTTAAAAAACCCTACATGAATTCCACCAAAAAGATTTTTTAATTTTAAATTCTCTGTATAAGGAGTTAAAAAAGAAACATTCATTCAGGCTGGTAGGAGGGGCAGAAATGGGCAGCCAGGGCACAGAGGATATACAGCAAACCTGCAGCTGGTGGACCAGGGTGGGCAAAGCAGTGGATGCTGGACCAGGTGGTCCCACATTTGAGTGTGGATAAACTGGAAGGAATAACTGGGGAGTGAGAGAGACTGAGAAACCCAGGTTTCTGGCATGGGATAAGAAAGCCTCAAAACCTCTACTAGTCAAAACCTGTCTGTCTGTCCAAGGTTATAAGGCCTATTTCTTTCTTAAACATTTGAATGTAAACACTGATGAAGCCAGCGAGAAGGTTATTAATACAATTTTAATTTTAATAAGTAGTTTAAATTCTTATTTCTTTTATATATAATTTTATTACTATGAATGAAATATTTTATTAAAAATAAATTTTTCATAAATATAGTTAACTATTTTTTTTCATGTCAGGAGGATCTATTGTGATATCAGTTTTCATTCCTGATACTTATGAATTAATGCTGTTTTTCCTTTATTAAATTGCTAGGGTTGTATATATCATACTAATCTTTCAAAGAATCAATGTTAAGCCATGTGAATATCCTATGTTATTCATATTTTTATATTTAACTAATTTAGTCTATTTTATACCTATTTATTTATATTCTTTTATTTTTTGTCTTGACTTGCTATTTTCTATTTTATATTATCAAGACAGAAGGGCAGAAATAGTTACTGAGTAGGGGCAAAATGGCAGAGGAGTGAATGGAAGTCACACTGACCTCCTCCCAGGACCAATCTGGAATTACAACTAAACTGTGGAGAAAGCAGCTGGAACAAACAACTGAACAATACTGAGAGAGAAGCCTTATAACCTTGGATGGAAAGAAGAATCAGCTTCAGCACAAGATGACTGGTAAGAAGTGTGGTAGAGACTCGAGAGGCTGGCTGGGTGCCCACAAGTGGCAGTGCCGGAGGGATATTTCAGCAACTGGTTGGACCCCCTAAGAAGAATGGGTCTGAACCCTAAGCTGGGATCCCCAGACTAGAACACGAGAGCACCCAAAGTACACAGGTAATCCTTTGGGCAGAATTTATTCTCATGTCCTTAGTAGCAAGGAAGGCTAGCTACAGAGAGACATAGATGAATATTCCATTAACAGCAAAGTGGTGAATGCTTAGATATAAAATAGTCAGTTTAAACATCACAAAGACTTTCCTGAGGAAACACAGCTTTCAGAATAGAAACAAAATGGAATGCAAAAATAAAATGTTAAGTGTGTCTAGAGAATTATAAAATAATGTTACATTTAGTCTGAAATACAATATTTTCTATCAGGCTAAATTGTCCATTTCATATTCCCACATTTTATTACTGACTAAAATAAACTTCTCTTTCTTTCAAATATTTTTCTATGTATTGGGGATTTGAAGACATGAATGTGTGGGAGGCCACACATATATTAGGGAGATGTATACTGAATGATCTGGAGACAGAGTAAAAACTAGATTTAAAAAAAAAATTTTTTTATCTTTTAAAGTAATTTAGTGTCTGGGGAAAACACCTCCATAGCATATAAATTGGTCTGCTTTGGGAAATGATGTTCATGGATCTCATACCCTCATGAGAAGTCTTCATAGTCTCTAGATATTTTCCTTTAGAACACAGAAAGCATAAATATTCCATGAGATCACATGTTGATTAACTTTATATGAAACCATATGTAATACTTAGAGTATTCAGTATGTAATGGGAAAGTTTAACATACTATCTTAAAACCTGTAATAAAATAGCAATTGAATTATTTACAAAGTAGGTGATAAAAAACAATTATAGATCCCAGAATATGAGGAAATCCATTTAAAAAATGGAATATTGGTGTACACTGTTCAGCTTAATGATGAAAGATCTAAATATTGAGCAGAGATGATGGATAAATCTGTGTGTACATCTATTGAAAAAGGTGTTTGAGTTTTGAAGTGTTCTTGGTACACTAAAAAAAAAAAGAAAACAACTTTTTAAAAATGTAATGACGATGTTTCCTGTTAGATATATTTTATCTCACATTTGTTCTATTTTTACCCTTAACCTTATTTCCCCCAACTTTTTAAATTTTAATTTAGGGAAAATGGTGAAAAGAGACAAGTGGACTATAATGAAAGTTTAGTATTGAAATCCTTTTTCTTTTTAAAATCTATCTAGGATTGATAGTATCTAATACAGCTAAACATAACTTTCATCCATAGTCCTGACTTCTAATGGTTTCTTTTATAAATTTTGTTGTTGTTTATTTTAGGGTGCGTTGGGGTTGTTGGTGAATGCAATTGTTGAAATTTGTCAGAGAAATGACTTGACATCATAAAATTCTTATTTAGGTGATTTAAATATGTGCCTTGCTACTATGTTGCCATTAAGGTAAGTTGTGTAAATGAGGAAAATATTTGTAATAGGCTGCTTCGGAATTATCTGAATGTGAAAGGGATGTCAAGGGGAAAAACTATTTTGTTTTCACTCATAAGTGTCTATATATTAAATATATATAATTTTGATAGGAAAACTCTAATTATTATCTTTAACAAAATCATGTGTGTACTCTTCACTTTATCTCTGTGCAGGCTGCTTCCTTTCCAAGAAATATCTTCTCTTTCTTTTTTTTAATGTTCTAAAACCTATCCTTGAATCCATCTCTCCTCCTGTGAATTCATCTAGATATTATTGGAACCAACTTTTTTTGTCCTTATGTTTATTTTTTCTTTATGTAACTTTTTGATGATAATGCATGTTTTAGGGATTAGAAATAATTATTTTGGTATCCTCAACATAGAAAACATTGTTTTATGTAGTGCTATAACATGGACCAGGCAGGGCCCCCTCAAAGCAGGATTCGTAACTGTGTCCATAATGTGGGGTGTCCAAGAAAAATATAGGATATTCTTCCTCCCCCACCCCAAATGTGGGCTACCATGGGGGAAGGGAAACATGGATCAGGGCCTTTCAGAGGTACTTTGCATATCAATAACAGGCCAGCTTCAGACATGCCAAGGAGGAAGGTCATTGAGAGTCATTTTCCATGTCAGTAACAGCAAGATAACTTCATTCCTCATATGCAAAGACAGTTGTTTTGCACATCAACAAGCCTAACCAGGAAGGTTTGCTTAACTTCAACCCAGGAGTTTCCTGGTAAGAAGCCCCTGAGTTACAGAGTTCCTGTGCACAAGAGCCGAGAGCCGAGAGATGGTTCTCCCTATGCCATGGGGGAACAATGTGAAAACCATTCAGGAAGGGAAGGGGAGAGAAGACTCTTGCTGGTGGGCCACGAGAAGGTGCCCTGTAGGTTTGAATTAAGAACTGGAGATTGCAGCGACAGAGTTGATGGTGCTGGGAGCCAGGAGAGGCCTACCTAACTGAGCTCCGGACTTCTGTTCTTTTCCTCCTAAAGGACGGCACCCTGACTGGCCTGACTGGCCTGACTGGCCTGACTGGTCTGACTGGTCTGACTGGGCAAAGGGGGCAAAGGCAGGACTGTGCGTGTTGGTGGGTGTTTTAAAGGGATTTTGAGATTTAATGGTGACATTTAGCCATTATTCAAAAACCTGTATAACTTTTGAATAAATAATTCCTTTTCTTTTAACCAAACTCTGGCATTGAGAGCCATAATTTCTAAGGGTGGCTGGCAAAGAACCTAGAACAGAGGGACCCCGGGGAAGAGGGACATGGTTTTGCTAACAGTATCTGATCACCCCTGCCCAAACGGGTCCACATTCGATAACAGTACCGTTATAAGACCTTAATCATTTTATGTGTTTGATGATCAAGATACCAAGAAAGGAAATTTTCCTTAGAGATATTGTTAAACTTTTTTATTTTAAATAAATATACTATAATCTGGCCCATAATTATTTGTACAAAATGCATTTTTAAGATGACAATTTTGGAAAATGCATTATTTCAATCAATGCTGATGTTCAATTTACTAGCTGTGCAAACTGGAACAATCTGTCTCAATATATGCCTCATGTTGAGAATAGTTATTATAGATATTTCTTTAATTGTATGTTAGCCAGACATTTGAATATTCTTTTGATAATAAAGTATATACCTCTTAAAATTTGTGTCATACTATTCTGTGATTCATTATGTGTCTGAAATTTACCAAATAATTCTGTTTTAGGCTATGTTGATCTCACAGCTCTTCATGTTTTCAGTATGTATTTTAGACAAATAACAAAAGGTAAGTATAAGAAATACAAGCAGATGGAGAGAAGCTTCACTAGTAAATATTTCCTCCTTATAATTTTTATCTACTAATTTACATATTTTTAATCTTTACTTTTTTCCCTCAAACGCACTAACCTGTCTCTCAAAAACTTTTCTTACCTCTCTAGGCTTCTATAAGCTTTATGTTTCTCTTTACTTATTTTATCTCATACAATTTCATGACTTCATAGTTATATATTTCCCTCTGCTTCTATAAAAATATTATTTATTTTCAGTTTTCACTTTATCCTACCTGGCCCATTCCCAGAATTATAACCTGACATCACCAGACTATACTTGGTTTTGTTTTGGGGTACAAAGTGGGAGGTGCTTGGCTGTAACAGAGATTGAGGTGATAGAAATACTACTGAGAACAGAAAGTAAAATGTTTCCAATGCCTCCTAATTGCTTATCTGGAATTAGATCAAATTAACTATGAAAGTAGATGAGACATGAATCAGGCATTTGAATTTGGTTAAATAAAATAGTGAAATGTGAACTAGCTCTGTTGATTTTGGCTAGGTTTGTGGTATGTGGATATATATGGCAAAACATGAGCTTCTAATAACATCATTTCGGTTTGGGTGTGCAAACTTCTTTATTTGGACAGGAAATGCCAAGTCACCCAACTCTTCCATATTAACGAGAGAGAGTGATCAAGACAGCAGAGGAGTGAATGGAAGTCACACTGACCTCCTCCCAGGACCATCTGAAATTACAACTAAATTGGGGAGAAATCACCCAGAACAAATCATTGAACAGTAGTGAGAGAGAAGCCTTATAACTTCGGACAGACAGAAGAATCAGTTTCAACACAACCTGACTGGTAAGGAGTGTGGTGGAGACTCAAGAAGCCTGGCTGGGCACCCTCAGTTGGCCCTGCCAGAGGGATATTTAAGTGGCCAGTTGGATCCCCCTGAGAAGAGCGGGGTCTAAACCGTAAGCAGGGATCCCCAGCCTACAGCACCAGAGCCCAAAAAGTACGCAGATAACAGCCAGTTGTGAAAAGCAGCAGGGTTGCCCTCTGCCAGAGATGGGCAGCTGGAGACTGAAAGAGCTGTTTAAAGGGCCAAAGCATAAATATTCATGTGCAGCCACTTACCCTGGACTCTGGCAAAGGGGCGGGGGACAAAGTGGGGTAGAGACACCTGAGGAGAGACTGGGAACAGAGACTTTGGAGAGAGAAAAGTAACTACCAGGATCCCAGTGCTGAGTCATCCCCCATACAACAGCAGCCATCTTGCTCAGGCAGACCACTCCCCTGAGTGGTCGCAGCCTGAGAGGACATAATAGCCCCACTTGCAGGAGGGACTCTGCCCTGGCCCTGTGGTGCTTAAGCCTGACTGCTGAGGGCAGAGTGGCAGTCAAAGACAGTAGATCCCTGCAAAGGGTAGGGGGCAGAGTGGACTAGAGGTGCTTGAGGAGAGACTGGGGATGGAGACTTTGGAAAGAGAACTGAGAGAACTGAGCCTCTGGGATCCTGGTGCTGAACCATCCCCCATAATACAGCAGCCACTGAGCTCACACAGACTCCTCCAAACACCAGCAGCCTGAGGAGAAACATTAGCCCTGACCCCAGGAGGGATTCTGCCCTGCCCTATGATGCTTAAAATGGACTGAAGAGTGCAGAGTGACTAGATTAACAACTGAAGGAGACAGCCACAGATAGTAGATCCCGGAAAGCCTCATACAAACTGCCGAAGGTCAGATGGGGTCAACATCTGACATCACCAGAAGTGGATCCAGAAAGAAAAAACAGTAGTACATACTAGAGGCTACCGAGACAAAACCCACTATGGTCTTCTTCATGATTTGTGACATTTTCTTTACTACATAGCTTTTTAACATTCATTTCTTGTCCATCAAGTTGGTGTATATTAAGTCACTAGTTTAGTCACTATAGTTTATTTCTCTCCTTTCTTATAAAAGTCTTAATCTCTTTACAGCCTTATTAATACTGGTTCATTTGCTATTAATAGTGGGATTGCAGGGAAGAGTTATTTTTGCAGTCATGGGCTTGTTCCCTGGGCTTTGTGGTTTTGCTCTGGCAGCCAAATAATGAGAAGACAAAGACACAACCCCCAATTGAAAGGAAAGGAGTAACCTCAGAAGACCACTAAATGAAATAGGGGCAAGTAAACTTTCAGATATTGAGCACAAAATAATGGTTATAAGGAAGCTCAATGAACTCAGTGAGCTCAGTGAGAATTACAAAAAACTACAGGGAAACTATGAGGAACTTACTTCAAACTCTGTCAGCATGAAAAAGGACATAGACCATCAATAAGAACCAAGAGGAAATGAAGAATACAATTTCTTAATTGAAGGACACAGTAGAAGGAATCAAAAGCAGGCTAGATGAAGCAGAGGATCAAATTAGTGAGCTGGAGGACATGGTGGAAAAAACTTCCAGAAAGAGCAAGAAAATGAAAAAAGACTCAAAAAGAATGAAGAGGGGTTAAGGAAAATGTAGGACAACATGAAACCTAATAATATCCATACAATAGAAATACCAGAAGGAGAAGAAGAGGAGCAAGGGATAGAAAACCTGTTTGAAAAAGTAATGATGGAAAACTTCCTTAATTTGAGGAGAGAAAAAGTAACAAGTCCAGGAAGCAGAGAGGGTCCCAATCAAGAGGAACCCAAAGAGACCCACTCTAAGACACATCATAATTAAAATGGCAGATATCATGGACAAACAGAGAATCTTAAAGGCAGCAAGGGAGAAACAGGAAGTAACATACAAGGGAGTCCCAATAAGGCTAGCAGCTGACTTCTCCACAGGAACACTACAGGCCAGAAGGGAATGGCAAGAAATATTCCGAGTTATGAAAAGCAAAGGGCTGCAACCAGCAAGGCTCTCATTTAAAATGAAAGGCAAAATAAGGAGTTTCCCAGAAAAGAAGTCTAAAAGAATATACCTCTACCAAACTTGCATTGCAAGATATGCTAAAGGGACTGCTTTAAGAAAATGAAGAAAAAGAGTGAGAGAGAGAGGAATAGACGAACAAAGGGAAAAAATGAATAAGTACCTATCAATAATAACTTTAAATGTAAATGGATTAAATGCTTCAATTAAAAGATGTAGAGTAGCTGAATGGAACAGAAAGCAGGACCCACATTTATGCTGCCTATGAGAGACCCACCTCAGAATGAAAGACCTACACAGACTGAAAATAAAGTGTTGGAGAAAAATATTCCAAGAAAATGGACCAGAAAAAAAAAAGCCAGGGTAGCAATACTTATATCAGATGAAATAGGCTGCAAAACAAAGGCCATAAAAAGAGACATGGAAGGACACTTCATGATACTCAAGGGAAGAATCCATCAAGAAGACATAAACATTGTAAACCTATATGCACCCAACATAGGAGCACCCACATATATTAGGAAAACCCTGGAGGACTTCGATAAAAATATAGACAGCAACACATTTATAATAGGGGATTAATTATACCCCACTGTCAACAATGGATAGACCATCCAAACAAAATATCAACAAGGATGTTGTGGAACTGAATGACATTAGATCAAATGGACTTAACTGATGTACATAGAACCTTTCAAGCCAAAGAAGCAAACTACACATTCTTTTCAAATGCACATGGAACATTTTCAAGATAGACCACATGACAGGACACTAAACAAGCCTCAACAAAGTTAAGAAAATTGAAATCATATCAAGCATTTTGTCAGATACAAGCTTAAAACTAGAAACCAACCTCAAGGAGAAAAATTCAAAATAACTCAAACTCATGGAGACTGAATAGCATGCTATTAAACAATGAATAGGTCAATAATGAGATCAAAGAAGAAATCAAAAAGTTTCTGGAAACAAATGAAAATGAACATACAACAGTCCAAAATCTACGGGACACAGTGAAGGCAGTCCTGAGAGGAAAGTTCATAGCAATACAGGCCTACCTAAAAAAGACAAAAACATTTCAAATAAACAACCTAACCCTATGTCTACAAGAACTGGAGAAACAACAACAAACAAAGCCCAAAGTGAGCAGAAGGGAGGAGATAATCAAGATCAGAGCAGAACTGAATGATGTAGAGACTAACAGAACAATTCAAAGGATCAATAAATCCAAGAGCTGGTTGAAAAGATAAACAAAATCAACAAGACTTTAAGCAGACTGGTCAAGAGAAAAGGGAAGAGGATGGAAATAAATAAAATTGGAATTGAAAGGGGAGAAATTAAAACTGATACCACAGAAATACAAAGGATTGTAAGAAATTACTATGAACAGCCATATGCCAAGAAATTTGAAAACCTGGGTAAAATGGACAAATTTCTAGAAAAATATAATGTTTCAAAACTGAATGCAGAAGAAGCAGAAAGCCTGAACAGACTGATAACATCTGGTGAAATTAAAGCATTAATGAAAAAACTCCCAACACACAAAAGCCCTTGACCAGTTGGTCTCACAGCAGAATTTTACAAAACATTTAAGGAAGAGCTAATCCCTGTCCTTCTCAGGCTCTTCCAAAAAATCCAAGAAGAAGGAAGCCTCCCAAACTCTTTTTATGAGGCCAACATCATCCTAATCCCAAAACCTATAAAGACACAACAAAGAAAGAAAACTACAGGTCAATATCACTGATGAACATAGACGCTAAAATCCTGAACAAAATATTGGCAAACTGCATCCAGCAATACATTAAAAATACATCAAAATAAGAAGCTTCTGCACAGCTAAATAAAAAATCAGCAAAATGAAAAGGGAACCAACCATATGGGAAAATATTTTTGCCAGTGATACCTTGGACAAGGGTTTGATCTCCAAAATATATAAAAAACTCACACTACTCCACTCCAGGAAGACAAACAACCCAGTTAAAAAATGGAGAAAGGAACTGAACAGACACTTCTCCAAGAGGACATACACAGGGCCCAGAGACACAGGAAAGGATGCTCAGCATCACTAGCCATCAGAGAGATGCAAATTAAAACCACAATGAGATACCATTTCATACAGGTCAGAATGGCCATCATAAACAAATCAACAAACAACTGGCAAGGATATGGATAAAAGGGAACCCTAGTACATTGTTGGTGACAATGCAGACTGGTGCCACTGTGGAAAACAGTTTGGAATTTCCTCAGAAAACTAAAAATGGAACTGCCTTTTGACCCAGTGATTCCACTGCTGGGATTGTACTCTAAGAATTCAGAAACACCAATTCAAAAGAACCTATGTACCCCCATGTTAATAGTAGCACAATTTACAATAACCAAGTGTTGGAAGCAACCTAAGTACCCATCAGTAAATGAGTGGATCAAAAAACTGTGGTACATTTACACAGTGGAATACTGCACAGCAGAAAGAAAGAAGGAACTCCTATCCTTCTTGACAGCATGGATGGATCTGGAGAGCATTATGCTAAATGAAATAAGCCAGGCAGTGAGAGACAAATACCATATGATTTCACCTTTAGATGGAGACTAATCAACAGAAGAAACAAGAAAGTTAAATGTAACCAGAGACACTGAAGAGAAGAACAAACTGACAGTGAACAGAGGAAAGAGGGGAGAGGGAGACAGGGGGAAACATGCAAAGGATAGTCAAGGAACATACATGGGGGACTCATGGATAAAGTCAAGCGGGTGGGGTCGAGGGGAGGGGGAGGGTCGAGTGGTGGGAAAATGGGCAAAACTGTACTTGAACAACAATAAAAAATTTTTAAATAAATTTTAAAAACCAAAATATAAAATCAAGTAACATTTTAATAAAAAAATTCTCTTTAATAATTTTTGAAATGTATTCTTATATGTGTCTACATAATTTGGGGCACTATTTTTAAAAATTCCATCATGCCTTTTATAAAGTTACTGATTGTCCCAAAATTATATCACTCCCTATCTTTACCATATAAGAATTCTATTTTCTTTCATGTTGTACCACCTCTGTTATGTTAAACATGTCAGTCTGTTTCATTATATGCATCACTTGAGGACTTTTAAAATAAATACAAAAATACTCTTTATCTTTTGCATTTGTCTTATTAATATTACTATCCTACCTATTTGTTACTTTTTTTCTAATTTGGAAAAAAAATTACAGTGCAGTAATGCAACCCATCTCAGGGAAGAAAGCTGGAACCCTAAGAAGAGTTCTCTTTTCTTTGTGAAGATCAGGGCACCATGGAATGTGTTCATCCCCAGACATGGGCTGGTTAAAACATAAAAAAGCCCTGGCTGGGTGGCTAAGTTGTTTGGAGCATTGCCCCATAAACCAAACGGTTGTGGGTTCAATTTCCTGTCAAGTCACATGCCTAGGTTTCAGGTTTGATTCCTCCTTGGGTTGTCTATGGGGGGCAAATGATCAATGTTTCTCACATTGGTGTTTCTCTCTCTCCCTTCCTCTTTCCCCGAAATCAGTAAACATATCCTTGGGTGAGGAATAGCCAAAATAAAATATTTTTTTAAAACCCACAACAACAAAAAAGAGAACTCTAAGATTTTTTTTACTGAATGTAATTTTTCAAATCACATATTAGTAAATTGTTTTAATGTTTTTTATTCATTTATGCTATTACAGTTGTTCTTTTTTCCCTCTTTCCCACCTCCACTCAACTCTGTCCTTTTCCCTCCCTCAGTTAATCCTGATATCATTGTCAGTGTCCCTGGATCATGCATAAATGTTCTTTGATTAATCCCTTCACTGGCCTTCATCCAGTCTCCTACCTCTCCCCTCCGGGAGCTGAGTCTGTTCCATGTATCTATGCTTCTGTTTCTATTTTGTTTGTTAGTTTATTGTGTTATTAAATTCCACACATAAGTGTGATCGTGTGTTAGTTTTAATGTTTTTAATGACATCTGAGGTCTTCAGCTACTAAGTGATCAGAAGCTTTTCTTATAAAAATATATATATATTTCTGTCCTTGCTGTGACTTTCATCTTTGCTCTACTCTGATTTGAAAAGTGTGCAGTATGAGTTGGTCATACAATTCCTGTTACCATGTGGGTCTAACAGACTTTTCTGGAACAATGTTATCTCAAATTATAGAGAAGAGTTGTTCATTAGTTTTTCCACATCACTTTACCCAGGGCAGCACTTAATTAATAAAGAAAATCAAAGAAAGTGAAACTGAGATGCAACTGCATATGAATAAAATAGATTAGAACACTTGTCAATACATGACACATCAAATGACTTTACTATTAAAAAATTATAAAACATAAAAATTCAGTAGTCATATTTAATTCTCTGAATTGGACCTACTGTGCATTTGACTTAATTTCTGGGTTTGAAATTAAAATTATAGTAGACTTGCCTCCTTGGATGTGTTGTATTTATTATATATTTCCCTATGAGTGCATAGAAGAGATATATGTATGTTAACATAATTAATTATGACTTTCCTCTTTTATGATCATATTTTATTATCTACTAAGAAAGCTTACAAACAATGATTTTTGTTGGAAGAGACCATGTACACATATTGTGATTCTATAAAGAATCTCTATATTACCTCCAATTCATACTCACTTGAAGTTTGGAACTCAGGTATCAATGATTTTAATGAACATATATCTTTTATTACAGATAAGATGCATTTTGTGAAATTTTGTTTATATAATTGATATCATTCAAAACCTCAAAATAGGCAGTTATTCCTTAAAAATAAAATGAAATAAAGTGAAAAACTAGAAACTGAAAAACCTCAGGACATCAACTGATGAAAGATAAGCAACTATAACAAGAAAGAGACTCCACATTGCCAACTGTACACTTTTAAAATGCTTCAATTTTATCACTTTCTACTTACTACAGACTCAAGGGGTCTATTGAACTAAAAGAAAATATCTTCTCTAGGGATCAGAACTCCAGAAGTACTAATTATTGCCACTAAAGGACACCATTGTAATCTAAAGAAAAACTAAAGTGAAAGGATCTCAGAGGGGCATACTAAGTGATTTAGAAAAATCAATGAAGGATTTAACAGAATCATAAGTAGTTTACCATTCTGGGGCAACATTAGAAAATCCCAAGCTGGTTTACACCAGCACAAAACATTGCCTTGCTTCTAATTATCAAGAGAAGACATTTTAGATTTTAATGGAAACCATTTTGCATTCTAGCACCTAGTGGGGTATGTGTGTATGCATGTGATTTATAAATAATGATTAATCATAATTTATTATTGGATTAATAAGGTGAGGCTTGAGGTGGATTTTTTTTTTACTGAATACATAGGAATAACATTGGTTAATAAAATCATACTTGTTTCAAGTGTACAACTCAATAAAACATCTGCATACTGCATCATGTCCTCACTACGCAGAGTCAAATCTCTTTCTGTCCACATTTATCCCCATTTGCCTACTTCTGCCTCCACCCACCACCCTTTCCACCTAGCTATCAGCATATGCTTAACCATGTCTATATATCATATATATTTTTTGTTTAATCTCTTCACCTTTTTTCACCCAGCCTCCCAACCATTCTCCCCTCTTACAAATGTCAGTTTGTTCTATGTATATATGTTTCTGTTTCTATTTTGTTTGTTACATATTTTTTATACATCAGATTCTATATATGAGATCATGTGGTGTTTATCTTTCTCTGACTGATTTATTTCACTTAGCAGAATAATCTCCAGATCCATCCAACCTGTCTCGAAAGGTAAGAGTTCCTCTTTTTTTATGGCTGAGTAGTTTTCCATTGTGTAAATATACCACAGCTTTTTTATCCACCCAACTACTGATGGGTGATTGGGCTGTTTCCAGATCTTGGGTACTGTAAATAATGCTGCTACAAACATAGGGCTGCATGTATTCTTTCAAATTAGCATTTTGGGTTTCTTCAGACATATGCCCAGAGTGGGATTCCTGGGTTAAAAGGTAATTCCATTTTTAATTTTTTAAGGAAACTCCATACTGTTTTCTACAGTGGCTGCATGAGTTTGTATTCCCATCAATAGTGCGTGCATGAGGTTCCTTTTCTTCCCTTCCTCACCAGTACTTGTTAACTTATTGATGATGGCTATTCTGACAGGCATGAAGTGATATCTCGTTGTGGGTTTATTTTGCATCTCTCTGATGATTAGTGATGTTGAGCATCTTTTTATATGTCCTTTGTTCATCTGTATATCCTTTTTGGAAAAATGTCTATTCAGATGGTATGCCCATTTTTGAGTTGTTCTTCTTCTTGGTGTTGAGTTGTCCAAGTTCTTTATATATTTTGGAAATTACCCCTTATCAGATGCATCATTGGTGAATATGTTCTTCCAATCAATTGGTTGCCTTTTAATTTTATTGATGATTTCTTTTGCTGTGCGGAAGCTTTTTCATCTGGTATAGTCTAATTTGTCTTTTTGTTTGTTTGTTTGTTTCCCTTGCCTGAGGAGCTATATTGGCAAAAATATTGCTATAAGAGATGTCTGAAATTTTACTACCTATGTTTTCCTCTAGGACATTTATGGTGTCACAACTTACATTTAAGTTTTCTATCCATTTTGAGTTCATTCTTGTGTAGGGTGGAAGTTGGTGGTCAAGTTTCTTTGTGTGTGTGTGTGTGTGTGTGTGTGTGTGTGTACCTGTTCAATTTGCCCAGCACCATTTATTGAAGAGACTACACTTACTCCATTGTATGCTTGCCTCCTTTGCCAAATATTAATTGACCATTTAGCTGTGGGTTGATTTCTGAACTCTCTATTCTGTCCCATTGATCTATATGCCTGTTCTTATGCCAATATCTGGTTGTTTTGATTACAATGGCCTTGTAGTATAGTTTGATACCAAGTACTGTGATATTTCCAACTTTGTTATTCTTTCTCAAGATTGCTGAGGCTATTCATGGTCTTTTTTTGGTTCCATATAAATTTTTGGAATTTTGTTAGATTTGTGAAACATGCCATTGATATTTTAATAGGAATTGCATTGAATCTATAGATTTCTTAGGGTAGCATGGACATTTTAATGATACTAATTCTTCTGATCCATGAACACGGAATATTCTTCTGCTTATTTGTATCTTCTTCAATTTCTTCCTTCAATTTCCTATGGTTTTCCTAGTTTGGGCCTTTTACCTCCTTGGTTAAATTTATTCATAGGTATCTTATTTCTTTTTTGTTGCAATAGTAAATGGGATTTTTTTTTAGTTTCTGATAGTTATTGGTTTATGAAAATGTCATCAATTTCTTAATATTAATTTTGTATCCTATTACTTTGTTGAATTCATTTATTAGATCCAGTAGTTTTTAATGGAGTCTTTTGGATTTTCTATGTACAATATCATGTCATCTGCAAATAATTACAGTTTTACTTCCCTCTTTCCAATTTGGATGTCTTTTATTTCTTCTTGTCTGAGTGCAATGGCTAGGAATTCCAGTACTATATTGAATAAGAGTGGTGAAAATAGACATTCCTGTCTTGTTCCTGATCTTAAGGGAAATGTTTTTAGTTTTTGCCCATTGAGTATAATGTTGGCTGTGGGCTTGCCATACATGGCCTTTATTATGTTGATGTATGTTCCTTCTATTCCCACTTTGCCAAGAGTGCTGGAATTTATCAAATGCTTCTTCTCCATCTATTGATATGATCATGTTTTTTTATCCTTCATTTTGTTTATGTGGTATATTATGTATATTGATTTGTGGATATTGTACCAGCCTTGTATCTACAGAATAAATCCCACTCGATCATGGTGTATGATCTTTTTAATGTATTGCTGACTCTTATTGCTAATACAGTGGTACCTCAGCACTTGCCATTAATTCATTCCAATGAGTGGCAAGCAAGGGACGAGTGATGAAGCATTTTCTCTGGCAGGGCAGCAGCATGGCTCATGCAAGTTCTAGTAAGTGTGACGAGTCCTGAGCAAGTGCCAAGTGCAGAAACATTTTTCCTCATCAAAATGCGGAAAGTACTGGGTTTGACGAGTTCTGAAGCCAACAAGTACCAAGGTACCACTGTATTTTGTTGAGGATTTTAGCATCTATGTTCATCAAAGGATATGGTCCCATAGTTGGATAGCCATAAGGAAAATGAACCTAGAACAGGAAAAAAAACTTTAACAGTTAATTGCTGCAATTTTTCTATAATCGAAGAAAAAACAATTTATATTTTTAAGAAACTAAATATCCATTAAGCAAGTTAAATAAAAAAAAGTCCATGAGGAGTCAAATGAACAGTGGGAATCCATTGAATAGGAACTTGTAAAGCTGCAGGAATAAAGGAAGGGTCTTAAGGGCAGCCAGAATGTAAAGACAGACTGGTTACACAAGCAAACAATGATCCTGCAGCAACTTTGTGATCGTATTGTTAGGTGCCCAATTATTAAAATTAGGACTTAAAAGTATTATAGGCAGAGAAATTGTTGTAAGAGTTTTTCAAAAGCATCAGAAAAATGATGAAAATAAGCCGCATACTGAGTGGCAATATTTGCAACCAGAAGTGATTAGCATCTGCAATATATTACAACACTCCTCTGAAACTGTAGGGAATAGATAAACAAGCTACACAAAACTGGTTGAGTTTCACAGGGTATGAAACATCCGAAGATGAGTTTCAACTTCTTGTCTAGTTAAGAAGATGTTTAACATCATTTATAAAGAAAGTAATTCACAAGAACTTTGAACACATATCAACCCTTACATGGAAAACAGCTGGAAAAAATTGGAAATATGAAAAATGTGTTTGATATTAATTGAAGAGCTAACAAGATAGAGAATTATCAGTACAGTATGCATGAAATAGACACCCAGAATATAAGGTTGACCCTTGAATTTTATTTCCCTGAAGAAATTGCTGACTCATAGGTGATGACTGAGAAACTAAGAAAAGCTCGATATTTCTGATTCCTGGGCCCAGGGACACAAAGATGGGATGCATCAGAGGAGCCTTGGCAAACACCTCTAGTTTTGAGTTGAGAAGCTCTAGAAGGAAGACACTCACAGGTGCTATAAAGTAGAACTTCAAATAATTTCAATGCATGCATTTGGACTGAGATTATCCTGGATTACTGAAGGCCTCATTTAGTAATGAGTGTCTGGCAAAATGAAAACCTAAACATCTCTGCAGGAAATACCACTTCTTTATCCACGTTAGTTTCTCAATTGCACATCAGATAAATACAGTGGAATACAATTTGTGATGCAGGGTGACGTACTGGTATGAAATCATGTTATTATATATAGAGAGAGATTATAAAAACAAATATAGGTATAAATATCTATATATGTATATGCATTATGTGTGTATATATTATCTATTTCTATCATCTATTTATATTTATGTGTGCATTAATATATACATTCCTCTCCCTATATTTTATATATGTATATATGTAAATGTATATGTATATGTATGTATATGTATATGTATATGTGTGTGTGTGTGAATCTGTTCACTGTGAGGGCCTGAAAATGTTGTCCTCAATAACAGTGAGTGCATGTGGCTACCACAGTACCCAGATATGGGTTTCAAAATAACTTTTCACTTTAAAAAAAGAGTATTCCTTAAAGAAATGGCTGATATCAAAGTTGGTGAAAGAAGGTTCAAGATGTACCTGGAGCACTTGGTGGTGACAGGAAGTAAAGATGTCCTCAGAAGTTGGTGGGGCTTGTCAAAAGGAAAAGGAAACAATCTTAAAGGGACCTGTACTGGCCAAACCTGGGGCAACTGAGTATCAAAAAAGAGTGGAAACCATGAGTCTATATTGATATAAAGTAATGTATAAATTGGAAATTTTACAAAGGTTTAGATATTTGCATAGCATTCAAAATATATATACGAAGTACTTATTAATTATAAAAATACAGCTTTATCATGTAAAATCCTATAAATAGCCACATTTACCAAGAAATAAAACATCATCGATAATGAGAAAACAATGAAATTGTGAGATCCTTAACAGGATTTCATGAGTGGACATAATCACTTCCATGATATTCCTGTCAAAGGTTAGTAAATTGAATATAATCATGCAGAAACTTCAGAACTAAACTGAGAGACATATACATAATTTCTGGAAAATAATTTTCAACAACATTCTTGAAAGTTAAGGAAAGACCAGAGAACTATCCAAATTAAAAGACACTACATATATGACAATTAAATGAAACATGTAATTCTGAACAGCATTCTTTTTTCTATAAAGAAAAATTTTCTTTACAGAAAACTTGAATGGGACTGGAGAATTACATGTTAATGGTGTATGTTACTGTTTTAATAATGATGGTTATATGGTGCTTATGTAATAGAATATTCTTTTTCTCATATATTCATACTACAGTAGTGAGTAGCAGCTGGAACACCAAAAGGTTTAGCAATAAAGGATCCTCATTGTGTATTTGTTGTTGTTTTTCTTTATGTTTTATATTGTTTCAAAATAATATGGAAACAGGGAAACATTAAAGTACTGCCTTCTCCTACTCCTGTTTTGAGGGTGGGTCGCAGCCAAGTTAATGGAATTCTGACACATTCACTAATGGAAATAAGAGAGGCTCTTTTAGGGGTAAACGTTCTTACCAGTAGAACTGGCTATATTGTCCCTGTGGAATACCTGAAATTCTTGTTTGCATTAAGTGTAGAGTTTAAATTATTTCTAGTTCTCTTTAGGGAGAGTGTCCTTCAGTTTTGTAGTTAAAGCAATTCACAATGGTTTTTATTTCAATTTTTCTTTGTTTTCCTCTTTCCTCTTTTCATAATTGGCATGTCCCAACACTAGTCTCCAGAGGGCATTTCTTTTTTTCCTCTCTTTTTGTTTCAATAAATTCCTCTGTGTACTTTATGAGTAAAATGATCAAACTGTGGCTTTTATTGCTGTTTAATTGTGTTGCTTTCATTTGAGATATTTTCCAAAACATCTTTTCATTTAAAACATCACATTTTCATTTTAAATTTTTATGGAGATTTAAAAAATTATATATAAGAAAAAACAGAAAATGAATTTTATCTAGCATAAAAGAGGATTCTAACTGAATTATCTGTAATATCTGGTTCCTGTGATTTTAATGAATGTGAATGAATGTGGAAGATATTAGCAGATGTATGCAATTTCTAGATTGCATGTCTGTTTCAAATTCTCCAGAAAAGCATTGAAATTAAATTTCCTCATAAATAATTGAATATTTTATAGTATTATAAGACGTAGATATTTATGATTTATTTTGACTCTGTTTTACCATATTCTCATAGGGGGAATTATATTAATATATACTACTACGGTAAGTCACTTATAATTTGGAATAAATATCTAGCTCATAAACGAAAGCAATTTTGCAAGCACAAGTCAGGTAATTTCCACTGACTTTTGAATTGTTATATATTTTTTTAATTTTATGTAGATTGAATAGTCAAAAGCTCCTGATTAAAAGCAACTAAGAGAAGACTGATATATTTGAAACTAAAGAAAAATAATTGCATGAAATGAGATAAAGGAACAATGTGAAAGAACCACATTAGGGCAAAGTAATTAATGACATATATTAGAGTATTTCAATCACAGAGGAAGAATGTAACTGTTAGTGTTTCTATATGATCCATATATTTAAAAAGTGTTTTGATGAGCTGAATAAACATTACAAATTGACACTGGTATAACTGTTCAGATGTTATACTTTTTCAATAATGTATGAAATATATGTAAAGAGTTTATGTCAAATAATATTCATGTTTTCTCTATTTAGAACATTTAAACAAAATTCAGCTCATCTGAAAATGATTGGCTAAAATTTAATTATCTTTTAAGTTCAAATGGGGAAAAGAAAGAAGTAGTATTGTAAAAAGTTAACTAGTTTAAATGGAACAGTCAATTAGATGCTGCTTAGTTTATCGAAGCTATAATTTTAGGTATCATCTGTCTTGTCAAATCAAATTAACCTTTTAAACTTTGTTTATATTTCTGAATATTTTCTATGTTGAAAGTTTTTAACATTTTTGTTATTTTCACTTGTGGAGTTGTTTTTCTATGTCTCTTTAATAGGACTCAAATCTGAAATGAACAATCAGTCAAAAGTAGAATTCATTCTCCTGGGACTGACTGAAGAGCCACATCTGCAAATTGTGATTTTTATATTTTTCTTTCTAAGCTATATGTTTAGTGTGATGGGAAACTTATCCATAATCCTCCTTACCTTGCTGGACCCCCGTCTCAAGACTCCAATGTATTTTTTTCTGCGAAATTTCTCCTTCTTGGAGGTTTCATTGACAACAATCTGTATTCCCAGATTCCTGATAACCATAGCGACTAAAAACAAAATTATTTCTTATAATGGTTGTGCATCTCAATTATTCTTTTTCCTTCTATTGGGAGTTACAGAATTTTACCTACTGGCTGCCATGTCTTACGATCGTTATGTAGCTATCTGCAAACCCCTACATTACCCAGTCATTATGAGCAACAAAGTGTGCTACCAACTCATACTCAGTTCCTGGACGGTTGGCTTTCTGATTACCTTTCCACCACTGGTCTTGGGACTGAAACTGGAATTCTGTGCTTCCAAAGTCATTGATCATTTCATATGTGACACTTCCCCTGTGCTTCAGATTTCTTGCACAGACACTCATTTCCTAGAATTAGTTTCATTTGTCTCAGCTGCTGCAACACTCGTGGTCACATTATTGTTAGTGATTCTTTCCTATGCATGTATTATCAAGACCATTCTAAAGATCCCCTCCACTCAGAAAAGAACAAAGTCTTTTTCTACTTGTTCTTCCCATCTGATTGTAGTCTCTTTTACTTATGGTAGCTGTATCTTTATTTACATGAAGCCATCAGCGAAGGAGAGGGTGGCTATATCCAAAGGTGTAGCTGTTATCTATACCTCAGTTGCCCCTTTATTAAATCCCTTCATTTATACTCTAAGGAACCAGCAAGTGAAACAAGCCTTCAAAGATACACTCCAAAAGATTTACTTTTTCTTCAAAAAATGAGGGAAAATTAGGAGAAAAGAGAGAACATTTTACTCATTATTTTTCAAGTTTACTTAATGTGTCCTTCGATGAGTTAGCCTTCTCATAACATTTAACCATCTGGCATAATGCACTGTTCTTTATGATTAACATTCCTACTGTTCTTTATGATTAACATTCCTTTCTGTGCTAGAGTAAGAGTCCTCTATTCAAGTTATCAACACAAATATATTTTATTTAATGTATAGGACATGGCAGTGACCTTCTCAAAACTACTTTAATTATGTATTAGTCATAAGAGATTTTATAGACATGAATATAACAGGCTCTAGGAAGTACCTCAGATGTCACTGGTAAATATCACATGCCTGATAATTCAGAGTGTAGATATTTGAACCAGTCAACTAGAGTTTAAATCCAGACATATGAGTGAGCCTGATCAGAGTTCTCAAATTTTTTGTTGCTAAGCTTCTCCACTTAAAAAATAGATATAATAATTATGCTTATTTTATAAGGTTATTTTGATTATGAAATGACACAGTATGTATAAAGTGATTCTAGACTGGCATCTGATCCAGACAGAACTGTCAATACATGTTTGCTGCCTTGGGGGAGAAGGTTGCTGCAACTAAGACAGTATCAAAAGGCAAGAAACAATGGCAGGCTTCAAATCATAAAACGCTCGTATGCCCTAAAATGTACTAGGACTTCATCTGGTAGGTCTGTTGATGTGAAAATTTGAAGTGGAAAGGGATCACCTACCTGACCAGCTTATTTTAATGCAAAGTCTATGTTTTCATCCCTAAATATACTTTCAATTTACCTAGAGTACAGCATAGCAATATGGACTGTAGATGATTCTGAGACAAGGTGTTCATATGAGAGTTTCCTTTTAAAATCTAAGACTCTGTGATCAGATTTTTATTTTAGAAAGATTGTTCTATTAACAGTATCGAGAATGAATTTTTTAGATGTTGGAGTTGAGATGACAAGTTAGAAGGCTAATGTCTCAAACCAGATGAATTATTTGAGTTAAAATGCAATAGTAGTAATGAATCTGAACCTCCAGGAGATGTTTCCAGAGATATTTAGGAGAGCAAACTGAGGGGAACTGTCAAACAGTTGGATATCTGGGAAAAATGAAAGGAGCGTTTTTAAAAAATGAGCTGATTCTTCTTGGGACTTCTCCTCTGCTTACTCCTGAACATACTCACTTGTGTATTTAATGCCTTTTAGGAAAGAAGCAGTATTGATATCCTGTCATATTTTTAAAAAGTGACCTGAGCCTTTGGGGCTGGGGAAAGCGGTGGCATGAAAATGTTGACAAAAACAAACAAAAAACAGAGTGGTCAGGGGGAGGCTGGGAGTAGTGTGGGAAATTAAGAAGCCAAAGAACTGGTGTGTGCAGCCCATGGACATGGACTAAGAGGTGTGGGGATGATGGGATGGGGTGCAGGGCGGAGGGGATATGGGGGCGAAATGGGACAACTGTAATAGCATGGTCAATAAAATATACCAAAAAAATAAAAAATAAAAAATAAAAATAAGTGACCTAAAAGAAATCTCTAAAATATACAGAATTCCATATTGGATATAAAATGCCATCAGAGAAATATGAGTAAAAAATCATTAAGATATTTGATGTTATAATGATTATCCATGTGGCCCTGAATAGAAATAATTTAAGTTCAGATTTGCGCTCTGATTCATTTTATAATTTTTAAGCCTACACTGTTATTCATCTGCTTTTCTATGGCAAATATAATAAAGTGAGCCTATGTTATTATATTTAAAATCCTAAAAGCCTACATCTAGTCTTCTCTCCAATAAGCTATTATAAACTACTAGGCCCTTATTGGATATATGATTTGTAAATATTTTTCCATTCTTTAGGTTGTAGTCTTACTTTCTTGATAGTGTCCTCTGATCACAAAATATTGTAATGTTGATGAAATCGAATTTATTTTTTTTCTTTTGTTGCTTGTGCTTTTGGTGTCTTATTTAAAAAACTATTGCTTTTTAAAAAAATGTTCTGAATTCCTTCTTTACTTATGTGAGTATCATTTGAAGACTAATTTTATTTTTACACCTGAAGCCCTACTTTTTGTCTGAGTGGGCTATATAATATCTATTAATTTATGTATTTCATTTATTTTATTTTTTATTGTTGTTCAATTACAGTTGTCCCCACTTTCCCCCCATGACTCTCCCCTGTCCTACCCACTCCCCACCTCTCACATTGGGTTTAGGATATGAGATATTACAAATATTTGCATTTTAAAAAATATATTAGAATAAAGTGAATATTAAAACAATATGAATCAGAATAGCATCTTAAAATGTCTATTTTTTTTTCTATTTTCCACATTTTACTTTCTTCCCTCTTTGCATTAAGAACTCTATTGAACAGAAAGAACATTTTATTCCACATACTTTATTTTGGCCAACACAAATGACTTAGAATGGTATTTATCTCATTAATCTAAATAGCATTACTGAAGGAAAAGTAATGGACAGAAATACAATTCTGAAATCCGAGAGTGCAAATGGAAATACTTATCAAAGAATATAGTTTAAAGCATGTGATCCTCTGAGTAGAAATAAAGAAACAATGTACATAATTTGTTAACAAGGCTTTTCCTATGTAGTGCTGTAATGTAATTATCTGCTACAGCAAACAAATGGAAGTATGCTGATTCATTCACTTAGTTACACCTGTGTAATGTCCTAATTCCCTTATATTTTATATTTTGTTTTATTTTGATGACATTAGTTCATAGTCCAAAGCAAGAGAAGTGAAAAAAGTTATTTTTTGCAAATGATTTAAAAATTACATTTTGGACTTTAAAAAGGTGCTTATAATAAAGCTAATTCCCATTAGGAACTATTAAAAAAAGAAAACGCAAGCCCATTGTTTAATCTACAGTCGCAAAGTTTTATCCCCAAGATTTATTCTAAAACATTTATAGCGTTAGCACTCATATTAAGGTTTTTAATTTCTTTTGAGTTGATTTTTGTATATGTTGTGGGATAGAGATAGAAGTTTCTTTTGCAAATATTTAATTATCCCAAGATTATTTGTTGGAAAGACTATTATTTTGCCATTGAATAACCTCGGCAACCTTGTTTAAATAAACCAATTGGCTATAAATGTAAGGTTCTGTTACAGTATTCTTATTTCTATTTCATGGATTTATATGTTTATTGTTATGCCACAATTACACTGTCTTTATTTGTACCTTTATAGTAAGTTTTGAAATTGAAAAGTATGACTTTTGTTTGTTTGTTTCTCTTTTGCAGTATTGTTTTGGTTTTTCAGTGTCCCTTGCAATTTCATATACATTTTAGGATTATCTTGCTTATTTATACAAAAAGAGCAGTTGGACTTTACAAGAATTACAGTGAACCTGTAAATCAGCTTGGGAGGCATTACTGTCTGAACAATGTTAAGTCTACTATCCACGAATAAGGGTGTACTTTCATTTATTTAGTTCTTCTTTAATGTCTCTTTTAAAAAGTTTTGCCATTTTTTTTGTACCAGTATTGCACTTTCTTGGTCAAATTTATATAAAATAAATCTTAATAGTGAACAATAAAAAGACCAAAAACTCAACAAAAAATAGGCAAAAGACTTGAGTGGACATTTAACTAAAGATATAAAAATGGGCAAAAAGCACATAAAAAGATGTTCAAAATCAGTAGTCATTAGGGAAGTAACTGCAAAGCAAAAACCACAGTTACAGTCACTTCAGAGCTGCCAGGATATATATAAAATGTACAGAAATTGGGACCCTCATACATTGCTGGTGGGATTATAAAATGGTGCAGCTACTCATGAAACAGTCTGGCAGTTCCTCAGAAACTTAAATATAAAGTTACGTATGACCCAGCAATTCTACTTCTATGACACTAAAACATACGTTCATACAAACAATTGCACACAAATGTTCATAGAGGTGTTATGCAAACAGCCAAAAAGTGGAAACAACCCAAATATCCTTCAAGTGATGACTGGATAACAAAATGTGGCATATCTATGCAATGGAACATTATTCGACCATAAAAAGGAAAGAAGTACTGATATGGGCAGCAGAGTGGATGAACCCTGTGAACATTATGTTATTGAAGAAAGTCAGACACAAAAGTCCACATAACGTGATTCTATTTATGTGAAATGTCCAGAATCGGCAGTCCATAGAGACGGGAGGTAGGGTAGTGGTTGTCTAGGGCTGGAGGGAGGGGAGATAGGAATATGGCTCTTTAGTGGGTATTGGGTTTCTTTGGGGGGTTATAAAAATGTTCTGGAATTATACTATAGTGGTGAAGACTGTGTAACATTGTGAATGTGGTTATGCTCAGTGTAACAATGTTTTGGTCAACCATGAACCACGTATACTGTGGTGGTCCCATAGTATTATAATAGAGCTGAAAAATCCTGTTACCTAGTGATGCTGCAGCCATTACAACATAATAGCACAATATATTCCTTACATGTTTGTGATGATGCTGGTGTAAACAAACCTAATATGCTGCCAGTCATATAAATTATAGCACATACAGTTATGTGCAGCATATACTTATGATAATTACCAACTATGTTGATTATGTATGAATTTACTGTACTATATTTTTATCATTATTTTAGAGTGTATTCTTTTGAGTAAGAGAAATGCTTGCTGTAAAACAGCATACCATGTTATGCTGATAGTAGCCTCACACATCTCCTGTTTACTGTGTCCCTTGATTGCATTATTTTACCTTGTGCTTGATTTAATCTCATGTTGTTTGTGCAATAACATGCCGTATAGGGCTTATAGCATAAGAACAATATGTTAGACAATGCATCCTAGGTGTGTAGTAGGCTATACCATCTAAGTTTGTGTAACTACACTCTATGATGTTCACACAATGACAAAATCACCTAAGGACACATTTCTCAGAATGCCTTCCAATTATTAAGCAGCACCTGACTATATACTAAAAAATAATTAATTGTGCATTTTAAAATGTTTGAAATGGTGAATTTCATTTTACATGAATTTTATTTGAATTAAAACAAAAAACACTGCCAAAGGGAAATGCTTTTTTCACTCATGTCTTCAGAAACTTTCTCTTTACTGTACTCCCCCCGACCCTGCCCTACAAATCACTGCAAGGTATGGACACAAGAGGAAAAGTAGAAAGATATGTAAAACAATTTTATTAAATTTTTCTTGCCTTGTTCTAGGCCCTTTTTCAGCTGTAAACTGGCTTGCAATGTACATATTTTTTGTTCAGTACAGTCGGTAAGACTCCTCATTTTCGTCTTTCTTTAACAGGAACCACCAATCATTTTAATACTTGTAGTTATTTTCCTCACTAAGTATTGTTGTGGATTAAGACCCAGTATCTCAGCTCCTTCTTCACTTGTTATTAACAGTAATAAACAAAACAAAATCACGAGGAAGTTAAATAAATTAGGCGGTATAATACATTTGTTAAAAGAGTTATCTGCGGAGTCATCCTGACTTTACCACTTAAAATCCCTGGTAATTCTGGAAAAATTTTTAAGCTCTCTGTGCTCCTTTTTCTTCATCTCTGTAATGGGAATGACCAATAAAATTACCTAGTTCATTGAATTTTCTTCATGTAACTCAGAACAGTGCCTCACACATGTAAGTATGAAAAAGTATATAGAGTATAAATGTAGGTATCACAATGCTCTTGGCTCATTGTGAGTGGTTACTGCATGGGAGAAATTTATATTGCAATTTATCTCTTTCAAAATTGATGTAGCTCTTAAATTTTTCTTTCTCATGAAGAAAATAGGAGTTCGAAAATAATTTCTGTATGATTATTTTCAATTTCTACTGCATGATGCAATCATTCCCTAAAGTAATTGTACATATAGGAACATTAACTGTTCTGTTCTCTCTTGAAAATAACCTTCAAAAGAGGTTTTGGTTTTTTGTTTGTTTGTTTGTTTGTTTTACCTAGAATATAGTCTCCCATGGTTTCACTCTGGTAAGTTCTTATTATTGTTTTAAGTCTGCAGCTATATCCTCAAAGAGTGAATAAATGCTTTCCCCTGGAGTCCAGTCAATCATATGTTTATATATAAAAGTGACATCTTAATTATTTATTTATGTTACTATAAAACTAAGTGATCTCTTAAATTATTGAGGTTATGGGTCCCACCTTCTTTCTTGCATTAACCCAGTGCAGTCTCTGGCACCCAGCAGGGTATATCTACTACTTATAATGATAATTAAGTACAGTTGATTATCAAGTTAATAAAGTAATACATATTTGGTCTGACATTATATTAGTATCAAACCTAAAACCATAATAAACCCCCCTTAACATTCTCTATAACACAGTTCACATTAAAATTTCCTGGTTCTATTGTGTATGTTTACCTATGTATATATGTGTATAGACTAGTTATTTGTCCTTTAGAATATCCCTCATTCTGATTTGATTTATTGCTTTCTCTCTATGTAAATCCTATTGCATTACATCTTAAGGCACACGCTAGTGATGCCATGATTATAATTGACTTTATGTAGTAGTTTCTGCTCATTTTCCTTATCTAAATGGTTAACATTTTTTATGAATGTTGTCATTTGTTTTTTTCTTAGGTGTTTTGTTATTTCATTAGGCATTGAAACATGCTTATTTTCCAATTTAATCTTTTATTCTATATACTAGCCAGAATTATTCTATTCAAAGAATTTATTTAATTTATTTAAATACTCTAAAGTTATTTGTATAAGATAGGAAAAACATATATGCCTTTCTTTGTATTTGTCTGGCATCTTAGTAACCACAAATGTTTATATGTTTTCTTTTTTCATGAATTTATAGATTTCCATATATTTCAGGTGTGTGTTTGTAAATTAAGTCCAATTTATGGCTTATAAATATCCAGTTGTTTCGGCACCATTTCCTGAGGACTGTTCTGTACCCACTGAATCACCAGAACAGAACTTTTGATACAGAAAACAATAAAAACAAATAAAGGCAAAAGCCAATTAGTTTAGAAGATAAGTATAATTAATATCTCTAGTTAGAATCATCAGAGAAGAAAATGACAGGGTACAAATTACTGATTTTAAAGTTTAGAAATGTGATGTTGAGGAGGAAATTTTTATCCTCTACTTTTCTGTGTTTTTCTGGCTTGTCTAAGAATTAAATTGACATGAGACAAATTAACAAGGGAAAATAAAATTTAATTTTATATATACCCACAAGGGTCCATAACAATAGAAGGCCTGTTCTGGCCAGGTGGCTAAGTTGGTTAGAACATCTTCCTGTACACCAAAAGGTTATGGGTTCCATCCCCAGATGGGTGCATATGGAAGGCAACTGATCTATGTTCCTCTCTCACATCCATGTTTCTCTCTCTCTGTCTCTCCCTTATTCTCTCTCTAAAGTCAATAAGAAAACATACACCTAGGTGAAGATTTAAAAAAAGAATATGAGACCTACAGGCAGACAGGCAATTGAGGTTTACATTTTATTCTAAGCTAAGGAGGAAGGGGTTAGAGCCCCAGACTTCAAAAAGGAGGAAGATAATTCATGAGGAGATGAGAAGAGCAAATGTTTGGTAAAAAACAGATTGCTCTGGCTATTGTGAAGTGGTATCTCATTGTGGTTTTAATTTGCATCTCTCTGATGGCTGGTGATGTTGAGTATACTTTCATGTGTCAATGAACCCTCTGTATGTCCTCCTTAGAGAAGTGTCTGTTCAGGTCCTTTGCCCATTTTTTAATTGGGTTGTTTGTCTTCCTGGAGTGGAGTCATGTGAGTTCTTTATATATTTTAAGATCAAACCCTTGTCCAAAGTATCATTTCGCTAAGTGAAATAAACCAGGTGGTGAAAGACAGATACCATATGATCTCACCTATAAGTGGAACCTAATCGACAAAATAAACAAGCAAGCAAAATATAACCAGCAACACTGAAATTAAAAAAAACAGACAAACTGACAGTAACCAGAGAGGAGGAGGGAGGATGGTAACAAGGGAAAGGAGGGGAAGTGTCATCAAGGAACATGCATAAAGGACCCATCGACAAAGCCAAATGGGGGAAGGATTGAGGGTGGGAGGCAGGGAGGGGTGGGGCTGGGTAAAATGGTGACGGGAAAATTTTTATGTGGGGATGATGGGATGGGGTGCAGAGTAGAGGGGATGAAGGGGAGAACAAAATGAGACAACTGTAATAGTATATTCAATAAAATATACCAAAAAAAAACCCAAAAAAACTTTTTATGCTATGTGGAGAAGTCTTTCTTATGTAAAATAAAATGTCTGGAGGTCTCCTCACACAACCAAGAGAAGGACAACAACAAATTTAAACACAAAAAATAACCAGAACTGCCAGAAAATCAAACTGTATGAAGTCTACCAACCAAGGAGTTAAAGAAGAAACATTCATCCAGACCAGTAGGAGGGGCGGACACAGGCAGCTGGGGCAGAAGGATGCTTGGCAAGGCTGCAGCTGGTGGACCAGGTGGTCCCACATTTGCATGCAGATAAACCAGGAGGAACAACTGGTTAGTGAGAGAGACCATGCAACCCAGGGTTCTGGCTCAGTAAAAGAAAGCCTCAAAACCTCTACCAGTAAAAACCTGTGGGGGTTGTGGCAGCGGGAGAAACTGCCGGCATCACTGGACAGTTTATTTGAGAGACCCACAGTGTCCTAGAAGGTACACAAACCCACCCACCTGGGAATCAGCACCTGAAGGGCCTAATTTGCTTGGAGGTAGCAGGGAAAGTGACTGAAAGCCGGCCAAGAGCCAAGCAAGGACATTGGTCCCTTTCAGACCCGTGCCCCACATACAGTGCCACAAGGCAGTGATGTGTGTTGCCCCACCCTGGTGAATACCTAAGGCTTCACCCCTCACAATGTAGTAGGCATGTGGGACAAAAAAAAATATGGCCCAAACAAAAGAACAGATCAAATCTCCAAAAATAGAACTAAGTGAGGAAGAGATAGCCAACCTCACAGATGCAGACTTCAAACACTGGTAATCTGGATGCTCACAGAATGGTGGAGTATGGTCACAAAAGTGAGGAAAAAGTGAAGGTTAAGCAAAGTGAAATAAAGAAAAATATACAGGGAATGGAAACTGGGACTCAAATCAACAATTTGGAGCAGAAAGAAGAAATAAACATTAGAACAGAACAGAGTGAAGAAAGAAGAATTCAAAAAAATGAGGAGAGGTTGAAGAACCTCTGGGACAACCTTAAACGTTCCAACAGCCAAATCATAAGGGTGCCAGGAGGAGAAGAGGAAGATCTAGACATTGAAAACTTACTTGAAAAAATAATGGAGAACTTCTCCAATCTGGTAAGGGAAATAGATTTCCAGAAAGTCCAGGAAGCACAGAGTCCCAAAGAAGTTGGACCCAAGGAAGCCCACACCAAGGCACATCATCATTACATTACCCGAGTTTAAAGATAAGGAGAGAATCTTCAAAGCAGCAAGAGAAAAGGAGAGAGTTATCTACAAAGGAGTTCCCATAATACTCTCAGCTGATTTCTCCAAAGAAACCTTACAGGCAAGAAGCGGCTGGAAAGAGGGATTTGAAATCATGAAAGACAAGGGCCTGCAAAAAAAGCACACAAAAACATGTAAGCTAAATAAAATGTTATTAATCAATGAATAGGTTAACAACAAGTTCAAGGAGAAAATCAAAGATACCTTGAAACAAATTAAATTGAAGATACAATAATACAAAATCTGTGGGACACAGGGAAAGCGGTAGTAAGAAGGAAAGTCATAGCATTACAGGTGTTCCTAAAAAATAAGAAAAAGCTCAAATAAACAATCTAATATCACATTTAAAGGAACTTGAAAAGAAACAAAAAGCAAAGCCCAATGTTAGTAGAAGGAAGGAAACAATTAAGATCAGAGCAGAAATATATGAAATAGAGTCTAAAATCAATGATACAAAAGATCAGTGAATCCAAGAGCTAGTTCTTTGAAAAGATAAACAAGATTGACAAAACTTTAACCAGACTCATCAAGGAAAAAAAGGAAAGGACCCAAGTAAATAAACTCAGAAATGAAAGAGGAGAAATAACAATAGATACCAATGAAATACAAAAGATTGTAAGAAATTATTATGAACAATTATATGCCAAAAAAATGGACTACCTGATGAAATGGATAAAATCATAGAAACATACAATCTTCCAAAAATAAATCAGGAAGAATCAGAAATCTGAATGGACAGATTACACCTAAAGAAATTGAAGCAGTAATCAAAATTCCAATGAACAAAAGCCTTGGACTAGATGGGTTTACTGGGAATTTTACCAAACATTCTATGGAGATTTCCATATTATTTCATAATATGAAATTATGAAATATTCCATATTGTTTCATATTATTTCATAAAATTATTTTGTGAATAAATTATTCTCAAATTATTTCATAAAATTCAAGAGTAGGGAAAGCTCCCAAACTAATTTTACAAGGCCAGCATTATCCTAATTCCAAAACCAGATAAAGACACTATGAAGGACAAAAATTATATGCCAATATCCCTAATAAACATAGATGCTAAAATCCTCAACAAAATATTAGTAAACTTAATATAGCAATGCATCAAAAAGATCATACTCCATGATCAAGGGGATATATTCTGAGAATGCAAGGTTGGTACAATGTCTGAAAATCAATAAATGTGATTCACTAAATAAACAAAATGGAGGATAAAAACATGATCATATCAACAGATGCAGAAAAAGCTTTCGATAAAATCCAACACCCATTTATGATAAAAACTCTCAGCAAGTGGGATTAGAGGGAACATACCTAAACATAATAAAGACCACATATGACAAATCCACTGCTAGCATCATACTCAATGGGCAAAAACTATAAGCATTCCCCTTAAGATCAGGAATAAGATCGGGATGTCTGCTTTCGCCTCTCCTATTCAACATAGTACTGGAAGTCCTAGCCACAGCAATCAGACAAGAAGAAGAAATAAAAGGTATCCAAATTGGAAAGGAATAATAAAACTTTTTATTTGCAGATGACATAATACTGTACATAGAGAGTCCTAAAGATTCCACCAATAAACTACTAGAACTGATAAATGAATTCAGCAAAGTAGCAGGATACAAAATTAATATCCTGAATTAGGTTGCATTTTAATGTGCCAATAATGAACTAACAGAAAGGGAAACTAACAAAACAATCTCATTCATAATTGCTTCAAAAGGAATGAAATACATAAAATTAAATCTAACCAAGGATGTGAAAGACCTGTACTTGGAAAATTATAAGACACTGAGGAAAGAAATTGAGGAAAATACAAATAAGTGGAAGCACATACAGTGCTCATGGGTAGAAAGAATTAACATTAAATGGTCATCCTACTCAAAGCAATCTATAGTTTCAACGTAATTCCTTTCAATATTCCAATGACATATTTCACAGTACTAGAACAAGTACTACAAAAATTTATATGTAACCACAAAAAGCCCTGAATAGCAACAACAATCTTGAGAAAGAACACAGTTGGAGGAATCATGCTACCTAATATCAAAGTATGTTATAAGGCCATAGTAATAAAAACAGCATGGTACAGGAATAAAAACAGACACATAGATCAAAGGAAGATTAGAAAGCCCAGAAATTAGTCCACATCTTTATAGTCAGTTCATATTTGACAGAGGAAGCAAGCACATACAATGGGATAAAGACAGTGTTTCAATAAATGGTGGGAAAATTGGATAGATACATACAGAAAAGTGAAACTAGGCCACCTTCTTTTATCACACAAAAGAATGAATTCAAAATGGATTAAAGATTTGAATGTTAGACCTGAAACCATAAAAACTCTAGAAGAAAACAGGCAGTAAAAGTGCAGACATTGCTCATAGCAATACATATTCTGATATATTTATCTCCTCACACAAGGGAATGAAAGAAAAAAATAAACAAAAAATCAACAAAATAAAAAGACACCCCACAGAATGGGAGAACACTTTCACCAAAACATCTGATAAGGGGTTAATATCCCAAGTTTATAAACAACTTATAAAACTCAACACCATAAAAGACCCCTAAAAATCAAATTAAAAATGGGATAGGAGAAAGTAAAGCTGTTACTGTCTGCAGATGACATGATGGTATACATATAAAACCCTAAAGACTCCACCAAAAAATGACTCAAACTAATAAATGAATTTGGCAAAACAGCAGGATACAAATACAACATTCAGAAATCAAAGGCATTTCTGCATACCAACAATGAAATGTCACAAAAATAATTAGGAAAAAAATCCCATTTACTATAGATAAAAGAAAAATAAACTACTTAGGTATAAACTTAATGAAAGAGGTAAAAGACCTATACTCAAAAAACTACACAATGCTGAAGAAAAAAATTAAGGAAGACACAAACAAATGGAAGCATATACCAAGTTCATGGGTTGAAAGAATTTACATTGTTAAAATGTCCATAGTACCCAAAGCAATCTATAGATTCAACATAATCCCCATTAAAATACCAATGACATATTTCACAGATATAGAACAAACATTTCAAAAATTTATATGGAACCATAAATGACCCCAAATAGCCTCAGCAATTTTGAGAAAGAAGAACAAAGTAGGAGGGATCACAATGCCTGAGATCAAACTATATTACAAGGACACTGTAATCAAAACAGTCTGGTACCGGCATAAGAACAGACTAATGGGACAGAATAAAGAGCCCAGAAACAAACCCATGTCAGTATGATCAGTTAAAATTTGACAAAGGGGACAGAAGCATAAAATGGAGTAAAAATAGCCTCTCTGATAAATGGTGTTGGAAGGTCTGGACAAATACATGCAAAAAAAAAAAAAAAAAGAAACTAGACCACCAACTCACCATACACCAAAATAAACTCAAGATGGATAAAAGATTTAAATATAAGTTGCAACACCATAAAAGTCCTAGAGGAGAACATAGGCAGGAAAATTTCAGGTGTGTCACTTAGCCAAGTTTTCACTAATACAGCCCCTAGGACAAGGATATAAAGGAAAGAATAACCAAATGGGGTTACATCAAACTAAAAAGCTTCTGCACAGCTAAAGAAAACATCAACAAAATGGAAAGGGAATCAACTGTGTGGGAAAGCATGTTTGCCAATGATACCTTGGACTAGGGTTTGTTCTCTGAAATATATAAAGAACTCACATGACTCCACACCAGGAATACAAACAATTCAATTAAAAAATGGGCAAAGGACCTGAACACTTCTCCAAGGAGGACATACAGAGGATATATAGACACAGGAAAAAATGTCACTAGCCATTAGAGAGATGGAAATTAAAACCACAATGAAATACCACCTCACACTAGTCAGAATGGCCATCATTAATAAATCAACAAACAGTGTTGGAAAGGTTGTGGAGAAAAGGGAACCCTAGTACACTGCTGGTGAGAAGCAGACTGGTACAGCCAGTTTAAAAAACAGTACGGAATTTCCTCAAAAAATAAAGATGGAGCTGTCTTTCAATGTACAATCCCACTGCTGGGTCTATACCCTAAGAATCATGAATCACCAATTCAAGAAAACCTGTACATTCTAATATTCACAGCAGCGTTATTTACAATAGCCAAGGACCAGTAACAGCCTAAGTGCCCAACAGTAAATGAGTGGATCAGAAAGCTGTGGTACATTTACAAAATGGGATATTGTGTAGCAGAAAGAAAGGAGCTCCAACCCTTCACTACAGCATGGATGGAACTGGAGAGCATGATGTCAAGTGTAATAAGCCAGGCAGTGAAAAACAAATACTGTTTGATCTCACCTATAATTGGAACCTAATCAACAAAACAAACAAATGAGCAAAATAGAAGAAGAGACTTGGAAATAAAGAACTTGGAAATTGACAGTCACCAGAGGGGAGGAGGAGGGGATGACATGGGAAAGAAGGGGAAGGGGCAGGCAAATGAACATGAATAGAGGACTCATGGCCATGGACAAGGAAGTGGATGGACTGTGGGAGTGGGGTGGACGAGGTAGGGGATAGCAATGGGGAAAAAGACAGGACAACTGTAACTGAACAACAATTGATTTTTAAAAATAGGCAAAAAACCTGAATAGACACTTCTCCAAGGAGGACAGACAGATGGCCAATACACATATGAAGAGATGCTCAATGTCACTAATCATCAGAGAAAAGCAAATTAAATCAAAATATGATATCTCCTCATGCCAGTCAGAATAGCTATCATCAATAAATCCATCAAGTGCTGGTGAGGATGTGGAGAAAAGCAAACCCTCTTGCGCTGGTGGTGGAAGTGCAGATTGGTGCAGCCACTGTGGAAAGCAGTATGAAGATACCTCAAAAACTTAAAAATGGAACTGCCCTGTGACCCAGCAATTCCACTTCTGGGAATTTATTTGAAGAAACCCAAAACACTAATTCTAAAAGATATAAGCACCCCTGTGTTCATTGCAGCATTATTTACAGTCTCCAAGACATGGAAGCAGCTCAAATGTCCATCAGGAAGTGATTCCATTACACAATGGAATACTGCTCAGCCATGAAAAAGAAGAAAATTTTACACTTTGCAACAGCATGGATGGACCTGGAGAACATTATGCTAAGTGAAATAAGCTAGTCAGTGAAAGACAAATATCATATGATTTTACTCACATGTGAAATCTAATGAACAAACCAAACTTACAATAACAAGAAAAATAGAGCCATAGATAAAAAGCAGGCTGACAGCACTGGGGGCTGGGTTAGGGGATGGAGGGACGGAGTGAAAGGGACTCATGGACGACAGTGTGGTGATTGTGATGGAGGAGGGCATATAAGGGAGATAAATGGGAATGGAAAAAATACAATAAAAATAAATTTAAAAAATAGTAGTTTCTTGAAGTTCAGGTCAGAACAATGTTCATGTTATCTTGAAAGATCTAAGAGATAAAGAGAAACTTATTTTACTTATAGCAGAGGTTGTAGAATGCTTGTATGCAATCAAGCTTTTATTTTTTTCTATGTGAGAGGCTTTTATGTAACAGACAGAGGCAAGTGTGAACAAATGACAAAAATGTCTCCTGAAGTATATTATGAATACGTCACATCTCATATTTTAAGTAGATTAAGAAAAATCTGGGATTATATTTCTGCTTGGAATCATTAGAATATCAGAAAGTAAATGTGTACCTTATTTGTCAATAAATGTATTTTTATCTTTCTCCCACCCAAAACTGTACTTTGTTGGAGTAAACCACAGGGTTCCCCAAATTATCGCTTTAACATATTTACTATTACTAATTTTATATTTTAATATTTCAGTCATTGTTTAAAACACAGTGATAGTTTCTGCCTTTTGATTTGCCAATTTTGCCGATATTTTATGACCAAAAAAAGTGTTTATTCCTAAAAGGAGAGAATGCTGATTGTCAGAAAAATAATAATAAAAGAAGTAAATAGGGCACAACACTGCTTTGATTCTTATCACCTACTAATTGGCCCAGTTCATGCTATTGGAAGAAAATAATACAATAAATATTGAGCTCTTATAGCACAGATAAAACTTTGGTTCCTAAGAATAAAGAGAGAATAGGATGGATAAAAGTCATATAGTTTACATTTTAGCTATTTGTGCTTTTTAAAAGTTAAATCTTAAAGAGAATTTTATTTATTCTAATTATTTAGTGTTCTAGAAGGAAAGCAATGAGATATTGTGGCATAAAAACCTGCCTTATAAGCTCCTTCTTGTCCTCAACAATTTTAAGAATGAAAAGCCACTGTGAACACAGTAAAAAAGTCATTTGTTAATTTAAATAAGAAACATAAAAATGTTATAAATGAATCATGATGTTGGCAAACTATATATTAATAGCTGTATCTATGTGAATATTAATATCACTGGCTTCTGTCTTCTTTCCCATAAATTGAAAACTTTACTCTTGTTTACAACCAAGGCAAATCTAGTCCTATATGTCTTGCAAACACATTTATTCCTGTTGGTCACAATTGAAAGAATATATATTAAGAATAAAAATAACCATAAGCTCAGAAATTGCAGTTAGGTCATCACTTTCTTCCAATGCTTTTATGAGACAGTAAAGTTTGCAAACAGCATCAGAATTAAAACTCAAAATTAGATATTCAGTCCTAAAAGCATGCAATCCTGGGAACTTGAAAACAATATCTCAATATCTAAACCACAGACATAATTAATAAATATTGTTACAGAAACATAACTAAAAGATGTGTTGCACATATAGAAAATTTGGTTACATGTAGAGGTTTTCTGTAAAGTAACTGATGAAGGGACTTGTAACGTAAATTCCTGAATATATTTCTTTTTCAATAGAGGAAGTGCAAAATTTCTCTTTTTTAATAAGAGTGAGTGGATATTGCAAAAGTGCTTATAGGGAAAAAAGTTCATTGCTTCATTTTGCTGGAGTTATTATACCAATATTTAAATCTTCACAGTATTTCTACTGTTCACTTATTTCTTTTTGTTTTGTTTTTATGAATGGATTTTTCTTAAAGAAAATTAAAATCAGTATGAGAAATCACACAATGATAACAGAGTTTGTACTCATGGGCATATCACACAACTCAGATTCAGGTTGTAATTTTTATCTTTTTATTTATGACTTTGCATTCAGTATGACTGGAAACCTAACCATTGCCATCTAAATACTCCTGTGTATTACCTCCTCTGAAATTTCTCCTTCTTGGAAATTACATTCACCAGTGTTTCAATCCCCAGATTTGGGGAGACAATCATTACTAATGTCAAGGTCATTTACTATAACAATTGTTTAGCTCAATTATTTTTCTTCACCTTCATGGTTGAGTCTAATTTTTTTCCTCTAACTGCCATGTCTTTCGATAATAATGTTGCTGTCTTCAAGGATCTTCATTATGTCACCATCATGATCAAGAAACTCTGCACCCTGCTTGTCTTTAGTTCACCGCTAAGAGGATTTCTTACCATCTTCCCATCATTCACTTATCCTCCAGATAGATTTCTGTGCTTCCAATGTAATTGATAACTTCTCATGCTCAGATATGTGGCTTTTGGAAATAATTGGTTTTTGCTTTGCTTTTATTACTCTGTTCTTTGCATTGTCATTAATGATTTGTCCTACATGGGCATCATTAGTACCATTCTGGGAATCCCATCTGCCAGCCAGAGGAAAAAGTCCATGTATTCATGTATGACAGGCCTTCAGCAAAAGGAAGAGCACTGTTGGCCATTTGCGACATTTCAATTGCTCCCATGTTGAAACCTTTCATTTATACCCTGAGGAACTAGCAAGTAAAACAAGCTTTCAAAACTTGGCTTGTAAAGCAGTGTTTTCTAGAAACAAATGAAATGAAAGTATGGATTAACATGAATGAATGTCATTGTGAAGATTCAAGAAAGGAAAAATGAAATTGTAACTTCTGCAATATCATCCTAGATCCCTCTCACAGATTTCTGCAATGTTGATCTCATTTCCTTAAGCTTTCTTTTCAACCTGAAAGTGACTATATTGTGTTTTTATTTCAAGCTGTCTAGTAGGTTCCATGTAATCATTGATTTACATCTGGGTAGTAAACCAGTGGCTATAGAATTTAATAATTTTATTGATTTTTCTGAATGATAAAAATATTTTATACTATAATAGTTAAAGGAGTATACACTGTTTTAATCAACTTATTCTTAAATTTTCTTTTCTGGTACTAATATAACAGTTTCTTTCATAAAAATTTTATGAAATATGAAATTAAATATGTGCAACAACCATATTTTTTCACAGTACCTGTAGTATCTGTTCAATTATTCCCACTAATCTGATTGACTTGGATATTTATTTTTCTACTTACAAATAATTTTTTGGAGTTTTTTAAATTGTTGTTCAAGTACAGTTTTGTCCATTTTCCTCCCACCAATCCCCCCCAACCCACCCATCTCCACCTTCCACCCTCGATCCTATCCCCTTTTGGCTTTTTCTACGAATCCTTTATACATGTTCCTTGATTACCCTTTCCCTGTTTCCCCCTATTATCCCCTCCCTCCTTTCATCTTTAAAGCTCATTATATACTATATTTCTTAGTCATGCTGAAGGTATGTATGTCTTATTTTATAAACTCTCCTTGTTTATCTGTATTATGTTTAAAAGATGTGAAAAAAAGAATAGGTAGCCATCATTACTCTTATGCCCACTGGGAGTTTGATAGGAATTTCATAAATAATACTATCTCTTCTATAGAAGACATTTATTTTCTATCATGTGCTGAGCCAGATATACTTTATACCTTATATTATTTAGTCTTCACAGCTCTCTGGCCAATTAGAGAAGATGATGATGATGATGATGATGATTTTACAGAACTGTAAATTGATGTTCAGAAAAGTTGAATAACTTGTTGGAGGTCTTGAGCTGTAAATCAATAAGATAGGCTGATTTGAAAAACCAAAACACAAAGTCCTTAAGAACCTACAAATTTTACACAGCTTTTACTAATGACCTGCACAGTTTTACTGGCTTTTTAAACTCACCTTATCTCATTGGGGCATTATTATATTATTATTATTCTAGTCACAGAAGATAGTAACTCCTAATATTATACTTGGCATATAAATTACAACATGAATCAATCAAAACAAGAAATTCTTCAACTGACATTCTTGGTGAGCCAATCTGAACAGGAAAAGAAAAAAACATACAATATTAGCTGTATTATAGCACCAAAAATTTTTATTGGAAACCAGATTAAAAATAATAGAGCTAATAAATGTACTTATTACAATGTATAGATTACCATATTTTTTAACTGTCATAGAGTATTAGGTAGAAATCTGTATTGGAAAGCAAGATATTTGGTTGCTAATCTCTGAAAGGTAACATACAGGAAAACAAACTTTACATTTAGTGTTGTGGTTTGCTTGTTGCTATTTTTTCTGTCTCCTCAGACACTGACCCCCAGATTCCTTTTCAAATTTCAATACTAGTGTGTATTATCCTTTATATTCCTTAGTGTGTTGTATATATTCCTGTTGTGGCAATTTTGATTCGCTGAATTAGTTCCCTTGAGCCAGTGTCAGAGGAACTAGATAAAACATGACGTAGCTTGTGCAAGAAAATGCTATAGAGAAAACATACCAGAGAGTTTTAAAACATTTGATATTTTTTGTTTTTATATATTTGTTCTTTTCTCACTCTTTGTGTCAAAGAAATATATTCCCTCTGGATACAATGGGAAATTTAATACAAAAAAATGGCAATAGAAAGCAAATTTGTTAAATGAGAGGAAATATTTTCAGAAATGTTGGTCTCCCTGGAATACAACAAGGACAGCTGCTAGTATTTTTCATATTCCAGCCTTTCTGACTGTTAGTGAGCCTTTCTGAAAATCAGAGGTAAGTCGGGCATAAAGAAGACAATGGGGGGAAATTTGGACAATTGCAATAGCATAAACAATAAAATATCATTTATAAATAAATTTAAAAAGTATTTTACTCATAAAAAAATTCCTTTGAGCTCTTAGAAGGAAAGGAAATATAAGCATATGTTAATGTGAGATACTAGTTTTATTATAAGTCAACTAAAAGCAAGTCCCTTGACATACTGACTATGGAGACAGCTTAAAATCTTGAGTTGTCATATCCTAGCTAAAAACATCATATACTCAGGTTATATAGTCAATAATATATCTAACTATCCATTTATAGAAATTAATCATCCTTTAGTGGAAACCTTACAACTAGATGTCTTTTTTACTGTTTTAGCTCAACCAGAACCAACAATTGCCCAGTATTATAGCTAGTTACAAAAACAAACCCAAAACAAAAAACCCTCATTTTTGGCTGAAGAACCTATATAGGTTAAAAAGAGAAAAAGAAACAAATAATTACTTTTGTAACTAGTTTGAAACATACCATGGAATTTTCCCAATCATTCGCCTAAGGGTGGCTTTGACCTGAGATCATAAATCTGGAAGTGTCTCTAGAACTCACCTGCACAGACCTTTCTGCTTCCATATAAGTGCTGGTGAAAATGTTCAGCTCACTACTCTAGGCTAAAAAAATAACCAGATCCTTCCACAAGGCTAAATATTTCCTATGGAAAAATCAAACAATATTCATTTCTTTTCATTTATAAATAATTCAAAGAAAATAATTTACATCTACTAAGAAACTAGAGTATGTGATTTAAAGATTAAAGTCAATGGACCAGAACCAAAATATGATTATTAAAGTGTAACTTGTTAATAGTGTGATGATTGCAAGGTAAGGAAAGTAAAAAGGAAATAAATGGCAATGGAAAAATATAATAAAATAATTTTTAAAAAGTATAACTCATAAGGATATTGCAGCTACTTATATACGTATATGTATATCTATGATTATAAATGCATGATTGAGAAGTCCTGGCCAGGTAGCTCAATTGGTGAGCATGTCGCTCCAATATTCCAAGGTTGCGGGTTCAATTTCTGGCCAAGGCACATACAAGAAGCAACCAATGAATACGTAAATAACAGGAACAACAAATCAATGTCTCTCTCTCTCAAATCAATCAATAAATATCTTTTTAAAAGAAGGCAATGAAAGTCTCCCAAATCTTATCATTGATTCATCACTTACTAGCTCAACTTTAAGTTAAATAAGATATATTTGGGGTTAAATTTTGTAGCTGTATATATTAAAAAGTGTAAAAAGAGCTAAGTATATTATGTTTTATTATATCAATTTAGTCATTCTCTGTTAAATAAAGGCAGGAAATTATGATCTTTGTGTCTCTGTGCTTCTAATTGAACATAGACTATGAAGTACTTTATATAATAGAACAGATTTTAATTTCATATAGTCTGTGATTATATTCGACATTTACCAGTTATATGAATATATCTAAGATACATGCCTCTCTGAACCCCAATTCTTTATTTGGGAATAAAAATAGTTTCATGGGTGTGTTATAAGGGCTAAATGAGAGCACGTATAAAAGTCCTTAGTATTTTACAAAGATAAAAAATGATTTTGCTATCAATATCTTTCCCAAAGTTGGGAATTAACTCCAACTAAAAGAAAAATAAAGTAAATAAAAAAGCTCTTCATGAAGTATATTAAGTGCCACATGATTTATAGAGCACTTTCATTTATATTATTTAAATTATTGAGCAAAAAAGAAAAAAGAGAAAGAACTCATGGACACAGACAACAATGTGGTGGTTGTGGGGAGGATGCAGGGTAGTTGGAGATGAAAGAGGATATAGGGGGGATAAACAGTAATGGAAAAAATACAATTAAGAAAAAAATCCTTGAAATTTCAACTTCATTTTTAAAAATTAAGTTTATTGGGTAACATTGGATGATAAAATTATACAAATTTCAATTGCTGGTAGGGATGTAAATTGGTACAGCCACTATGGAAAATAGTATGGAAGTTTCTCAAAGCATTAAGAATAGAGTTATCATGTAATTCAGAGATCCCACTTCTTAATATCTACCCAGAAAATTTGAAAACATTTACTCATAAAGATACATGCACTCCTGTCAGTGGGATGCAGACTGGAGCAGCCACTGTGGAAAATAGTTTGGAATTTCCTCAAAAAATGAGACATGGAATTGTCTTTCGACCCAGCAATTCCACTGCTGGGATTATACCCTAAGAATCCTGAAACACCAATTCAAAAGAACTTATGCACCCCGATGTTCACAAAAGAAAAATTTACAATAGCAAAGGGCTGGAAGCAACCTAAGTGCCCATCAGTAAATGAGTGAATCAAAAAACTGTGGTACATTTACACAATGGAATGCTATGCAGCAGAAAGAAAGAAGGAGCTCCTACCCTTCACAACAGCATGGATGGAACTGGAGAGCATTATGCTAAGCGAAATAATCCAGGTGGTGAAAGACAAATACCATATGATCTTACCTATAAGTGGAACTTAATCAACAAAACCAACAAACGAGCAAAATAGAACCAGAGACATGGACATAAAGAACAAACTGACAGTGACCAGAGGGAAGCTTGGAGGGGGATAACAAGGGAAAGAAGGGGAAGGGTCATCAAGGAACATGTATAAAGGACCCATGGACAAAGCCAAATAGGGGAAGGATTGAGGGTGGGAGGTGGGGTTGGGTGGAGCAGGGGAGGGTGGTAAGGTGAAAGTGGAGACAGCTGTGCTTGAACAATAAAAAATATACGATAAAACAAACAAAAAAGATATATGTACTATTTTTATTGCAGCATTATTTATGGTAGTCACTTTCATTTTAAACAGAGAAAACTGAAGCTTAATGAAATTAAGTAATTCATCTAAAGTCACAAATCCATTAAGCAGCCCATTTGTATTTTAATCCATATTTCTCTAACTGCGTAATCCATATACTTTCTATAATAATAATTTACCTTAGAATGTCATAAATAATAAATTAATAATGCTTTGATTCCATAATTTTTTTCTTAATTTACTTTTTCTTTCTTGTTCAAATTGTACATGGCAAGTTAAAGAACTGAAAGTGTGATGTTATTAGTTGATAGTCATCATAAGCCCCTGAAGATATGTGTTACTATTTCTAAAATTATTATTGAATGTGATTGATGATATCCCCTTTCTCTTGATTTGTTTCTATGAACACTGGTATGAATGCTGGGAAGTGAATTTGCCCATCAGTATTGAAATGATAAAATGTAAATTATTCAGATTTCTCCAGGAAAATAGTCATCTAAAATAATTGTGAAAAAAAAAAAAGCATGTAATAAAATCATCCTTGCAAACACTCGATGGATTTTCCTGAGGAGTGTTTGTTTCATTCAAGACAAGAGAAGTACTTTTTTATTAATTAAATTTATTGGGTTTGACATTGGTTAATAAGATTATATAGGTTTCAAGTGTACATTTCCATGATATATAATCTGTACATTGCACTTTGTGCCCACTGCCCAAAGTCAAATCATCCTCTGTCACCATATATTTGACCCCCTTTACTACCCCTGCAAACTCCCTTCCTTCTCTAGTTACCACCATACTATTGTCTGTATGTAAAAGAGAAGAAATCAAAGGACCATTGCTATTATTAGCTCACTTTAAATTTCCCAAAATGGTGAAATAACATACTATTTCAGTCAAATTCTGGTTCCAAACTTGGATAGTTGTTAATTCACAATTTGGGATGTGTTCCTTTTGCTTTCTCCTATAGATCTGGCAGGAGAAAAACAAAAGAAGCAACTGAAGAATGAGAAACCACACAGAAGTAACAGAATTTATCCTCCTAGGACTCTCGGATGACCCAAAGCTTCAGGTGGTTATCTTTGTCTTTCTGCTCATCACCTACATGCTCAGCATCACTGGAAACCTGACAATTATAACCCTTACCTTGCTGGATTCCCACCTCCAGACCCCCATGTATTTCTTCCTCAGAAATTTCTCCTTATTAGAGGTTTCATTCACAACCGTCAGTATACCTAAGTTCTTGGGTACCATTGTTTCAGGTGATAAAACCATTTCCTTTAATGATTGCATTGCTCAGTTATTTTTTTTTATTCTCTTGGGAGTCACTGAATTTTACCTTCTGGCTGCCATGTCCTATGATCGTTATATTGCCATCTGCAAACCTCTGCATTACATGACCATCATGAATCAAAGAATCTGTACACTCCTGGTCTTCTCTTCATGGCTAGCTTCCTTCTTAATCATATTTCCTGCACTCATGTTGCTCTTGAACCTCGATTACTGCAGATCAAATATTATTGACCATTTTACCTGTGATTATTTTCCCCTGCTGCAACTCTCTTGTTCAGAAACAAAATTCCTAGAGATAATGGGGTTTTCCTGTGCTGTGTTTACTCTAATGTTCACTTTGGCATTGATATTTCTGTCCTATATATATATCATCAGAACAATTTTAAGAATTCCTTCCTCTAGTCAGAGGACAAAGGCCTTTTCTACATGTTCATCTCACATGATTGTCATCTCTATCTCCTATGGCAGCTGCATTTTTATGTACATTAAACCTTCAGCAAAAGATAGGGTGTCCTTGAGCAAGGGAGTTGCTGTGCTGAACACCTCAGTAGCTCCCATGCTGAACCCCTTTATTTACAGCTTAAGGAATCAGCAAGTCAAGAAAGCCTTCGTGAACCTGGTGAGGAAGGCTATTTTTCACAAGCAAATGAAATAATGTGGTGTAAAGAATTAGAGACGCATTGCAGGAAAATTTAAAAATAAACATGAAACTTCAGTAGTTTTTTCAAATCACAATGAAATCCCTGTCACTCTTGTTCATTTTCTTTGTTTTTTCTGTTTGTTTTATGTGTTTCCCACTTAATTTAAATTACTTTTCTTATGTCTTTCTGACTCTCATTCTTCTGAACATGTTGTCACAAATGTTTTAATTTATTTTATTTATGTATAGTTGGTATAAATCTTATATTGATCATATTAATTTCAGGTATAAAATATTACTTCTTAAACAATACTTATTTTTAAAAGTGAAATTATATTTTGAGTTGTGTTTAGGAAAAAAATAATCACCAGGAGTGAAAGACACTTTTAAAACATTTATGTGGTATTTTTACTTACTGTACACAGAAAATATAATTTTATGATTTTTATTTATATGTGACAGATATTGTCTTTACTATCTTGCAGTTTCTCTAGGAAAAAAATTTTAAATGCCTTACAATTTACTGAAAAACGTAAATGCTTTCATTTAAAAACCAAGACATATTACTTGTTTCTCACTTAAACAGGGTCTGTCCATATAAATTATCTATTAGAAATAGCAGCTATTAGATATATAGGATAAGATCATTTCCTCTAATTCCATAGAAACTAAGTGATGCTTCAGACAGGATTTGTTTGAAAAAGTGCATGTACCCAAGTTATTTTATATCTAAACACAAACATTTAAATTTTGTAAAAAATAGAAGCTTTATAACAAAGTAAAATTTTCCATTTTATATAAAATTAGGATTTGCTCTGTTAAAATACTCTTCCAATCTTTCTACTTAAGGCACTAAAAAGTGTCTAAAGTGTTTTAGAAAAATATGTGAGTATAAGGCTGGAATAAGAATTATGGATACTAAAAATTATTCTAAATTATATAAACCACTTTTTTTTACTAACAGCAAATGTACTCTAATCTTAATTAGTGGTGCAACATTTCTAATGGTCATTGAGAGATATATTTATTTGAGAGATACAGTGCAGGATTTGCTGAGAAAGAAAGTGACAAATAACTGAAGGAAATTTAAAATATTAGAGAAATTTATTAATGGTTTCTCAATTTCATTCCATTATATCTGAGGTATAATTTGTATGTTAAATAAGACAAATAGTTGACACGAGGTTCCTATAACTTCTAATCATGTATTTTCCCATCTTTAAATCAAGTATAGTATCAGATAAATCAGGAATACATAACACTATAGTGATGGAAATAAATCTGTAATGCAGGTATCATAATTGGCTACCAATAAATTGTAGCAGTCATTATTAATAGTGTTTTCTATATTAGCTGCTATAGTTGTGAATAGGTACAGATTACATGTTTTATGGTTGTAAGAGCAGTTACCATGAGAGCTACCCACTTACATTTTTAAGGTCACAATTCAGTATTATTAACTATAGGCACAATGTTGCATAGCAGATCTCTAGAATTTACTCATCTTGCAGAACTAAAACTTGTGCCCATTGATTAGCAACTCTTCTCCCCCAGTCTTTGGCAACTACTGTTTCACTATTTGATTCTATGAATTTGACTTTCATTTTACTATCTGATACTGTTTGAGTATATTAGATGCCTCATATAAGTAGATTCATACAGTATTTATCATTTATTGACTGAATTATTTTACTTAGCATAATGTCCTCCAAGTTTATGTATGCTGTCACACATGACAGGATACTCTTCCTTTGTAAGGTGGAATAATATTCCATAGTATGTATTTACTATGTTTTTTTCTATCCATTCATCTTTCCATGGACATTTATGTTATTTCCATATCTCAACAACTGCTACAATGAACATTTTAAGTGGGATTGCTAGAACATGATAGGTCTATTTTTAGTATTTTTGAAGAAGTTCCATACTGTTTTTCATGGCTGCTGCATAGTTTTGCATTTCCAGCAACAAAGTACAAGAATTCTAATTCCTCAACATTCTCACCCGTGCTTATTTCCTTTTGTTTTCTTTTTTAACACTTGAAAATGTCTAATAAAAACATATATCAAAAAGCTAAAAAAAGTCAACATAAAATCTTCTACATGAATGTTTAGAGCATCATCAGTTACATAAAAAATAGAGAAAACCTACTGTCCATCAGCTGAGGAATGAACAAGCAAAATGCAATATGTCCACAATATGTCCATACAATGGAATATTACTCAGCAACAAAAAGAAATGAAATACTGATAGATGTAACATCATGGAAGAACTTTGAAAACAACATGCCAAGTGAAAGAAACAAATCACAAATGCCTTTTGTTTTCTTGATAATAGCCATCCTGATAAGTGTGAGGTGATATCTCATTGTGGTGTTGACTGACATTTCCCTAAGTTTAGTGACATTCAACATCTGTCATACCCCTTTGGTCTTTCATCTCCTTGCATATGTGTGTATTCTTTGGAAAAATGTCTACTCAAGTCTCCAGCCTATTTATTAATTATTAAGATACCTTTTTATTGTTTTTTGGCTATTGATTTGTAAGTGGTCCTTAAACTTTTTGGAAATTAACCCCTTTTCAAATACAGAGTTTATAAATATTTTCTTCCATGCTATAGGACAAAATTGACACAATGCCATTAAATATTGCTATTTGTAGTGAGGATTAAATTAGTTAACTTATGTGATAGCATTAAACGTTGTGAACAAAAAATTATGAGCACAATATGTACATTATGATACTTATTATTTAACTTAGAATTATGAAATCACCTTGTTTCTTGATGCCTCAACACTAAGAAAGCCAAAGGATAAATAATAAAAAGGCTATACATAGAAAACTTTAATATATTTGAAAAATTTATATATATATAAGATTTTAAAATATAGATTGAATTATATTTTTGTAAGAAAGTAGAATTTGCAACTATTTTTACTTATGAAATATTAAGTTTCATAACACTTAATGAAATATGAAAAGTCTTTCATATCACTTATGAACTATAATTGTGACTAATGCAAGTAATTATTTTGTAGAAGTCAACATTTTAGGTCCTCTGTGTGATACAAAGGTGAACATAACCATTCTCAAGGGATATTCACTAAGAGAAGAGTTAGGAGGCTATTGATAAATTTAAGGAGCTTCCAGAAATTCCTCATGCTCTGTAATGTAGCCAAGATGTGACCTGGACTTTGTTTTATTCCCAGGAGAGCAATATATAACTCCTTCCTGAGGTCAAAACAAGTAGACTTGGAATATTTGAGCTATAAGTGTAACCAGAGAAAATCGAGATCCTAGTTTAAGGATCTCTACTCATAATACCCAATGTTGTCATATCTCTCTCAGTTCTTTCTTTAAATTTTGCCTTCTTAAACTTTTAGAACAACATTATTGAAGGAGATTATAGTATATTTCCACATCTTCTTAGGGTTTCTGACATTCCATTTCTACTTCTGAGCTATTCCCTTTGAGCCATCATAAAATAGAGAAAAATAAAATCAAATTTGATTAGTTTGAATTTGCTAGTGTCTGGCAGACAAGCAATGATTTTACATTTTATCCTTTATGGCAGAAATTTGACTACCTACAGAATGAAGGAGGTAATCATCACAATTTTAGAAAACCAAATCTATAGCATGATATACCCAGCACAGCTGGGAATTAACTGAATAGGTTAGAATGAGTGGAGGAGTTTTTTTATATATAGTCCTTTTAATATATATATCCTTATGGATCAGAAGTCTCATATAAAAGATAAATGTGGGGCAGAATTACAAGACAATAAAACATATTTTCAAAAAGCTTAATAGCTTGGAAAGAAGGATGTTCAAATGGAAAACTCACTGACCTGCAATCTGGGTGACAGAGCTGCTAAGATCTGAGGCAAGTAGTTACTTTACCAATTTGCACTTCAGTGAAAAATGAAAAATAGATAAATACTGCACATCCCTTGAAGTTCAAAAATAAAAATATTCTAATGTATACATTTCTAAAAAGTCATATAAGATGTCACATATTAATGATTTTGATGGAATTATAAGACCAAAGGTGAATATGTTCTCTGTTAAATAAAATAACTAGGTTATATTCTGTCTTATAGTAAATATACATATTATCATATAATATGTATAGAATGTTTTCATGTTATCTTGATGATAACATCTATAAATATTAATGTTAAAAGTAAAATTAAATAATACTTTTTTATTTTAAATTATTTTTTAATTGTGCAATTACAGTTGTCTCACCTCTTTCCCTGTTGCTCTTTCCTGCCCCGCCCCTCCACCCCCACCCCCTCTCTCATCCCCCGCTCTGTTGTCCACTGCCATGGGTCTTCTCCAGTTGGATTACTGTGCTTCCAATGTCACTGATTACTTTGCATGTGATGACTATTTTCCCATTTTAAAACTGCCTTGCTTAGATATGTGGTTCCTAGAAATAACTGGTTTTTACTTCACATTGGTTTCTTTGCTATTCACTTTGACATTGGTGATTTTATCTTATATGTACAGTATCAGGATTATTTTGAGAATCCCATCTGCCAGTCAGAGAAGAAAGACTTTTTCCATTTGTTCTTCTGATTGTCATTTCCATTTTTTATGGAAGCTACATAATCATGTTTGTTAATCCCTCTGCAAAAGAAAAAGCATCATTGACTAAAGCAGTAGCTACTCTCAATACCTCTGTTGCCCCCATGCTCACCCCCTTCACTTATCCCCTGAGAAACCAACAAGTAAAACAAGCCTTCAAAGATGTTGTCCACAGACTGCTATTTTCTACAAATAAGTGAATTTTTATTTTTTAAGAAACAAAGGGTACTCTCAAAGAGCAATTAAGTAAAATCTTGAAATTCCTAAACATCTAGGTATTCTGTTCTCTATAGTCTCTTTATATGTCACATTATAGTTAATTTTATAGCTTTCCATGTCTTCCACTTTCGTACTCCAGTACATTCTTAATTGACTTACTTAAAAATATAGTTCATTTCTCTTACAGAATTTTCTGGAAATGAAATGTATTTCTTTAAGATATACTCTAGAGTCTAGTGTAATGTAAAAAACTCTTAATATCAGTCCCTAAAAGGTGCATATAATATCACATTGTATATAAAAAGCAGAGTCCAAATTATTGTGTAATTTCTTGTGTATTTTTCAAGATAACACTGATAATTTCTTAACCTTTAAGAGATCTAAATGTTTTGCACTATTGTATATTAAATGCTGTCCTATGAGATATTATGTACTAGTGCATTACGCTTTAAAGGTAGAGCTTTATACTTTGTGAAACAGTGCATATTTTCAAGATAGTGATCATGATATTAAGTATTATTTATAAAATCTCTATGTTTCTAGCATTGTTTAGAAAATATTTGCATTAAATATTTAGAATTTAGAATAGATACAATAAAGCACATGATGCTGTTCTGAATTCATCAAGCAGCTACTTTGAATTATTTGTTAAGTGTTTGTTTACCTCCATTTTTAAGGGTCTATTTAATTAATACTTATTTTATTTCTTTGGGACATTTATCTACACATTTGAAAAAGTAACCACTTCTCCCAGTCTTTTTAAACTGGGTTCTTACAGGGAAAGACCATCACTCTTCAGTTTACCTGGAGATTCTGGGGGCCTCTCAAACCTTTTCTGGGGATACAGCATCTCAGGCTTGTGTTTGGAGATCCTTAATTAGAAAATTTTGGCCCCATTAAAAAAAAAAGATGACACTCCTAATTTCTTGTTCTTTTTGTTTCTGTCTGCCATAGCTCATCTCTTTGAACAAAAGGATACCCCCCAGCTCCTTTTGTTCTCAGCAGCTTTCAGGCATCTAGAGTATGTTAGTTCTCATCAGGGCCCCAAGATCATCCAGGGGTGTCCAAGCTTTTGGCATCTCTGCACTACACTGGAAGAAGGAGACTTGTCTTGGGCTATACATTAAATACATTACGACATGTAATCACAAAAAACTCTCATAATGTTTTAAGTAAATTTATGATTTTGTGTTGGGCCACATTCACAGCCATCCTGGGCTGCATATAGCACTGGACCACATTTGGACACCCCTGGCAGACACCAGTGCTTGGACAGCCTGTGGAAAGCACAAAGATTGGACACATGTTCTACTCTTCTCTTTTTCTCCAGAGGGAGGGGCCACTGAGCAGTATTGGCCTCAATCTGCTGCTTTAAATAGATGAAGCATAAAATACTCAGAAAATCCTCTTATATTATCATACTTTCTTTACATTAAGTCCTTCTAAATTATTTGAATCTCACTTTATGGTCTACATTATGGTCAGTTTTGTAATCATTTCTTGATCATTTGCAACTTATGTATAATGATAGTTGAGTGAAGTGTTTTATATAAGTCAACTAGGTCGTTTATTAATCACATGATTTAAATCTGTACTTTTACTGTTTTATTACTGAGCAATTTAAATCTCCTTATATAGCTATTGGGTCATTTTTTTCTCTTTGCAGTTATATCAAATTTTAAAAATATTAATACTTTTTATACAAACACAAATATGAAATTGTCATATTTTCTCAGTGAACATAACTTTTCTTATCATTATGAAAAACCAAAGTTCCTCTTTTTATGCAGTACACTTTTTTCAGTAACATCTACATTGACTAATATTGATGCAGCTATACCAGCATTTAAAAATATTGCTTACATCACACATATTTTATTTATTAATCATTCACTTTTGAATGGGTGCTAGCATATTGTACAGAACATCTGTAACTAAGTATATATTTTTATTTCTTGGTTAACTAGATTAGGTACTCCCAATATCATATATGTGTACAATGGAAGACTATGTAAATGCAGGAAAAATTTGTTTCAAAGGAGCTTGAGTCATCTGTTCATAAGCCTTACGTGATAATGGATTGCTGCTGTGAATGACCAGCCTTATACCTCAGGGTCCAATAACACTCAGTCCAATTATAGCAAACTCAAATCTAATTGTCAATTGATGTTCTATGGTTTGACCTCTATAGTCTCTACCAGGTCCCAGTAGCAAGTGCCAAGAAGTGATCTTCAAAAGGAAAATGCATATCTGCAATACATTTCTCCATAAGCCACACTGTGTTATGAATCTTCCACTTGTGGCAAAGCAGAAGTGCCATATAGCATCCCTATTTGTCATTGGTACTTCAAATAACATTAGAATTTTTGATCATTTGACCCAAATGGAAGAGCACCAATTCTAAAATCTATACTAAATTTTATGCAGAAAATCAAACATGCAGTAATAATTAAGAAATCTTGGGAAACAAGCAGTATGAGAGAACTAATCATAGAAATATTTAAGTATAATATAAAGTTTCTATAATCAAAACATGTACTGGGGTATGAAAGCAGAAAGATTAATGTAGTAAAAGTATAAGTGACACATTTTGAATATACATATTTGAATAGTTTTTAAATATTTTGATTGCCCTGGTTGGTGTGGCTCAGTGGATTGAGTGCTGGCCTGAGAACCAAAAGGTCTCCAGTTTGATTTCCGGTCAGGGCACATGCTTGTGTTGTGGGCCAGGTCCCCAGTAAGGGGAGTTTGAGAAGTAACATTGATGTTTCTCTCCCTTTTTCCCTCCCTTCTCCTCACTTTAAAATGAAATAAAATCTTTTAAAAAATAAAATAAAATATTCTTATTGTTTAACATATTCCAAAGACAAAATTAAATGAGCAAGAATGGGAAAAACCCTATACAAGTGAACATAATTGTAAAATGAATCAATAACCATGTGATGGGAAGAATAAAGAATTGATACAAATAATTTTTCAAGATAATATTTTGACAACTGGTCATTGGTAAGACAGATACTGCAAAAAATTATGAACTTTATTTAGATTTTTAAAAATATAACAATTCAAAAACTATTTTGTGTTTGCATTGTAGAATTGAGTAATTGGTAAGTAACTAGATTTTTGGAGCTAGGTTTCTCACTGTGGAGGAAAGGAAATACAAACATGGCATAAGGAAAATAGAAAAATCCTATGCTGATGGACTGGAATAAGAAATGTCAGTGTGAGACTACTATTTTTGTAAATGTATTTCCTTTCTCTGTTCAACAAAAGTTGCAAAGAACGACAACCAAATAGCAAGGAGTCAACAAAGTATCCAGATTCTGGACTCTAGATAACATTTCTTATTAAAAGTAACCTCTGACAACTAGAGAAATGACCAATAGACATATGAAAACATGCTGAATATCACTAGTTGTCAGGGAAATGTAAATCAGAAACCTAATGAGACACCACCTCACATAGTCAAAATGGGTCATTATCAAAAAGTCAACAAAGAATGTGTTGGCAAGGATGTAGAAAAAAGGGTACACTTGTGCACTGTTGGTGGGATAGAAAATTGGTGCAGCCGCCATGGAAAACAGTATGGAGAGTCTTCAAAAAACTAAAAATAAATCTACCATATGACCCAGGAATCTCACTTTTGGGTATTTGTGCAAAGAAAAACACCAATTTGGGAAGATATATGCACCTCCTATGTTCAATGCAGCATTATTTACAATAGCCAATATATGAAAGCAACCTAGGTATCCATTGATAGATAAATGGATAGAGAACACATATATAATAGAATATTACCGAGTCACAAAAAGCATGATATCTTGCCATTTGCAACAACATATATGGAACTAGAGGGTATTATGCTAAGTGAAAAAAGTAAGAGAAATATAAATACTGCAACATTTTACTAATATGTGGAATCTAAAAAGCAAAACAAGTAAACAAACAAAAGAAAACAAAAACACATTCATAGAAACAGAAACCAAAAGGGATGTTTGTGAGAGGGGTGGGTGTGGGGGATAGGTGAAAAAGGTGAAGGGGAATATAGACAATAATGTTGTGATAAGTTTGCATGTTTTTTCAGAGAAGTCTAAAAATATTTGAATTCTTTAATCACTCTGATGTTTTGTTTTTGGGTTTTGAATATGTTACAGCAAAATATTATTTGTAATTGAATTTCTTCCTCCACTCTCTGTGGAGAGTGAAACCTGGTAGTTGAACTGTGTATTTCATTGCCTTAAAACCTACTCCGTATTCAACCTCAAATTCCTTGGACATAATTGGATACAATATTTAAAAGTAGAAGTCCTACTTGCTTGTAGATAGAAGTATAATAGGTATAAATCAGTCTGAATTAAAAGTAAATTATTAGGAGGCCTAGATAAAGATAGAAAACTATTAGGAACTAGGAATAAAAAAATAAAAGTAGAAACGGAGTGAGAGAGTGATCAAGGAAGACAGACAGGGAATTCAGCACCTAGGAGTCTGAGAAAAGATATTATGGAAAAGAAACATGTCTAATAGAATTTTCAAATAAAATGCAATGTTTCATGAGCTAGAAACTCACTACCATTTCACCTAAGAAAATCAATAAAAACTGCATTGCTCTCAAATACATATGTGGTGAAGACAAGATACATGACTAACTTCCTTCTGTGTCATATTCTGTATATGAATAATAATAATACATTCCTCAAAGGATTTTTTGTTTGTTTGGGAGAAAATGAGATAATTTAAGTGTATAGTCAATGCCTGGTAATCAATAAAATATCAAAAATTAAGGCTACATGAGACTCCCTGCCAAGATGGAGGTGTAGGCAGACACGCTTCACCTCTTTACACAACCATAAGAAGGATCACAGCTAATCTCAAAACAAAATACAACAATAATGGCCAGAAAACTGAACTGTATAGAAGTCCAGCAACCAAGGATTTAAGGAAGAAATTTTCATCCAGATGGATAGGAGGAGCCAATACAGGGAGCTGAGGTGGAGGGGACTTGGTGTGACAGTGGCAGTGAGGTAGAGGCAGCAGCAGCCGGAAGAATGGGCAGTCCCACATTTACTGGTAGCAGATAAAAACTGGGAGAGACACCTGGGGAGCAAGCCATCTCAACACAAGGCCAGGCTGCGTAGCCCAGGGTTCCAGTGCTGGAAATATAAAGCCTCATAAGTTGTGGTTGTAAAAACCAGTGGGTGTTGTGGTGGTGGAAGAAACTGCCAGTCTCTTAGGAGATTCCATTTAAAAGACTCAAATGGCCCTAGAACATATGCAAACCCACCCACTCTGGGATTCAGCAACAGAGCAGAAGCTAAAAGGGTTGCAGTCACATATGGGAGGGTGGGGGAAGTGACTGGAAATGGGACAAGAACCCAGCAAGTGTCATTGTTCCCTCTCAGACCGCTCCCCCACATACAGTGCCACAAAACAGCAAAGTGGGTTGCCCCACCCTAGGGAACACCTAAGGCTCTGCCCCTTACAACTTAACAGGTGCACCAAGATGGAGTCAAAGCAGCTGAACTCAATACACAGAAACAAACACAGGGTGGATGCCAAATTGAAGAGACAAGGAAATGTGGCCCAAATGAAAGAACAGGTCAAAACTTCAGAAAAAGAACTAAGGGAAATGGAGATAGCCAACCTAGTGATAAGGATACTTGGAGATCTCACTGAGTATGGCAAATGCATAAGAGAAGACATGAAGGTTACACTATGAAATAAAGAAAAATTCACAAGCAACCAACAGTAAAGGAAAGGAAGCCAGGGTTCAAATCAACAATTTAGAACATAAGGAAGAAATAAATAGTCAACCAGCACAGAATGAAGAAATAAGAATTAAAAAAAAAACAAGGAGAGAATAACAAGACTCTGGGACATCTCCAAACATGCTAATATCCAAATCATAGGGATGCCAGAAGAAGAAGAGGAAGAGCAAGAAATTGAAAACTTATTTGAAAAAATGATGAAAAAAAACTTCTCTAATTTGGTAAAGGAAATAGATATACAAGTCTAGGAAGCACAGAGAATCCCAAACAAGTTGGACCCAAAGGCAAAACCAAGACACATCATAATTTTTAAAATGTCAAAGGTTAAAAATAAAGAGAGAAACTTAAAAGCACCAAGAGAAAAAAAGAGGTTTCCTACAAAGGAGTTCCCGTAAGACTGTCAGCTGATTTCTCAAAAGAAACTTTGTAGGCAAGAAGGGACTGGCGAGAAGTACTCAAAGTGATGAAAAGCAAGAACCTACAACCAAGATTACTCTATCCAGCCAAGCTATCATTTAGAATGGAAGGACAGATAAAGTGCTTCCCAGACAAGGTAAAGGTAAAGGAGTTCATCATCACCAAGCTCTTATTATGTGAAATGTTAAAAGGACTTATTTAAGAAAAAGAAAAAGGTCAAAACTATGAACAGTAAAGTGACAACAAACACAACTATCAACAACTGAATCTAAAACAAAAACAAGGCGGGGGCGGTCAGAAGATGACAGTGAAGTAGGCAGGAGCTAAACCATCTTGCTCGTGCACCCACTGGGACACCTAGTCAATCTTCTGAAGAACTGAGTGATTAGCCAATGAAATTCCAGCTTATTTGAGGTTTGGAAACCAAAGACTGCAGAGGATGATAGAAAATGGACAGTAAGGAGGTTTTGTAGGCCGTTGGGAAGGTCCCAGGTCCTGTGCCATGGATGCAGCTGTGGTGGTCCCTGGCCCTGAGTCAGGGACTGTGGCTACCACAGGAGCTTTGGAGGAGAGCCAGCTCAGCAATTGTGACTTCCCGCTCCCTCCTTTCTCAGAGCAGGGAAGTCACAGACTTGCACCAGTAGAGACATGGTCCCTGGGCCATGGGAAACACAGAGCAGGAGGCTTACCATGACAGACAGTGGTCGCCAGCTAGGACAATACTAGAGAAATTGGGGAGCCGGGCAACACTGGGAGATGGGAAAAGAGAGGGGCTGCAACTGACAGTGACCCAGGTAGCCCTGGAACTGGTTAGAGTTGGGTTGAGTGAAAAGCCCAGTGATTATTAGGAAAAGTTACCCACAACCAAGGGGAATTCACTAAAAAAAAAAAAAAAAAAAAAGGCCCTCAGCCACTGTGCAAGAACCTCTGGTGTGCCACTGCAGCGCCGGGGACAGAGAAGAAAGAGAAGGAGGGGTGCATATTGCTCCAAATAAGGGCACCCCAGAGACTGATCAAAGCGGGGTAACAGTGGGCAAAGAGGTAGCAGTCCCCAACAACACTTAATTTAATGAGGGAACTCAATTGCCCAAAAAGGACTTTGCATGCGTGCAGCACCCAGGCCAGCAAAGAGGGAGGAGGGGTACAAGTTGCCCCCACTAGGTGCACCTCACGGACTAATGAAAGGGCTGCACACTGAGGGGTATTAAAGGCACCAGCCTGATGCATTTGGACAGTGTAGGCCTTGCAGCGCTCTGAGGGCTCAGCTAGAGGCTGGGAACCAGGGAAAAATGGTAGCCCAGACACAGCCCCCATCCTTGCAGATCCACAAGAAAGAAAAAAAAAACAGAAAATGAAAAGCAGAGCCCAGCCCCCCCTGACTGCAGCATCCAGCAAGACCAGCAGAACCTATTCAGACGGTTTAAAGTCAGCAAGAGACTTTTTTTTCTTGCTTTTTTTTTTTCCTGCAAGTGTAAGACAATAAGACCTGGATCTGTGAAAGGACCAAAGACAGATCCAGAGAGGGATCAGAAGGCAAACACCAACAACTCAGAAAAAAATTCATTTTGATATCCTTCAGAACTTACATTTTATTTTTTTTTTAATTTTTTAATATTTTTTATATATTAATTTTTAAATTTTTCTTCCTTACATTTAGTTTTCTTTGTGTGTTTAATTTCATTGTTTAACTAGTTTTTCTGTTCTCCCTTTCCTATTACATTTTAATTTGTCTTCTGTCTCTGTACCCATATTCCAATAACACACTGTCCTTGGTCTTTAATTTTTATTATTTTTTCAGATTAAATATTGTTTGTCTTATTACTGTTGTTCCAAATCCCACACAGCACCCTTCCTGGGTTTTGGCCCATTTTGCTATCTTCCTGAGCTTTATTACTGTTGTGGTTAACTTTATTTTCTCTCACACTGTGCTAAGTTTCTATACCTTACTCTCACTGTATCTCATCATCTAACCTTTCATAGGGGTTCTGATTTCTGGAGTCATTTCACATTCTTTTCTGCTCCAATAAGAGTCTTATCTATTTTTCACCTTTTATAAAAAGTGGCTACTTGGGTGAATTATCATGCTTATTGTGGTACTTCTCCAAAGATCTCCTATCTGTTCTCTACTTGATATTACTTTAATTCCCATAGGACACTCCCCCACTGTCTTACTCCATTTTGCCTTCAGCCTGCCCCTGATCACATACAAGAGAAGGTGAGAGTTGTGAATACCAATAAATCCGCAGGAGGATAGAACCCACCAACAAAGGAGGCACTAACAGAAAAAGCCCAAGTACAACAAGAGACCCCAAACAAGCAGAAGGGCAAACCTAGAGCATCCGGACAAGGACATCAAAGAGACCACACCATTGAGTCCCACAGAAATCCTGTCAAAGAAATTCACCCTACAAATATATCTGGCAAAGTAGAGCATCAGGAATTACAGAAACAAACAAAAAGAACCACCAAAAATGGGGAGACAAAGAAAGAACCCACAATCCAAAGGAATAGAAGATTCCAACTAAAAGAGCTAAATGAAATGGAGGCAAGCAAACTATCAGATATAGAATTCAAAAGAATGGTGATAAGGATGCTCAAGGAACTCACAGACAACTACTAGGAACTGAATGAAAACTACAACAGTATGAAAAAGGAAATAGAAACTTTAAACAAGAACCAAGAAGAAATGAAGAATACACTTTCTGAAATAAAAAAATTCACTAGAAGGAATTACAAGCAGGATGGATGAATCAGAGGATCAAATTAGTGAGCTGGGAGACAAGGTAGAAAGAAATACCCAGGTAGAGCAACTGCACAAAAAAGCCCTCAAAAACTATGAAGACACCTTAAGGGAAATGCAAGACAATATGAAACACAACAACATTCGAATCATAGGAATACCAGAAGGAGAAGAAAAATAGAAACCCTGTTTCAAAAAATAATGACAGAAAACTCCCCGAACCTGGAGAGGGAAAATACCCTGCATGTCAAAGAAGCACAGAGAGCCCCAATCAAGACAAATCCAAGAGGCTTCCTCAAAGACACATCATAATTAAAATTCCAAATTTCAAAGACAAAGACAGGATCAAATGGTGGAAGAGTGAATAGGAGTCACATTGACCACCTCCCGGGACCAGTCTGTAATTAAAACTAAATTGTGGAGAAATCACCCAGAACAAACAACTGAAAAATAGTAGGAGAGAAGCCTTATAACCTCGGACAGACATAAGAATCACTTCAACACAACCTGACTGGTAAGGAGTGCAGCAAGATACAAGAAGTCTGGTTGGGGATCCTCAGGCGGTAGCGCCAGTGGGATATTTAAGCAGCCAGTCGTATCCCCCTGAGAAGAGCGGGGCCTAAACCATAAGCAGGGATCGCCAGCCTACAGTCCCAGAGGCCAAAAAGCACACAGATAACAGCTAGCTGTGAAAAGCGGCAGAGCTGCTCTCTACCACAGGCAGGTGGCTGGAGACTGAAGGAGCCATTTAAAGGACCAATGCATAAATTTTCATGTACAGACACTTACCCTGGGCTCTGGCAAAGGTGGGGGCAGAGTGGGCTAGAGACACCTGAGGAGAGACTGGGGATAGAGGCTTTGGGAGGAGAACTGAGAAAATAGCCACCAGGATCCCAGTGCTGAGTCATCCGCCATGTCGCAGCAGCCATCTTGCTCAGGCAGACCACTCCCCTGAGCGGCGGCCTGAGAGGAAACAATAGTCCGCCCTCAGGAGGGACTCTGCCCTGGCCCTGTGGTGCTAACCCTGACTGCTGAGGGCAGAGTGGCAGCCACGGATAGTAGATCCCTGCAAAGGGGGAGCAGAGTGGACTAGAGGTGCTTGAGGAGAGGCTGGGGAAGGAGAATTTGGAAAGAGAACTGAGAGAACTGAGCCTCTGGGATCCTGGTGCTAAATCATCCCCCATAAAGCAGCAGCCATTAAGCTCACACAGACCACTCCCCTCCGAGCAGCAGCAGCCTGAGGGAACACATCAGCCCTGACCCCAGGAGTGATTCTGCCCCGCCCTATGGTGCTTAAGCCTGACTGCTGAGCACAGAGTGACTAGATTAACAACTGCAGGAGACAGCCACAGACAGTAGATCCCAGGAAGTCTCGAACATGCTGCCTAAGTTCAGATGGGGTCAACATCTGACATCACCAGAAGCAGATTCAGAAAGAAAAAACAGCAGTAAATACTAGAGGCCATAGAGACAAAATCCACTGTGGTCTTCTCCATGATTTGCAATATTTTCTTTACTACATAGCTTTTTAACATTCATTTCTTGTCCTTCAAGTTGGTGTATATTAAGTCACTAGATTTTTATATGATAGTTTATTTCTCTCCTTTCTTATAATAGTCTTAATCTCTTTAAAGCCTTATTACTAGTGGTTCATTTGCTGTTGATAGTGGAATTGCAGGGGGCAATTCTTTTTGTGGTCATGGGTTTGTTTCCTGGGTTTGTGGTTTTGCTCCAGCAGCCTAATAATGGGAAGAAACAACCCCCAACTGAAAGGAAAATAGGAATACTCAGAAAGACTACTAAATGAAACAGAGGCAAGTAAACTATCAGATATTAAGTTCAAAAAAATGGTTACAAGGAAGTTCAATGAACTCAGTGAGCTCAGTAAGAATTACAAAAAACTAAAGGGAAACTTACTTCAAACTATATCTGCATGAAAAAGGACATAGAAACTAACAACAAGAACCAAGAAGAAATGAAAAAATACAATTTCTGAATTGAAGAACACAGTAGAAGGAATCAAAAGCAGGCTAGATGAAGCAGATGATTGAATCAGGGAGTTGGAGGACATGGTAGAAAAAAAACTCCAAGAAACAGCAAGAAAATGAAAAAAGGCACAAAAGGAACAAAGAGGGGTTAAGGGAAATGTAGGACAACATGACACCTAATAATATCCACATAATACAAATACCAGAAGGAGAAGAGGCAGAGCAAGGGATAGAAAACCTGTTTGAAAAAGTAATGATGGAAAACTTCCCTAATTTGAGGAGAGAAAAAGTAACACAAGTCCAGGAAGCAGAGAGGGTCCCAATCAAGAAGAACCCAAAGAGACCCACTCCAAGACATGCCATAATTAAAATGGCAGATATCAAGGACAAAGAGAGAATTTTAAAGGCAACAAGGGAGAAATAGGAAGTAACATACAAGGGAGCCCAAATAAGGCTAGCAGCTGACTTCTCCACAGAAATACTACAGCCCAAAGGGAATGGCAAGAAATATTCTGAGTTATGAAAAGCAAAGGCCTGCAACCAAAACTACTCTACCCAGCAAGACTCTCAATTAAAATGGAAGGCAAAATAAGGAGTTCCCCAGAAAAGAAGGCTAAAAGAATATACCTCTACCAAACCTGCATTGCAAGATATGCTAAAGGGACTGCTTTAAGAAGATGAAGTAAAAGAGTGTGAGAGAGAGGATCAGAAGTACAAAAGGAAAAAACAAATAAGTACCTATCAATCATAACCTTAAATGTAAGTGGATTAGATGCTCCAATTAAAAGATATAGAATAGCTGATTGGGTAAGAAAACATGACCCACACATATGCTGCCTACAAGAGACCCACCTCAGAACACAAGACCTACACAGACAAAGTAATGTGCTGGAAAAAAATATTCCAAGCAAATGGACAGGAAAAAAAAAAAAGCCAGGGTATCAATACTTATATCAGATGAAATAGACTTCAAAACAAAGGTCATAAAACAAGACATGCAAGGACACTTCATGATACTCAAAGGAAGAATACATCAAGAAGGCATAACCATTGTAAACCTATTATGCACACAACATAGAAGCACCCAAATATAGAAGGAAAATCCTGGAGGACTTCAGGAAAAATATAGACAGAGACATACTTATATAGGGGGTTTTAATACCCCGCTGTCAACAATGGGTAGACCATCCAAACAAAATATCAACAAGGATATTGTGGAACTGAATGAGGCATTAGGTCAAATGGACTTAACTGAAAAATAGACTTAAAAGAAAATTGAAATCATATCAAGCATTTTGTCAGACACAGGGCTTAAAACTAGAAACCAACCTCAAGAAAAAATTTCAAAATAACTCAAACTCATGGAGACTGAATAGGATGCTATTAAACAATGAATAGGTCAATAATGAGATCAAAGAAGAAATCAAAAAGTTTCTGGAAACAAATGAAAATGAACATACAACGGTCCAAAATCTATGGGACACAGTGAAGGCAGTCCTGAGAGGAAAGTTCATAGCAATACAGGCCTACCTAAAAAAGACAGAAACATTTCAAATAAACAACCTAACCCTATGTCTACAAGAACTGGAGAAACAACAACAAACAAAGCCCAGAGTGAGGAGAAGGAAGGAAATAATCAAGATCAGAGCAGAATTGAATGACATAGAGACTAATAGAACAATTCAAAGGATCAATAAATCCAGGAGCTGATTCTTTGAAAAGATAAACAAAATTGATGAGTCTTTAAGCAGACTCATCAAGAAAAAAACGTAAGGGTGGAAATAAATAAAATTGGAATTGAAAGGGGAGAAATTAAAACTGATACCACAGAAATACAAAGGATTGTAAGAAATTACTATGAACAACCATATGCCAAGAAATTTGAGAGCCTGGGTAAAATGGACAAATTTCTAGAAAAATATAATATTCCAAAACTGAATGAAGAAGAAGCAGAAAGCCTGAAAAGGCTGATAACAGCTTGTGGAATTGAAGCAGTAATGAAATAACTCCAGGCACAAAAAAGCCCTTGACCAGATGGTCTCACAGCAGAATTTTACAAAACATTTAAGGAAGAGATAAACTCTGTCCTTCTCAGACTCTTCCAAAAAATCCAAGAAGAAGGAAGACTCCCAAACTCTTTATGAGGCCAGCATCATCCCAGTCCCAAAACCACATAGAGACACAGCCATGAAAGAAAACTACAGGTCAATATCACTGATGAGCATAGACTCTAAAATCCTCAACAAAATATTGGCAAGCCACATTCACTGATACATTAAAAAGATTACCCACCATGAATAAGTGGGATTCATCCCAGGGATGCAAGGATGGTACAATATTCATAAATCAATAAATGTAATACATCACATAAACAAAAGGAAAGATAAAAATCACATGATCATATCAATAGATGTGGGAAGAGCATTTAAATAGGTAGAGCACTCATTTATGATAAAAAACACTCAGCAAAATGGGAGTAAAGAGGGAATACCTCAACATAATAAAGCCTATATATGAGAAACCTACACCCAACATTATACTGAACAGGCAAAAATTAAAAGCTTTTCCACTAAGATCGTGAAGAAGAGAAGGATTTCCACTTTCACCACTTCTATTCCACATAGTATTGGAAGTCCTACCCACAGCCGTAAGACAAGAAAAAGAAACAAAAGGCATCCAGATTGGAAAGGAGGAAGTAAAACTGTCACTGTTTGCAGATGACATGATAGTGTACAGAGAAAACCCCACAGACTCCACCAAAAAACTACTTGACCTAATACGTGAATTTGGCAAAACAGCAGGATACAAAGTTAATATTCAGAAATTTAAGGCATTTCTATACACTAACAATGAAATATCAAAATCAGAAATCAGGGAAAAAATCCCATTGACTATAGCAACAAGAAAAATAAAGTACCCAGAATTAAACTTAACCAAGGAGGTAAAAGACCTGTACTCAGAAAGCTGCACAACACTGAGAAAAAAAATTAAGGATGACAAAAATAAATGGAAGCATATTCCATGTTCCTGGATTGGAAGAATTAACATCATCAAAATGTCCATACTTCCCCAAAGCAATTTATAGATTCAGCACAACCACTATTAAAGTACCAATGATATATTTCACAGAGATAGAACAAACATTTCAAAAATTTATATGGAATAATAAACATCCCCAAATAGCCACAGCAATTTTGAGACAGAAGAAAAAAGTAGGAGGGATCATGATACCTGACATCAAACTATATTATAAGGTCACTGTAATCAAAACAGTTTCGTACTGGCATAAGAACAAACACATAGATCAATGGAACAAAATAGAGAGCCCAGAAACAAACCCATGTCAATATGATCAGTTAAAATTTGACAAAGAGGGTAGAAGCATAAAATGGAGTAAAAATAGCCTCTTCAACAAATGGTGTTGAGACATCTGGATAGCTACATGCAAAAAATTAATTTGACCAGCAACTTATACCACACACAAAAATAAACTCAAGATGGATAAAAGACTTAAACATAAGTCACAACACCATAAAAGTCCTAGAGGAGAACATAGGCAGGAAAATCTCAGATATTCCATGCAGCAATATTTTCACTGATATGTCCCCCAGAGCGAGGGACATAAAGGAAAGAACAAACAAATGGGACTATCATCTAAATAAGAAGCTTCTGCATGGTTAAAGAGAACAACAGCAAAATGGAAATAGAACCAATCATATGGGAAAATATATTTGCCAATGATACCTCGGACAAGGGTTTGATCTCCAAAATATATAAAGAACTCTCATGACTGTATGAAGACAAACAATCCAACTGAAAAATGGGCAAAGGACCTAAACAGACACTCTCCAGTGAGGACATACGCAGGGCCTAGAGACACAATGAAACAATGCTCAGCATCACTGGTCATCAGAGAGATGCAAATTAAAACCACAGTGAGATAGCACTTCACACCAGCCAGAATGACCATCATAAACAAATCAACAAACAACGAGTGCTGGCAAGGCTGTGGAGAAAGGGGAACCCTAGTACACTGTTGGTGTAGGGTAGTAGACTGGTGCAGCCACTGTGGAAACCACTTTGGAATTTCCTCAAAAAACTAAAAATGGAACTGCCTTTTGAACCAGCAATTCCACTGCTGGGATTATCCCCTAAGAACCCTGAAACAACAATTCAAAAGAACTTATGAACCCCAATGTCCATAGCAGCACAATTTTCAATATCCAAGACTTGGAAGCAACGTAAGTGCCCAACAGTAAATGAGTGGATCAAAATCTATGGTACACTTACACAACGGAATACTATGCAGCAGAAAGAAAGAAACAGCTACTACTCTTTACAACAGTGTGGATGGAACTAGAAAGCATTATGGTAAGTGAAATAAGCCAAGTGGTGTAAGATAAGTACCATATGATCTCACCTATAAGTGGAACTTAATCATCAAAATAAACAGGCAAGCAAAATATAACCAGTAACACTGAAATAAAAAACAAACTGACAGTAGTCAGAGGAGTTGAGGGGGGGAGATCACAGGGTAAAAGGAGGGAAAGGGTCATCAAGGAACATGCATAAAGGACCCATTGACAGAGCCAAATGGGGGATGGAAGGAGGGTGGGAGGTGGGGAGGGGTGGGGTTGGGGGAAGTGATGATGGGAAAATGTTGATGTGGGGATGATGAGATGGGGTGCAGGGTGAAGGGGATAAAGAGTAGGAAAAAATGAGACAACTGTAATAGCATAATCAATAAAATATATTAAAAAGAATAATAAAAAAGAAAATTACATATGATTTCACCTATAAGTGGAGACTAATCAACAGAATAAATGAGAAAGTGAAATGTAACCAGAGACATTGCAGTGAAGAACAAACTGACAGTGATCAGAGAAGAGGAGGGAGGGGAAGAAGGGTGGAAACAGGGGAAGGATGGTCAAAGAACATAAATGGGGGACTCATGGACAAAGTCAAGGAGGCGTGGGATCGAGGGTAGGGGAAGGGGATGACAGGGACAGGGGGGATATGGACAAAACTGTACTTGAACAACAGGAAAAAAAAGACAAAAAACAGACAAAAAGAAAACAAAAACAAACTAAGGAAAAACCTAGAACAGGAACGGAATCATAGAAATGGAGATCATTTGGTAGGTTATTAATGGGGTGGGGGAAGGGGAAGAATGGGGAAAAATATAGAGACTTAGGAGCATAACTGGTAGGTACAAAAATAGACAGCAGTATGTTAAGAACAGTATGGGCAAACGGGAAGCCAAAGAACTTATATACACAATCCATGGATATGAACTAAGGAGGGACTTGCTGGAGGTAAGGTGGGTACCAGGTGGAGGGGGACAAAGGGGAAAAAATTGGGACAACTGTAATAGCATAATCAATAAAATATACTTTAAAAATTATCACTACATGTATTATTGTTAAAGAGTTTAAGATACAAAATATAAATAGTTTTACTAGTTGCATACAAAATAAAAGCAAATGAATAGAATTTTCATAAGCAGAAATTTAGTTTCACTGTTCGTAGTGAAATATGTTGAATAAATACTTTTATTGCGTATTTTAATGTGTATTGTTATAAATTCAACACTTTTTTACCTTATTGATTTTATTTTTTTCACTTTATTTATTTATTTATTGTTTTTCAAGTACATTGGTCTCCATTTTCCACCCACCATTCCCGACCTTCTTGCCCATCCCCACCTCCCACATTCAATCCTCACTCCACGTCCCTCCATTTTCTTTGTCCATGGGTCCTTTATACATGTTCCTTGATGAACCCTCCCCTTCCTTCCTGTGTTATCCCCTCCCCACCTTCTGGTTAATGTCATTCTGTTTTTTATTCCAATGTGTCAGGTTATATTTTGCTTGCTTGTTTGTTTAAGTGTCCATCAGTAAATGAGTGGACCAAAAAACTATGGAACATTTAAACAATAGAATACTACATGCAGCAGAAAGAAAGAAGGAACTCCTATCCTTCATGACAGCATAGATGGAACTGGAGAGCATTATGCTAAGTGAAATAAGCCAGGTGGAGAAAGACAATATCATATGATCTCACCTATAAGTAGAATCTAATCAACAAAATAAACAAGTAAACTATAAATTCAACACATCTTGGTGTCTATGTATTGTCTTATGTGTTAACTAGTGCTTTGTTCATCTTTTCCTATTTTTTTCTTCTTTCCCAACTTCATATATGCTCATCTTTCATATCTATAATTTTCACTCCTGGCATTAAATGCATACGTGGTTTATGTTCATATTTATAATATGAAGAAAATAAGGTTAAATTGCTAAATGTAAAGTTCATATTATACTTGTGAATATATAGTACATGAGTATTGTTATAAAATTTGTATCTTTCATTGCAGAAAATATGAAAATAAACAAGTTAAAAATATCAAATACCTGATTTCCAAATATTTATTTTCTTGGTTTATAAATGTTTTCACAATGAGAAGATGTCACATTCACAAATATAGGCAAAACAATTTAATGTTAAGATTTAATGGAAATAAATGATATTGTGAAAGAAAGTAGTCAGCAGCTCATAGTAAACATTGCTATAGGATTAATCATGGGCCATGGGAAAGGTTTCCTTGAATTCAGAGTCAATATTGGGATAAACTCCTTCTCAGTTTTTGATATGTTTTCCATTTCAGAAGACAATCAAGTCATACTAGAAATTCAAAACAGTGTTTTCTATCATTTCATTCTGGCATAATAAAAAACTCTTGAGGTTAAGTCCAGAATTTCTATGAGAAAAATATGGACTCCTCATATAATCATAGAAGACTTAGTTTCTAAATCAAACTTTCACTCACTCAGTATCACATCTTGTTTATATGTTTGCCTCATTTACCTCAATCATTTTGTTCATTAACCTTTATCAATATTTATAAAATATGATTCACCCCTATCTTTTAATGATAAGTGCCTTTCCTTGGCACTCTGTTTACTTAATGAACTCCCCTGAGTCAACAAAAAAGACAGATAAAAGAAGTCCAGCTCTACCTGTATGACATGTATAGAGAAGAACATTCATTCCTGTTTTCTATTTTTTAAAACAGCACTTGCAGGAAAATATCACAGTCTCTGAAGTGTAAGGAAAATATTACTTAGATTTTATAGATGTATAATCATAGAATTATAAAATACTTATTTGCATAAATACAAAGAAAATCTTTAATAAATGTTTTTTATTTACTTGTCCAACCAGGTGTAACTGAATTCATGCATGGATCTTGGGTGAGAGACAAAAAGCAGGAATGAGTCATACAATAATAATATGTTCCAAAAATTTTCCAATACCAGGAATAAAGGATATTGTCAAATATTGCCAGTCTCAAAACAAAGAGAACTATGATTCCTGAGAGCCATGAAAAAGTTAAATCACCACGCTTGTTTTGATAGTACAATGAAAATAAAATAAATTTCTAACAATTTATCAGCTCTGAAATTATGTAAATATTTAAACCAATTAGACAAATTTGTGGCTAAATCATCAAGAACAAGCAAGAAGTAAGTAAATTTATTATTCTTCGATATAATATTCCACTTTATTCAAATGTTTTAAAATTTTATTTGCATATGTATTTGTGTATTTACATCCCTTTCAATATTAAAAGTTAAATAATTGTTTTCTACCAGGAAAACTATTCATGGATTCCTAAAGCAAGAACCCAGAAATAAGTTTTGGATTGTTTAGTTATATTTTTCTAAGTTTAACAGTGTTCTATTATAGAAATGGGATTCTAGTAGGATTATTTCCTATGAGAAAGAATATCTCCTTCTCAGTAAATGTTATTTTGACCACTTTTTTCTTTGCTATAGCAATAATGAAAACAAAAAAAATTAATGGTGCATTGTATAAATTAAACTGTGTCTAGGCAATTATTTATTTTAATAACAGAAGTTTATCATTCCTGTTCTTCTGACCTTCTTATCTGGGAAGGGGAAAAATGATGCGGAGACAGTGACAGCACCAACCACAGCCTTAAAGAAGCACTGGAGAAGAGGGTGCCAGCAAAGCATTCCCATGGATAAACGCGTGCTCTAGGCTGCGACGACCACTATGTGGACTAGTTGTTTCACTTCGTAAAAGTCTCCTGAACTATGTAATCCCCAAAATATAAAATGTGATGATTGGCCAAACCTCTGTAAACTTTTAAACTCTGTCATTTAGATTATCCACAATTTAGACTATTTTATAATATTGAGGGAAAGAAAAAGATCAATTAGAATATTTTCATATTTTTAAAAGGAGCTAAATATTTTAAAGAATAATTACAAACTTATTTTTAAAGAAACATTAGAAGAAATAGCTTTTGTTTAAATGTTAGTACAAGGTTTTTTTCCATGGTATGTGTATTTTCAAAGAGGTTATATTTAACTTCAGCTAATATTCACTACTTGAATGTAAGGTTGAATGGAAATTGGAGAGAGTGGCTGAACGGAAATGTGTTTGGAATTTCATAATTATTCATCATTATAGATATTTTAAAAATTGTATACTCTATCATCAATTTTGTTTTAACTTTTTTATGTTCTGTAGGGGAAACATGTATTTTCTGTTCTAAAATCTGGGAAAGGATCAACAATGAAAAACCACACAGTACCCTCAGAATTCATTCTTCTAGGACTATCAGATGATCCACAGCTTCAGACTGTGATTTTTCTCTTTTTAATCCTCACATATATATTAAGTGTCTCTGGAAACTTGACCATCATCACTCTCACCTTGGTGGATTCTCATCTACAGACCCCTATGTATTTCTTCCTCAGGAACTTCTCTGTGTTAGAAATATCCTTTACAACAGTCTGTATTCCTAGATTTTTGGGCACAATTATCACCAAAGACAAAACAATTTCATACAATAATTGCACAGCTCAATTATTTTTCTTCATCTTCTTGGGTATAACTGAATTTTATCTTCTAACTGCCATGTCCTATGATCGCTATGTAGCCATCTGCAAACCCCTGCATTACACAACCATCATGAACAAAAGAGCCTGCACATTGCTTGTCCTCTGTGCTTGGCTGGCAGGATTCTTGAATATCTTCCCACCCATTATTCTTTTTCTCCAATTAGATTACTGTGGCTCCACTGTCATTGATCACTTTGCCTGTGACTATTTCCCCCTCCTGCAATTATCCTGCTCAGACACCTGGCTCCTGGAAGTGATTGGTTTTTATTCTGCAATAGTGATTCTGCTTTTCACTTTGGCATTAATAATTCTATCCTACATGTTCATCATTAGGACAATTCTAAAACTTCCTTCTGGGAGCCAGAGAAAAAAGGCATTTTCTACCTGCTCCTCTCACGTGATTGTCATATCCATCTCCTACGGAAGCTGCATATTTATGTATGCTAACCCTTCAGCAAAAGAAAAGGCATCATTGACCAAAGGAGTAGCTATTCTGAATACTTCTGTTGCTCCTCTGATGAATCCATTCATATATACTTTGAGGAACCAGCAAGTGAAGCAAGCCTTTAAGGATGCTGTTCAAAAGGTTATCTTTTTCCCTGGTAATTGAAAGTACTAGCAGCATTAAAAGAATAAAATTCTTATCAATGCTTTCTATTATTCATACTCTGTCAAAACACCCTTTCCTTCATTACAATTACTTTATCCTCATATTAAAATTTACTAAATGTTAAATTCAATAAATTTGAAAAAGCTAAATATTACTTCAGAATATTCTATAAATTCAAATATTTTATTCAAATGCACTTGGATGAAGTAAAAAGACCTGGCTAAATGATTACTATTTTGAGTAGAAGGTGTTTACTTTTGAAGAGACATAGAACATTTAGTTTGATGGAAAGATGTCAGGATAGATTTGAAATTCTGAACTTTTCATTCTTACCAGGTAATAGAAATGTGTTATTAGAAAATTTTGATTTTATTAGGCATTTGAATGAAATCAGACAGCCACCATCACCAAGGGATTAGGAACAAAAGCTAAACACCTACATAAATATATTAAATGATTATAAACTCATATATATTAAAATTATTTATGCCATTAATAATAATTATAACGTAATGAGAAGGCAAGGAAAGAGGAGGAAGGGTAGAAAATAAAATAAAATTCTTTCAGCAATTACTATATGCCAGAGCTATTGTTTGCTTTGTATTGGTTCATTGAATCCTGCAAATAACTTTATGAGGCATCTACAATTATTATTCTCTTTTAGTCAGAGATATTTTCTTTAGTTAGATTAACTACCTCCAAAACTTAAAATATAGTTAGAGAACAGATAATGTAAAATATATCAAGTAGAATGCATGAAACTCTGATAAGCTGGTAAGAGTTCAACTTTCTGGAGAACTGAGCTTTAATTGGAGGATCTAGAACTGACTTGAGGGATTTGGGAAGTAGGGAAGAAAAATAACATCTGTTGATAATATTCTACCCACTCTAATTTTATATGGAAAATTTATGAAACATTTACTTTATAAAACCTCTTAGCAAGTGAGCATTATTATTTCTAATTTATAGGTGAATGAACATGAGGAAATTGAGGTTGAGAGCTCATTGTCACAGAGACTGTAACATTCAAACTGGTATTTAAATCACTTTTTTTAATCTCAAAATCCAGAGTAATAGAATTACTTTCATTTTTACACTGGTTTTCACTAGTAATAATTATGAGTAGAAGTTTATGCTAAATAATAAAATCATTGAAGGACTTTCTAATGTATGATCAACTCATTCAGGTTTTACTTACTTATGACATGCACTGGGGATATAGTGATGAAAAAGAGTGATTCTTGCCCTGTTTTCTGATATTCCAACAGGAAGAAAAAATAATATAATTAAAATTTAATTAGATAACAATTTAGATATAAGTTGCCTATTCAACAGGTAATGTTGACAAAAATAATGTCAGTTTTACTGCCTCTTCTAGCAGAATTATGGTCAATTGCATAATAATTGTAAATGTTCATTTTAACCACTGAGTCACAAGCATTTGATAAACCTTGCCTACCATCTTAGTTTTCACTTTTATTTTCTTTCTCGGTCATTATCTTGTGTATTATAAAAATTACATTATTTCCTGATTTTTAAAAAAAGGTTACTGGGAATAGATTATAATGGTTATCAAAACTCTCTCCCATACTATTCCCTCCAGCCCCAGCTTGTACTGCGAATCATGGGTCGATCATCATTCCAGTTTTGCCTGTGTACTACTATCTATTATTCACTCAGGTCTGTTTGAAAGAATTTATACTGATGACCACAGCCTGGATTTCTAGGAGATGTTAAACTGTTTCAAACCCTTATTATTCTATATCTGGGAAACAGGTGTTGTATATTTCTCAAATTAAGTCCATGTACAAAACAAAGAAAACCAACATGAAATATTCAATATATTGAATACACTAAGATGATACCTTATAATAATAAGTATTTTCATGCAGTATTCTTTCTTAACTTAATATCTATATGTGGATATTAAAGGCTTCATATAAGCAGAATAAGAATCTTGCAGTTTCTTGCTAATTCTCACATGATTGTGAATATTGTATTTTTTTCCATTACCATTTAGTCCCTTTATTATCACGACTATAATATTGTTGTTCATTAAAGCAACTAAGTTTCAGGCATGTGCTAGCTATCTAGATTAATATAATATACCATATTCACCCTGTAGTATTTCAGGTAACAGATAGAAAGGTAAACATGTATGAGTTAATCTTTTATAAACATACCAAGTGCTATATAAATATAAAAGATGGGTTTGCTCTTAACATTTGCAGTAGCTCAGTCATAATTTCCAGATAAAATAATAAATATAATTAAATGGATATCCTGGGCAAAGACAATTATTATTGCAAATAGTAGTTGCAAAAATTAGAGTATGGTGAATCATATGAAAAGACATAGAAAACAATCAGTAATAATTCCTTTCCATTAGCTGTTTTATTGATTCAATTTATTATACACAAAATAATAACTCTATAAACCAATACTCACTTTTAGCACATGAGTATTGTTTTAAAGTATGTTAAATATTTTACCTATCCATCTAAGATCTTGTCTCTTTAAGTGAATATGATTTTTCTTCCTTTTAAAGAATGAACCATAAAAATTCATAGGAACTTTTATGTGACCTATAAACATCAGAACAGTGATTCAAATCATACTTATGCTTCCCAAACAAACTGTTGTATCAGTTCTCTGGGATGGAGAGAAACCTTGCAAAATAAACATATACAAGGGAATCTTAGAATTTCAGAATCAAATGCTATTTAGATAATTTGTTCTTTCACAGAAATACTAAATGAGTCCATAGACAAAGCCAAAAGGGGGTAGGATCAAAGGTGAGAGGTGGGGATGGAAGGGGTAGGGGGAGTGGTGAAAACTGGACAAAACTGTATTTGAATAACATTAAAAAGAAACAAAAAAAAGAAAAGAAAAAATAAAGAAAAATTTTTTAAAATACTAAATGAATCTGCCCAAAAATGCCAGATTTGACTTATGAGGATTTTATATCCCAAAAAATTAAACATTCATAAGACAATTACTCTTTTGGAATTAAAACTAATAGACACAGACAATGGTATGGTGGTTACCAGAAGGAAGGGGAGTTGAAGGTGTAGTAAAAGATAAAGGGGGTCAACTATGTGGTGAGGGAAGATTTGACTTTGGTGGTGGGCACATAATGCAATATACAGATGAAATATCCTAGAAATGTACACTTGAAACCTATATAATCTTATTAACCAATGTCACCCCAGTAAATTTAATTTTAAAAACTTAAATTTCTAAACTTAAATACAGAAAGTCACTTTAGCAAAGAAACTCAGAACTGCTCAACTCTTCTATTGGTAACTTCAGATGTAATATATACCTGAATGATAATTTAGTCTCTGATGGGCAAGATTCTCTGTAATTTTTGGATTGAGCACTGACTTATCCACAATATTAATCTTAGTCATGTTTATAGAATACATGGTAGATAATTCACTATCTCACTTATAGATATTACTTAGTCATTCTTCATCGGTCTGATTTGAGTCATGGCAAACTTTTGTATTCTTTGTAGTCAAAGCTCTTCCATGTTAATCATGCCCTATATCTTTCTCATGTTAGGCCTCCTGTGCTGAAGTTCTCAAGCTCAAGTTGCCTTTTCTCCTCCATCTATATAACTGGACCAGTATTCCTGTATTTTATAGTCATAAAGGATCACGTGGGACTCTGGGAATGGTGCAGTATGCTTGCCAATATGATAGAAATTTTTACAATTTACTGAAATTTCATTTTTCTTGACTATATTAATGGACTATAAGCATTTCTCAACCAAAGAAGACAGTTTGTTCATTATTGCCTATCAAAGGGCTTATCTTAGGGTAGTATTGACTAAAAATATTTGTTAAATTAATTAACAAATATATAGAAGTCTCTAAGTGCCTACTTCCTATTTAAACTATTAAGCAAGAGATCTTGCTCTGATGTCATATTTGACCAAGTTTATACATCTGGGTTTTTTAGGACTTCTTGTTTTTCAGAACCATAGATAGAAATTGCTGTAATCCTTCAACAATATTAGCCACCACTTAAACTCCTTATTCAACAAATGGCACCTCTCTTTTCTTTTCAGATCTACCGCTCAAGGTCTCCCTGTGGACACATTCAGGACAAAACCTTATTTTAATCATTAAGGTGAGTACTGTGGAGAAAGTATTTGGTTATAAAGGTTCCTGCTTTCACAGAATTAGTCCAGGATTTATGTGCCGGGGTGGTGACTTCACATGACACAATGGCACAGGTAACATCTATGGGGAGAAATTTGATGATGTTAATTTCATCCTGAAGCACACAGGTCCTGGCATCTTGTCCATGGCAAATGCTGGACCCAACACAAATTGTTCCCAGCTTTTCATCTGCACTGCCAAGACTGAGTGGCTGGATGGCAAGCACGTGGTCTTCAGCCAGGTGAGAGACGGCAAAGGTATTGTGACAACCATGGAACACTAAGGTCTAGGAATGGGAAGACCAACAGGAAGATCACCATTACTGACTGTGGACAACTCTAATAAATTTGACTCATGTTTTATCTTAACCATCAGACCATTTCTTCTGTAGCTCAGGAGAACACCCCTTCACCCCTATCTGCTGGGAATGTTCTATTATCTTTGTGCTCTTGCTGCAGTTCCTTGGATTCCATATTTTCCTTACCCTTCCAAGTCTAGCTGGATTTCAGGGTTAAGTTTATGACTATGAAATAAAAACTAAACAACAAAAAACAATCAAAAAAAGAAGAGTACCAGATGCATCCTTATGATTACATTCCTGTGGATATCACACTTCTAACATTAACTTGAGATGTTTTGATATCCAAGGGTGTCCAACCTTTTGGCATCTCTGGGCCATATTGGAAGAAGAAGAGTTGTCTTGGGCCACACATTAAATACGTCGCAACACATAATCGCAAAAAAAAAAAAACAACTCATAATGTTTTAAGTAAATTTATGATTTTGTAGGGTTGCATTCATAGCCACCCTGAGCTGCATGTGGCCCACAGGCCGCAGATTGGACACCCCTGAGACAATAGTGAAATATCACAATGATACTCAACAATTTATTAATTTAGGAAAATTCTCTTGCCATTACTCTTCAGACTTCAGGGCTTCCTTGAGGTGAATTTCTTTAAGTTTGAACAGCAGCTCATCTATTCCTTCATCCACTCTATACTTGTATAATCTCCAGAAGCACAAATCCATTTGAGTGATCTTGGGGAAATTTTTCTAATGTGAAAATTAGGGAGATTTATAGTAATTTCCTCAGAGGATAGTTGTCAATATTGATTTAGATAATGCATAAAAGGGACTTATAAACATGTGTCGGAACTTCCACATGCTTAAAAATTACAACTATTACTTTTATCTTAAACAGTACTAATTTTATGCCCTGGCTGGTGTAGCTCAGTGGCCTGAGCATCGGCCTGCAATCCGAAGGGTCACTGGTTCGATTCCCCAGTCAGGGCAAATGCCTGGGTTGCGGGCCAGGTCCCCAGTAGGGGGTGTGAGAGAATCAACCCCACATTGAAGTTTCTCTCCTCTTTCTCCCTCCCTTCCCCTCTGTCTAAAAATAAAATAAAATATTTTTTTAAAGTACTAATTTTAATGTCATGGCATATAGCCTTCCACATACAATTCACTCAAAATCACCTTTAGGTATCACAATAGGGTCAGAACAACTGTCCTTGTATAGTATATTATGTGGTACTGCCTCATCTGTATGGGGATTATAATAATCTTTATTTAATTTATTGATGGGAATACTTTAGACTTTTCTTTTGGACTCTGAAAACATTTTATTATGAATGTACTCATTTTGCATCTTTCAAATTTCTTCAAATGTCTATAGGCAGAGACTGAAGAGACATATTCAGTTGCCTTTGAAGATAGGATTCTATTTTTAATTTTTATTTATTGATTTTTAGACAGAGGAAAAGAGAGAGAAATGTTAAGTTGTTGTTCCACCCATTTATGCATTTATTGGTTGATTATTTTATGTGCCTTGACTCAGGTTTGAACCTGCAACCTTGGTATATTGAGATGATGCTCTGACCAACTGAGCTACCCAGCCAGGGCTGAAGGCAGGATTCTAAATGTGATTTTAGCCCTTGCCAGGTGGTTCAGTTGGTTGGAGAGTTGTCCCATACACCTAAATGTTGAGGGTTCGATCCCTATTTGGGCACAGATGGGAGGCAGCCGATCGATGTTTCTTTCTCACATCAATGTCTCTCTCTCTCCCCCAACTTCTTCCATCTCTAAAATCAATAAAAACATATCCTTGGGTGAAAATTTAAAATAAATAAATAAATAAATAAAAAGAAAGAAAGATTTTAGTTCTGCTAACCAGGTACATTCATAAAATACATGATCTTTAAACCTGGTTATCATTGATTATCTATATTGCCAGTGTAGATCATAGCAGATTCAGATGACCATAAATCTTGTAGCTATAGTACTAGATTCCTGAGCACTAGTACTAATAGTACTGGGTTTCTTTTCTGACAAAAATGAAGACTCAGTTATGAAGTGAATTTGAGGTCATTCTAGGAAATTTATCCTAAAATTTGCCTTCAGTTCTTTTCATAATCCCCTAAGCTGTTCATTACTCTTTATTAAATAGATTTATGTTTAAGTTGCTAGGGTGGATTCTGTTCTCTGAAACTGCACTTGTTGTATAAGAGCACATCCAGGTAACAGACTCTGAAAGCAATAACAATCTGGGACCAATTTATTAGCCTGGTTAGGTCTGAAGTCAGCAGAGATTCCTTTAGGCAATTAAATACTGGTAGTCTACATTTACACATTAGCAAAGCAGAGCTCACCTAGAATCAAATACCTGCTAAAAGCAAAGCTGAATAAACTTGAATAATAAATACAAAGCTCATGCAGTAGGCTGGTTGCTTCCACATGCATTAGAGAGCATGAAGAAAGAAAATGTAACTTTAATGTTTCAATCATCTCATAACTGAAGAGGTGACTTATTCAATATTAAATTCTGATCCTACAGACTCCTTAATTATGAAGTTGATTTGTTTCACAACCTGCCTTATGTGAATGAATGTTAGGATATTGACTGGAAAAGAGTAAGGATTGAGAATTGGAATGAATCTTGAATTTGAAAGCACAGCCTAGACTGTCCTGCCAACAGAAGAATCCATCTTCTTCTGTCTCACGAAGTGGTCCAGGCATTGCTTAGAAACTCTGTAATTACCTCACATGAAGGAGTTAGCTTTAAACCTCTCCCTATCTTATCTTTGCTTTTACTGTTACTAGACTATTTTCAGATCTATAGCATGTATCAGAGTCAGGTATTATCCAGAACGTGGTATGCATGTATAAACTCAGAAACAAAAGGTTTACATATTAAAAGTTTTACAAGTTTTTGCTAATTTACTTTAACACAAATATGAAAATTTATATTCAGGTGGATTCTCATAGACCATGTCCAGGAAAAAAGAAAAATAATTATATATTGTACTGAATTTATTGAATATAGTGAATGTATCAGAAAGTGTGGATTCTCTGTGCCACTTTGAATAGATAGGAGATGAGCCACTAGATCCTCAGGTGACTAATAAATTAATGATTGAAAACTACTGTATTTTTGCCGTGTATAATATTCACTTTCTTGCCCACGGTTTTGAGGGAAAAATAAGGATGCACATTTTACATGGGTATAATGATTATATATCATGCGTATAATAGGTATATTATACCTATTGTATAATGTGCACAAAAACATAGGTGTGCATTATACATGGCAAAATATGGTAGCCCATGACAAAAAGTTGAAATAGTACTTAATATAGAGTAGAGTTTTAAATCAATACATTGATGAGATAGATAGGTTACAAACCATTCAACACGGTCAAACTATTTATTAATCTCCTAACTCTATTCCCTAACACAGAGTTGAAACACATACATAATCTTTTATTTTAACTGAGGACAAGGTTAAGTGGGGTTGATGATGGAAGTGGGAGATGCTGCTATTGAAGCATCCCTGAAGTGTATCCCTGCTAGAACCTCCCTTAAGTCTTGGAATGATGTAATCAAGTTATTGAACAACTTCCAAAAGCATGTGTAAAGTGATAATGAAAATAATAATACTCAGAGATGTACCTTTGTTATAAGAAATTAATCATGAAAGTGTAGGACAAAAATAAATGGGTAGCCTACTGAGGTAATTTTTATTCAACAATAAATGACAAAATAATAATAATAAATCTTTTTAATGGACACCTTATTTGAATTATCATGATGAATGACAAACATTCATCCAATCCAGATTCAAATCAATTTCCAGAAAAAGAACACCTATGAAGTAAAAGCAACCTGTTGCAACTTATGAAAGACCCCACAGTTTCACCCCTCACATGCAATGAACCTCTTGAACAGTTTACAGTGGCTAGTTATCTGAAAGAGCAACCAATAATCACTTTAAATTTAAATAGCTTAAATGTTCCAATCAAAAGACAAAGGGTAGGTGAATGGATAAGAAAATAAGACCCATATATACCAAGGTCTGTCCAGAAAAAGTCCAACTTTTGTTAATATAACAAGAACAGTTTGTGCGACATCTGTGTAACCTGGCAGCCAAGGAGAGTGGACTGGAATGCGCATGTGTAACTGCGCATGACAACTTCACTTTGCTAGTCAGTGGGGGTGGTAGTGAGCAGGTGTACTGTGTGGCCATAGCATTCAAAATGACTAAGCAAATAGAACAACGAATCTGCATCAAATTTTGTGTTAAGCTTAAAAATTCCTCTGTGGAAACTACTCAGATGATTCAGAAGGCCACAGCTATGGGCAAGTGGTGATTGGCATCTTCGTCATGACAACACGCCCACTCATGCAACGCATCTCATGTGGGTTTTTTTGGCAAAACATCAAATCACCGAGGTGACTCAGCCACCCTGTAGCCCAGATTTGGAGCCCTGTGACTCCTGGCTTTTCCCAAAACTAGAATCATCTTCAAAAAGGAAGAGATTTCAGACCATCAATGAGATTCAGGAAAATACAGTGGGGTAGCTGATGGTGATTGGGAGAACTGTGCGAGGTCCCAAGATGCCTACTTTGAAGGGGACTGAGGTGTCATTGTCCTATGTACAATGTTTCATGGCTGTATACTTTGTAGAAAGACTTGCTTTCTATAAGTGACTTGCCTCAGAATGAAAGATACCAACAGGCTAAAAGTGAAAAAATGGAAAAATATATTTTGTGCACATTGAAATTTTCAAAAAGCCATAACAAATGATACGTTAGGACACAAAACAAACCTCAATAAATTTAAGATGATTGAGAACATACTAATCATCTTCGCTGACCACAATGGTATGAAACTATAAATCTATCGCAAGAAAAAAGAAACTTAAAAACCCAAAAGACATGGAAGCTAAATAACATGTTACTAAAAATAAAATGGTTCACAAAGAGATAAAAAATATCAAAAGATACTTTGAAACAAATGAAAATGAGAGCCCAACAAACCAAAATCTGTAAGACACAGGGAATGAAGTCTTAAGAAAGAAATTAGTAGAATTACAAGTCTACCTCAAGAAACAAGAAAAATTTAAAATAAACAATCTAACTTTAAACTTAAGGGAGCTAGCAAAAACAACAAACAAAATCCAAAGTTAGTAGAAGAAAAAATAATTAAATATTCCTGAAACACATTTAAAAGAATATATGCACTTCTATATTCACAGCATCATTATTTACAATAGCCGACATCTGGAAACAGCCTAAGTGCCCATCAGCAGGTGACTGAATTTTAAAATGTGGAACATTCACACAATGGACTACTACTCTGCCATAAAAAAGAAGGAAATCTTACTTTTTGTGACAGCATGGATGGGGTGGGTATTACTATGCTAAGAGAAATAAACCGGTCACAGAAAGGGGAACCCTTTTGCACTGTTGGTGGGAATGCAGGTTGGTGCAGCCATTGTGGAAAGCAATATGAGATATCTCAAATGGACCTGCCTTTTGACCCAGTGATCCCACTTCTGGGAATAGAGTCAAAAGAACCCAAAACGCTAATTCAAAAGAGCATAAGCACCCTCTATATTTTTTGCAGCGTCATTTACAATCGCCAAGCTATGGAAGCAGGCCCAGTTTCCATCAATAGATGAGTGGATAAAACAACTATGGGATATCTACACAATGGAATATTACTTGGCCATAAAAAGAACATTTTACCCTTTGCAACGGTATAGATGGACCTGGAGAACATTATGCTAAGTGAAATAAGCCAATCCAAGAAACACAAATACCATATGATCTCACTCATATGTGGAACCTAATGAACAAACTGAACCAATAAGCAAAATAAGACAGACTCACAGATAAAGAGCAAGATGACTGCTAAGGTGGGGAGATTGGGGGGTAGGAGGGATTGAGCAAAAAGGAAAAAGGACTCATGGACATGGATATCGGTGTGGTGATTGCTGGGTGGAGAGGGGGTATAAGTATACTAAATGGTAATGGGAAAAATACAATAGAACATTTTAAAGAAGAGAAGGTAGCCCTGGTTCATGTGGCTCAGTGGATTGAGTGCCGGCCTGCAAAGCAAGGGGTTGCTGGTTAGATTCCCAGTCAGGGCACGTGCCTGAGTTGCTGATTGGGACCCCGGTGGCAGGCACGTGAGAGGCAGCCACACACTGATGTTTCTCTCCCTCTCTTTCTCCCTCCCTTCCCTTCTAAAATAAATAAATAAATAATTTTAAAAAGAGGAAGTAACAACATATGGAAAGGATCAGGACAGTGAAATGGCTAAATTTTATAAGCAGGGAGAGGGACTAAATGGTAGAAAAATTAATTTAAAAAGAGCTCTGAAAGGAATTCATAAGTAATATATTCTGAAATGCTCTGCCATTAGTAAAGTATTGATTTTGGCAAAATATAAAAATTTTGTGTGTGTCTTGTTTTGTTATTATATTAAAAAGTACCTAGTATGTACTTTTTGTGTATACATTTTTATGTTTTTTTGTGTGAGACACTGAAGTTCTAAAGAGATAGTATACTTTTTAAAAATTAATTTATTTTTGGCATTATATTTCTATATTCTATAAAATAAGTCATATAAAGTAGTGAAGCAGGAAAGGACATAAGATAGGAAAAGAGCGGGAAAGTGAAGAAAAGAAAGAAAAAATATAGAAAGGGAAAAGGTAAAGAATGAAAAAAGATACAGAAGAGTAAGGAGAAATTAGGTATGAAGAAAGTAAGGAAAATAAATTAGAAAGACTGAGGGAAAAATGTACAAGAAGGACAACGGAAAGGGAAGCAACAATGCAGGATTATGAAAGCCACATCTTCACAAATGAAGACTGCACAGCCAGAAAGCGCAGAGTAGAGGAAGAAAGGAAGTATCGCCAGAGCTCACTTTATTGATGGTGATAGGATCTTTTAATATGAAGCATATTTCACAAAAAGTAGAACTTTTTTTGGAGAACCACTTACTTCTAAAGTGAAAAAAAAAGAAAATACACCTGAATTTCTAAATGTTACTATATTAAATTATTTTCATCCAGAAAGTGTTCTACTTTAATCCATTACCTAGATAGATACTGAGGGTCTCAAAAAATATGAGTTGTGATCTTGGTTATATCATTATTCGACTAGAGGAAAGTATGCTTTAGGATCTTCAGTTTCCTAATTTATAAGTAAGAAATTTAAATTAGATAATTCCTAAAGTGCTCTTTAGTTCTGACATCATAAGATTTTACATAAGCTAGTAAAATACTTTTTTAAGGGATGAATACCGTAAGCTACCAAAAAATTAATACAAGAAAGAGAGTATGATTCAAAGAAAAAAATAGCACTCAAATATCAGAAAAATCTGAGAAAATATAATCCCCACTTAAAGTAGTTCTTATCCTCTAGGTGGTAAATGCATTTAAAAAATGAGAATCTTTTCCCTGCAGTAACATTTATTGGAGAAGAATAGAAATTTATTTTTTAAAAGAGTGATAAAAAAATGCAAAAAAAAGAAAAGCGAGACTGTGACATCTGGAAAACAGACCAGCAGGAAAACTAAAACACTTGTTCATCTATTTTTCTGTGATTTGTCTCACTTGGTTTATTTGCAATTGTACTTTTATGTCTGGCAGCAGCGCCCACCTCAGTATGAATGATATATTATTTTTATCATGTTGATTACATATGTTCACTAATTTAGTTGTCTGTATATGCCTGGTGTGCTTTGCAAATACTCAGTGACAATATCCAGAGCATGACCTTTCCACAGAAAGTACTTACTGTGAAATTTCTCCATAGAAGTTTGCCTTTGTTTACAGCTTTGATCCATATGAAAGCCATAGTCCTACATTTCAAATAATGGCTTATAGTTAAAGTAAAAAATTCTTCAATTTGATACAATATTTGATACAGTAGGATGTGGTAATTCTAGAGAGGACTTCATTTTCTTATGTGATTAGAGATTTGGTCATATTGAGAGTCTGCTAAATTTTTCCAAACTGCGCTTCTTCAGTTTTATGATAAGTTGGTACTTACATTCTCAACATTACACAGAAATTTTTACTCAACATTTCACAGAAATACTTGACTTGTTTGAATGAATTTGAAAACCTACAACTGAAGAAAATCAGAAAGACCTGGTTTTGAGTATCAAAAAATCCCCAGAGAAAAGTATTTCTACAGGCCACATTAAGCAAGTTTTATTGATCAATGTACTTCTTCACAGGTACATGATATTGTTGCAAGATTGAACATAAGAAAATAAATTTTTTTGGTCAAATTTTTGAGGGAAAAATAAGGATGTGCATTATACATGGGTAGTACTAATTCTGTATCTATATGTTTTTAATTATTTTATTTATGCTTATGGGTTGAAAGTATAACTCTAGAAAGCAATAATATCCATATATTCAAAAATAAATGCTAAAGTTACTTTATAACACAAAAAAACCTATCTAAATATAAATAAAGAAACAATTCAACTGAAAAAATTTAAACAAAAGATTCCTTTCCTGAAAGTTTGGGCCAAAAACTTGCATGAGCATTATACACGGCAAAATACAGTCCTCAAGACAGATCTGCCAAGGGGATTGTCAGCCCGGAGCGCCATACAACAGAGCCGACCTTCGAAACCATGTGCCTTCTTTTCTGCCTGATTAACTGTAACAAAAGAAAAAATTTATGAGGCATACAATGGATCTGTGCATAAGGAAGAATCTTTGAGTAAATGTGTAGAAACATTAAAATAAAAAAACCAATGAGGGCAAGAAAAAATGTTTAAAATAGAAACATTTGGTGTTTCTTAACTATTTCTTTTATATATCATTAAGTAGTTTTCTGTCATACACAATTAAAATGATAATGGATAAAATAACTCCAACCCAACATTAAAACATATGTTAAACATATATAAGCAGTAAAAAAAGAAAGCTGATTCTGTAAAAATTTTGAAAGCACATAAATTGCTATGCTCAATAGAGATGTATGTTATTCTTTAAAACTGCTAGTGGAAGTACTTGTTTGTCAAATGTATGGTGACAGAGGGAGACTAGCTTTTGGGTAGTGAACGCACAGTGCAACATACAGATGATGTGTTATAGAATTGTACACCTGAAACTTATGTAATGTTATTAACTAATAATACCCCAGTAAATTTAATTTAAAAAGAAGTTTTTGTTTTGGGTACTGGATAGGTTTGCATAGTTTCTTTCAAAAATTCATGCTCCCTGGAATCTATAGATATAACATTTGGAAACAGGGTCTTTGCAGATGTATTCAAGTTAAGACGAAGTCACAAATAGTAAAGGAATTTCCATGTATCTTTATTTAATAATGTGTTCTCCATAACCTAAAATTTTAAATAATATTAAGGTCTATAGGTAAACATCATATAAACACTATTATGCAATTCAATATCACAATTTGCAATTCAATATCATGCTTATGGCACATTATTCAAGTTCTTCACATTGATCATTAATAAAACAATTTTGAGTTTAAACAAGTATTACACTTCAATAGTCTCTACTTCAGTATGCATTCCATATTGCTTAACAATATACATTGAATAACTTCATTTACCTCCCCAAGAAATAGTAAAAATAATCTTAAAACCTTTGGTCAGAAAGAGTCTAGCATTTAAGATCATTAAATAATCACAATTTCTATTTAATTTAAATAATTTTATGAAAGAAAATGTTTTATGAAACTCATGGATTAAAGAAAAATTAAACATGTCTCAAATAGTGAAGGTGAATGGGATATTACAAATGTCTTCTCAGGTCAAAGCAGTGAATCGTAAGATGATGCTGAAGGAGAACGTTGCTTGTATCACACTTGAGAAAGGGAGTCTGAGATTTCAAAAGTAATGTAGAATTCCCACACTTTTCTGTAATAATTAAAAATTATGCAAAAAGTTGTCTTTATCACCTTTGCATTCTCAGAAACTAAGCTTGAAGACAACACATAAAGGATCCAACAAGCAATTGCTGAATGAATAAATGGTAGTGATTCTAATCACAATCAGATTTTCTATGTCATCATTCGGTGGAAAGATATAAAACATTAGACCAGTCCAACCCCCCTGGTGGTGTAGAATAGCGGAAACCTCAGCCCCAGTCTAAAACATCACAATGAATTATTTTTTTTTTAAATTTTATTTATTTACTTTTAGAGAGAAGGGAAGGGAGTGAGAAAGAGGGGGAGAGAAACATGCAAGAGACCCAGCAATAGGTTGCCTCTCACATGCCCCCTACTAGGAATTCGGCCTGCAACCCAGGCATGTGCCCTGACTGGGAATTGAGCCATCTACCTTTCAATTCGCAGGCCAGTGCTCAATCCACTGAGCCATACCAGCCAGGGCATGAATTCTTAATGTTTTCCCTAAGATTAGAGAAAACCCTGTTTGTTCACAATTTAGATTTTGCCATTTAAAAACTGCTAATGTTTGTTTCTCTATTATTAAGTTTCTTCTTGTGAAATTATTGGTTATTATAAAAATGCAAAAAAATCTATGTATTTTTTGCTCTGATTTGAGGCCACTATCACTTAAACATTCTATCCTAAATTATGCACTAATTCGGATGGTTGTTTAACACTGGGTGTCTTGAGATCACCATCTCTGTGGTGTCTTTTGTTTATTCATCAACTGATCCTCCTGGGTCTACTGTAAAAGAAGATAAAATTATGGTTAGCCTGAAAAACATGACTTCCGCACAAAAGATCGCATCATCTTGCTCATCAAGTTTGGAAAGATATGACATAAGCTTTCATTCCAACTATAGCTTATTTCAAGTATCAAGATAATACAACCTGAAATTGCATAGGTAGGATATTCTGGCACCTCAGATACTGAGAGAAATTTGGATTTACATATAGAAATGGGTTTATGTATGCCCTTTTTTATTAATATTGTTGGGGAGCTCTTGGAATTATTTTTATTTTCAATATTTTGGATATCTGATTGCAAACATAAAATGACAGAGGAGAAGTATGGCAAAGGCTTTTGAAAAATCCCAAAGCTCCTATGCTTAAATAAATCAAAGAAACTATTTTAAATGCATTGGTACAAACCAGTCATATTTACCAAAAACGTAAGTACATCCTTGACAGTTTCTTTTGGGGATATAGTTTTGCTTTAAAAGTGTATATTTATGCTTTATACAAGTAATCTCTAATATGTGCAACCCTATGTATAAATGAAACTCAACCACACAATTTTTACAAAATATATAAACGAAGTCAATTTTAAAACTACTATAATTTACTTGTTTCATGAAACATTGTTGTTCATTGTGACATAAATACTTTGTGATTGATAACACTATATGACTTTTTGTGTTCTTATCTAGATCTCTCTAATACCATTTTTAAAATAATAAATTCAAGATATGATGTAATCATTTTTATTAAATTTATTTGGGTATGACATTGGTTAATAAGATCATATTGGTTTCAAGTGCACATTTCTATGATACATGATCTGCATATTGCATTTGGGCCCACCACCTAAAGTCAAATCATCTTCTGTCACCATATATTTGGCCCCCTTTACTACATCCCCAGCTCCCTTCCCTCTCTGGCTCCCACCATAATGCTGTCTGTGTCTATGAGTTTGTTTTATGTCCCACATATGAGTCATTTACACACAAGATTCCAAAAATTTTAATTGGTGTGTTTCACTAAGCAGATATATTTCACGTTTTAGTTATTCACAACATAAATTTTATACAAAGTAAAGGCTAGCACCCATCGTGTAAAGGGAAAAGATAGAAACAATGCATGTCTTATGACCACAAAGAGAATGAATTATTGAATGTGGGAATATATCCCTCTATAAATTTTGTAATGAAAATTTTGATAAGTTCATTAATGTATTATTAATTGGCTAATCCTGAGAAACATTATTCCTTTTGAAAGCTCTGAAACCTCTGAAGCATATAAAAAACAACTAAGACATTACAGACTTAGGCAGGCTATCTGGACATTTGAATAATTTTTTAAATGATCTTAGGTTAACAACAATCTTAAGCTTTTATGGAAAATAACAATTTTAAACAGGAAAAGCAATTAAGCAAATCTTATGTAACATCAAAAATTGTCACATGTATCCCACTCTCCCTCAACTACCTGCAAATCGCCCATTCTCACTGCTGAAGTTGAATACCCTATACTCCGCCTCCCTTCCCTTTTGTTCAAACATGTTATCTATACCTAGTGTTGCTCCACTGTCTTTGGAATGTTCATAGATTTATCATGTCTATGTGAATATCGCACACACAGGTTTTAAAATTTGTCTTTCTCTTGTTTTTAAAAAAATATCTTGGAAGCCGTAAATGGAAAAGAAAAATAAAAATCAATATTTGCCTCCCTAAAACTTAACTTTAATGTTGAACTATTTCCTTTCATCATTCCTCAAGGAAAGCACAGGCAATATAGTGGGATAGTGATATATCATTTTAGAAATAAGTAAGAACACTTGCAGTTTACAAAAATAAAATTAGAATTTAAGTAAAAGTCCTGCTTTTATATCAGGAGCAGACTCACAATAAGTAAGCAGTAAGTAAAAATACATTCAAGAATATATTTACAGTCTTACAAAAGACCATTATAACAGATTATTAATTAAATTAGAATGCCTTGCAGTGCAGATATTGGAATTAGATTAGGTACTCTCCCATTAACTAAATACCTCTGTGTACTATTATCAGAAACACATTACTCTATCAGATGGGCAACTGAGTTGTCTTCGTAGGTTGTAAAAGTTTGAATGGGGATAAAGAAAGAAATGCTTATTCAAAATAGCAAAATTTTAAAAGCATACAGAGAGCAACGAAAAGCAGATATCTTCAAAGACTATCGTGGTATGCTGGAAAAGCTCTCAAGAGTTTTATTTGCGAAGGGTAATAACTTCTTTTTTTCTTGTTTTCAGGAATATATCAAAATGTTCAGAGAATAGATATTTATACAGAAACGTGTGAGAACGCAATGAAGAAAACATATGAATAATGAATTAATATATGCCATAATACAAAACAGAATTTTAAAAAGTATTTTGTTTCTATGTACTACAAAGTCATCTTTCTCTAAAGGAAAAAGGCAGCAGTGATTTTTTTTTAATTTATTTATTTTTAGAGAGTGAAAGGGAACGAGAAAGACAGGGAGAGAAACATCGACATGCGAGAGAAACATCAGTTAGTCACCTCTTATACACACCTCAACTGGGACCACAACCCAGGCATGTGCCCTGACCAGAACTGAACCCTCGACCCTTCAGTTAGTGGGACTACACCCAGCCAGCTGAGCCACACCAGTCAGGGCAACAATTATTTTTTTCAACAAGTGTGGGAGCATGTATGTGTGTCTTTATTAGTGTCATTGCTTTCTTATTTCTTCATCTTTTTTTACAGTGAAAACAAAGTATATCATTGAAAACAAAGGAAAGTAATGAGAAATTACACAGAAGTAACAGAGTTTATTCTTCTGGGATTGACTAATGACCCGCAGTGGCAGGTTGTAGTTTTCACATTTTTTCTCATTAACTACATGCTAAGTGTGACCGGGAACCTCATCATTATCGTCCTCACCCTTTCAGATCCTCACCTACAGATCCCAATGTATTTCTTCCTTCAAAATTTCTCAGTCTTAGAAATATTATTAACATCAGTCTGCATTCCCAGATACCTTGTCACTATTGTGACAGGGGACAGAACCATTTCCTATAATGGTTGTGTGGCTCAGCTTTTTTTTTTCATTTTCTTTGGGGTAACAGAATTTTACTTTCTGGCTGCCATGTCCTATGATCGTTACGTGGCCATCTGCAGGCCTCTGCACTACACCGCCATCATGAGCAGCAGGGTCTGTGCCCTTCTTGTCTTTAGTTCCTGGCTCATAGGATTGCTGATCATCTGTCCACCAACAATTCTGCTACTGCAGTTGGATTTCTGTGCCTCCAATATAATCGATCATTTTCTCTGTGACTCCTCTCCAATTCTGCAGCTTTCTTGTACAAACACTCACTTTCTAGAACTCATGGCATTTTTTTTAGCTGTCATAACAATCATGGTATCCTTAACGCTAGTTACTTTTTCCTACGCCTTTATTATCCAGACAATTCTGAAAATTCCTTCCATGAGTCAAAAGAAAAAAGCTTTTTCCACTTGTTCCTCCCATCTGATAGTCGTCTCCCTTTCTTACGGTAGTTGCATTTTCATGTATATTAAGCCTTCTGCAAAGGAGAGGGTGACTTTAGGCAAAGGAGTAGCCGTGCTCAATACCTCTGTGGCTCCTCTCTTAAATCCTTTCATATACACACTAAGAAATAAGCAAGTGAAGCAAGCCTTCAAGAACATGATCCAGAGAATGGTCTTTCTTTCAAATAAATGAAAGTGATTATGTGAAATATGTACCTCTGAAAGCAAAGCTGATATAAACTTCCTGCTCTTCTCCAGGTAAATTCTTTAAACGCCTCATTTCTTCCTTCCAGTCGGATATGTTTATACGCAATCAATGCCTGTTTTTCTTATTAGCTTAAAAACTGGGTCCTAAGTATTTAAAGCTATAATAGACAATAGTAAATGTCTCACTGTGTAACTAAATATTAAGTAAATCAATAACCTCTCAAATCACAGCAAGATAGATTATGAATTAACTCAAAACATTAAAATATTATTATAAGACACTGAAAACCTCATACAAAATATAAAATGTGTGTGAAAGAAATAAAAATGTGCATATTAATTGATATCTCTCAAATGCATTTTTCTGTGTCACCAAAATACATGTCATATAATTTTTTAATTATTAAAATGCCTACTTGAATTTATCAGTAAAATGTAGTTAAAACATTGTAAAAATTAAATAGACATTAAATAAATATGCTGTCAAAATATTATATTTGCAACTGGAAATGAGGTTATATTGATTTTTGTATTGGTTTTCCTTAAAAAAAGATAGCAAGGTTTCAGTGCAATAGAGAAAACAAAATTTACCTTATTTTTTTCTTTGATAATATTTCCTAAAATAATAGATTTTTTAACTGAAGATTTCCCTGTACCTGCCAATCATGACTTGAAAAGAAAAACTATGGTATACAAAGGCAAATTACATTACTTTGAAAAATTAACTTTGTATTCAGACTCTTTCAAATGATACCCCCAAAAAATGGTTTGTTCTACTGACATGAAGAAAATCACAAACTCAGAACCTAGAATGGTGTGAGATATTGACTCCAGGGAGTATCCTAGAAATAATAATATGTAAATTACTTAGGCCTTAGTTTTCCTTTGTTAGCAAATCTACAATACTGTCCTTATCTTTCCACTGTCTCTTTGACAGATGGTTCTACCTCCCTTAATCAAGTTCAAGTCTAGTTCCTGTAGTTAATGAATCCCTCAGCTGTAGTGAATAACTAAGAAAGAAAAATGGTTGTCTTAACACAGTAGGTAGAATTCTAACTAGATACAGGATAACCGGATTTGACTTTGTTTCTTGATTTTAAACTTGGTCTGATGTACAGCTTAATGTAAAGAGCTCTACATATTTTCCAATCCACAATAAAAATTTCTCTTATTGCTCATAAACAAGTGTGCCCTTAACCATTCACCTCATCCTATCACTGTACATTCAAGGAATGGGTTACATTTCTTTTTCAAATATAATGTAATACTACAACAAAAGGAGGACATACAGAGGGTCCAGAGTCATATGAAAGGATGCTCAGCATCACTAGCCATCAGAGAGATGCAAATTAAAACCACAATGAGATACCACTTCACACCAGTCAGAATGGCCATCATAAACAAATCAACAAACAAGTGCTGGTGAGTGTTGGGGAGAAAAGGGAGCACTGCTGGTGTGAATGTAGACTGGTGCAGACATTGTGGAAACAGTATGGAATTTCCTCAGGAAATTAAAATAGAACTGCCTTTTGATCTGGCAATTCCACTGCTGGGATAGTACCCTAAGAATCCTGAAACACCAATTGAAAAGAACCTGTGCACCCCTATGTTTATAGCACCACAATTTACAATAGCCAAGTGCTAGAAGCAACCTAGGTGCCTGTCAGTAAATGAATGAGTGGATCAAAGCACTATGGTACATTTATACAATGGAATACTATGCAGCAGAAAGAAAGAAGGAGCTCATACCATTTACAACAGTATGGATGGATCTGGAGAGCATTATGCTAAGTGAAATAAGCCAGGCAATGAAAGACAAATACCGCATGATTTCACCTATAAGTGGTGACTAATCAACAGAACAAATAAGCAAGTGAAATGTAACTAGAGACACTGAAGTGAAGAACAAACTGACAGTGAACAGAGGAGAGGGGGGAGGGGAAGACGGGGGAAATGGGAAGGGTGGTCAAAGAACATACATGGGGGACTCATGGACAAAATCAAGGGGGGTGGGTCAAGGGTGGGGAAGGGAGGAGTGGTGGGAGAAAATGGACAAAACTGTACTTGAATAACAATAAAAAATTAAAAAATAATAATATAGTCAATTCCATAACCATGTAATGGACAGTATTACTCATACAACAACATTTCAAAAGATTTTGTTTTTATTTTGATAAAAACTAAGGAAACCTTAGACCAAAGTATGAGCTACTAACACAAACTCTACACAAACATCAATCACAGTAAGTTCCATGTATTAAATTCTAACAATACAAAAAACATATAAAATTGCTTGACTGCTATATTGTATTATATTATTCAGTCCTCACAATCATCTTATTATCACTGCAATATTTCAAGTAAAATCAGCCCTGCTTTTCCCATAATCCCTTGCCTCCAACTACCAACCACATGGTAATATACTGTTTCTATGACCACACAGTTTTACAAAGGCTTTGAGGAGGCAGGAACTTCAGAACCTCAAAATCAGCTTTCTACTTTAAAAGGATGCACTCACATCCATAAGTGAGAAACAGCACTTTATAATTTTTAAAAAGATTTTATTTATTTGTTTTTAGACAGAGGGGAAGGAAAGGAGAAAGAAGGAGAGAAACATCAATGTATGGTTGCCTCTCACATCGCCCCTCCCCAACTGGGGATCTGGCCTACAACCCAGGCATGTGTCCTGACTAGGAACCAAACCAGCGATCCTTTAGTTCGCAGGCTGGCACTCAATCCACTGATCCACACCAGCCAGGACTATAATTTTTAATTAATTATATCAAAAAATAATGAGAATAAATTATGTAACCCATTGCAAATTTAAATTTAACATTTAACACTTTTATCAAAATATAAATAGATCCAAAATTAGATAATTTGGATATGATAGAAATATTGACATTTATAATAAAACTCTCACATCACTATTCTTTGCTTTTTATTGTTAAATGTGTCCTACATACAGAAAAATATATGAACTCAATGACGTCAATTTAAAATAACCAGAAAAAAAAACATATGTCTACTTCCTAAGCTAATACACCACAAACACCATCAGTAACATAGAAATTCTCAACTTTCATCCCAAATCATGTATATTTCAAAAGACACATCCAATATACGGGCACTGCTTTACATACTGAAAAATTAACTCTTTGTGTGTGTTTTTTTCTGTATTTTGGTCAGGTTCAGTGAAGTAAAAATTACAAATGGTAAATTTCAGATATATGCTTTTATAGAATTTGACAAATGTATGTAGTCATGTATCTACAAGCACAGTGAAAAACAAAAAACAAAAAGAAAATTTCCATCGCTCCAAAAAATTTCCTTATTCTCTTTTGTAGTCAACCCCTACTCTTTGTTTAAGCTTTGTTTTTAACTCCATTTCTCCCCTCTGTTACCCACCTCCACTCAGCCTCTGCCACCCTTTCCTCCGGCCATCACCTCACTGTTGTCTGTGTCTATGGGTTATGTGTATATGTTCTTTGGCCAATCCCTTCACCTTCTTTCATCCAGCAACCCCCCCACCCTGACAGCAGTCATTTTGTTCCATGTATCCATTCCTCTGTTTCTGTTTGTCAGTTTATTTTATTTGATTCTACAGGAAGATTATGCCTATAACCTTTAATTATACTCTTGATGAGTGTAATAAATCTTTATACTAATGACCTATTTACCTCAGTTTCTGTTATCTAACACATAATACATGTTCTGCTTTCAATAAAAATATTACAAAGCATGACAAAAGGCAAAAGCAAAATAACAACAATAAGAAAAAGCCATCATGTGAAGAGATGAAGCAAGCACTAGAACCAGAGCCAGATATAATGCAAGTGTTAGCAATATCTAAAAGGGAATTAAAATGAACTATTTGTAATATAAGAATGCTAACTGCCATTTGTGACAACGTGGATGGATCTTGACGATATGTTAAGCTAAATAAGTCAGACAGAAAATGTTATGAACCATATGATTACACTCATATACAAGATATAAAACTGAAAGCAATGAATGAACAAATAAGAAAAACAAACAAAAACTCAGGCACAGATAACAGTATGGTGGTAACAAGAGGGAGGAGGGTTAGAGCATAGTCAAGGGTAAAGGGAGGCAAATATATGGTGACAGAAGATTTGACTTGGAGTGGTGGGTACACAATGCAATATATAGATGATGTACCGTAGAATTGTACATCTGAAACCTATAAAGTTTTATTAACCAATCTCATCCAAAAAATTTTTAAACAGAATGCAATAATAGATGACTAATCAAAGTAGAGAAATGGAAACTATAATAAAAATTGAAAGGAAGTGTTAGAAATCAAAAGCATCAACTGTAGAAAAGAATGCCTCTGATTATTAGACTGACACACTGCCTGCAGTGCTAAGAGGGCAGTGTGCAGTTTCCTCAAAAAATTAAAGATGGAACTGCCTTCTTGACCCAGTGATCTCACTGCTGGAAATATATCCGAAAACACTAGAAACACTAATTTGAAAGAATATATGCACCTCTATGTTCATTGTAACATTATCTACAATAGCCAAGATCTAGAAAGAGCCCAGGTGCCCATCAGTAGGTGCATGGATAAAAAAAAGCTGTGGTACATTTACATGATTGAATACTATGCGACCGTAAAAAGGGAATTCTTACTTTTTGTGACTCCATGGATGAACCTAGAGATTATTGTGCTAAATTAAATAACTCAGTCAGAGAATGACAAATGCTATATGATCTCACTTATATATGGAATCTAATGAACAGAGCTGTTGAACAAAATAGAAAAAAAAGGCATGGATACACGGAACAAACTAATGGCTGTCAAAAGGGATAGGGGTTGGGAGCATGGATAGAAGAAGGTGAAGGGATTAAGCAAATATATATATATATATATATATATATATATATATATATATATGACACACACAGACAACAGTGTGGTAATTACCACAGGGAAAAAGAGGTAAGAAATAGGTGGAGGTGAGCAAAGTGAGGAGGGGAAATAGGGACGATGAAAGACTTTGCTTGGGGTTATGTGAGCACAATCCAGTGTGCAGATGATGATGCTTTGGAGTTTTACACTTGCAACCTCTATGATTAGGTGAACAAATGCCCCCCCATACAAATTTAATTAAAAAATGAATGTCTTTAATAGGCACAGGAGCATAGAAATATATTGGACATGGCAGAGAAAAGAATTAGTGATTCTTGAAGATAGCTCAGTAGAAACTTATCAAACTGAAATGTGAAGAGAAAAAATAATTAAATAGCAACAGAGTACTATGCCCAAAAATTATGGGACAATTCTAAATTTTGTAAAATATGAATAATTACAATGTCAGAAGGAGAAGAGAGAGATAAGAGTGAAAAGGAAATTGCGTATTTGAAGAATAATGGTTGTAGAATTTTCTAAAATTAATGACTGAAACCAAAAGCAGATACATGAAATTAGAAAACACTGCATAGGATAAATACCAAAACAGAAAAAAAAGCCTATCTACACCATATTCAAAATGCATAAAAAGAAAAAGAAAATTTAAAAAAATAACCCAGAGTGGGGAAAAATACAGTTTTTCTAAAGAGAAGCAATGTTAAAATTACAACATACTTTTAATCAGAAAATATGCAAGCAAGAGGAGACTAGAATGAAATATCTAAAGTGTTTAAAGAGAAAAGCCACTAGCCTACATATATCCAGTTAAATTATCTTTCAAAAGTGAAGGAGAAAAAAATACTTTGTCAGACAAAGACAAACTCAGTAAATTCATCATCAGCAGACTTGATCTGCAAAAAATGTCCAAAACACCATAAGAAAGAAGGAATACTGAAGAAGAAAAAAACTAAAGTTAAAATAAAATCATTTTTATCTTAATTAACTAAAAGTTAAATGTTTGTTCAAATCAATAATAATATCACTGTATTGCTTATAAGATATTGATATATGAACTGAATGATATCAGTCATTAGGATGGGATGGAGTAATTGAGAATATTCTAAGGACTTCCCCTGCTACCCACAAGCAAATTGGGACCTTCTGGGGCTGGTTCCCAGATTTCGCTGCTGCAGCTACTGCTGGGAATCATTCCTCTTCACCTCCAGATACTCAAAAGTCATTGGGAAATATAAGCAGAAATTTGTGCCTAATGCATTTCACCCTGCAAGAAAATGCTTAAATTCTCTGAAACTCAAGGACTCACTGAGAAAAAAAGAAGTTGAAAATATAATGAACAGAGCTTCTGGGACATGACAGCATGGCACATCCTTCAGGCAACACTGTCCTGCACATGTTAAAAGCACTGATTCAGGAGAAAGCTGATGACTTACAGATTTACCACTTTCTTGTTGTGTGACCTAGGACAAGCGATTTTTACTTCTCTATACCTCCATTTTCTTTTCTAAAAACTTGTGCACATAAGTGTATCTACATCATAGAATTGGTAGGAGAACCAATTGAGATTTTTCTATGAAAGTGCTTAACCTCGTGTCTGATACAGCAAGTGTTCAATGGGTTTCAGTTACTGTAGTTACAAAGCATTCCTACGCCTCTTGCACTATGCTATTTCATCAGGGAGCATAAATAGTTAAATCCATTAATACTAATAAAAGGCAGGATATGTCAGGGTCTTACATTATTAACAAAATGTTAAGGGGGTTCAAGAGAGAAAGAAATTACATCTGGTTAGGAGTTGGGTTCATAAATGTTTTTGTAGATGAGCTACCTCTTAAGTGTTCAGGAATGGTTAGCATTTTGAGAGGTGGATATGGGAAAAATAATTGAGGAAACTGCTAAACAAAAGGCATAGAGAAATGGAATGTATTAAAGTTAAAAACTTTTTAAAGGTACTCAGAGTATTCTTAGCATGCCTGGATTAGAAGGTAAAACAATAAAGAGAAAAGCAGGACATCTTTGTTACCTTTGAGTAAACAAAAATTTCTTAAATAGAAAAGAAAGGGTGCTAATAAAAAAATAGGAAACATAATTTATTATTAAGAATAAGAATATAAGAATAAAATACTATCAAGGAAACAAAAAGGTCATCCACAGAGTGGAAGATAATATTCATTATATATATATGAAGGACTTGAATCTAGAATAAAGAACTCCTGCAAATCAATAAGAAAAATGTAACATAATAGGAAGATTGGGTAAAAGACCTGAATGGATATTTCACAAAAGTAAATACTAAAATGGCCTGTAAACATATAAAAACATGTTTAACTTCATTAGGCATTAAGAATATGCAAATTAAAACTACAATGAGATATCATTACATACCACAAGAACAACTAAAATGAAGAATGGCGGGTTATCAAATGTCGACAAGAACTCTAACCTGAAGTATAAATTGTTACAACTTAAAAAAACTATTTAGCAATATCTACTAAAATGGAATATATACATAAGCTATGACTCAGCAGTTTCAAGGTGTGACAAAAGTAGGTTTACAGTTTTTTGTATGGAAAATTCATTAATAAATAATAATACAAGCATAAACTCTGTTTTACCTACTCACAACTGTAAACCTACTACTGCCTCACCCTGTATAAGTACATGCTATGACAAATAGACTCAACAAATGTAATGTTGGGAAAAAGAACCAAAATAAGGGAGCATATCAACAAACAAAAAAAAAAGAGAAAGAGAGAGAGAGAGAAAGAATACTCCAAGGTACCACCATATACATGGGAGTATATAGTGTTATTTGAAGGTTGACATAGATTAGTTTAAAAATAAATATTATAAACTCTAGAGCAATAATTTAAAATTTTTTAAGTCTATAATTTATATGCTAATAGGGGAAATGAAAGGGAATTATATAAATATTCTAATAAAAACAGAAAAAATGGCACAAAATAAATTATAAATATCAACAATCAATAGGTATTAGCTCAGTTATCTGGATAATTATATTAACTGTGAATTAAATAACTACACAGATTAGAAGACATATTGGTACAGAAAATAAAAAAAACCAAATTCAGTACATGTTTATCCACAAGAACCTAAATTTAAATATAAAGATTCTGTTAGGCTAAAAGCAAAAGAAGGAAAAGGATATATTCTGCTAACACTAACCAAAAGAAAGCTAGAGTAGCAATATTAATTTCAGACAATTATATATACTTAGAAACTATAGAGAAGAGCAATTTAAGACAAAAATATTAAAAAGAAATAGAAAGTAAATAAAAAGTTAATGTAATTAAAACTCTGAAATCAAAAGAAAAAATCATTAATATTGACAAATCTCAAGTCATGCTAAACAAACAAAAAAAACACACAAATTAATCAGAAATGAAAAAGAAGCCATTACTACTGACCCCATTGTTATTAAATGATAATGAAGATACATTATGAGGTAAAGGACCTAAATAGACATTTTTCAAAGAAGTCATGAATGGTCAACAGTTGCATGAAAAGGTTCTGAAAATCACTAATCATCAGAGTAAAGGGCTCATGGGTGCTAAATTAAATATTATGCTTTAAAACATAAAAAAGGAAAAATGTAAATCAAAACCAAAAGGAGGCATCACCTCACATGTGTTAGAATTACTATTATCAAAATTACAAATGATGACTAGTGTATGTGAGGGGGTGGAGGAAAAGGAAGCCTTCTACGCTCTTGGTGGGAATGTGAATTAGCAAAGCCACTATGGAAAACTATATGGTAACTTTAAAATTTTTAAATAGAACTATTATATAATTTAGCAATTACACTACTGGAAATATATCTGAAGGAAATGAAATCAGTATCCAGAAGTGATAGCTGCCCTCCCATGCTTTTGCAGCATTATTCAAAATAATCAAGATGTGGAAACAACCAAAGATTGATGGAATCTTATTCAGCTATAAAAAAATAAAAAAGTAAATCCTGCAACAACATGGATGTATGCATCTGGAGGGTGTCAAGTGAATAGTAAGTGAAATAAGCCAGGATAAGAGATATACTGTTTAACTTATATGTAGACTCATATTTAAAAAACATACCATGAAGAGTGCTGGCTCAGGATTCTCCCAGGTGGGCTTACTAGAGAAAACATATGGAAGAGAGTTCAAACCTTTTCTGTAACCTCTATTGGCAACATGCTCTCCTGCTGGCCATATTTAGCATATAGTAACTTGTTAAAAATAGAATTTCTACTTGAATGCTCAATCATTACAAGCTTACTTTGTAGTTTAACAATTTTGTGTTGTAATAAAAGTGGACATTTTTCCATCTTTATTTCAACTTTTAACTATTTTATTTATTGTTTATACTATTAGAGATGACCCCCATTTTCCTTCCTTTGCCTCCGTCCACCCAGCCCCTGTCATCTCCCCTCTCCTCGTCTTTACCACATCGTTGTCTGTGTTCATGGGCTATGTATATATGTATATGTCTTCTTTGGCTAATCTCTTCCAGTGCTCCCTTCCCACTCACCTCTGACATCTGTAAGTCTATTCCATGTATCAATGCCTCTGGTTTTAATTTGTTCATCAGTTTATTTTGTTCTTCTGATTCCACACATGAGTGAGATCATATGGTATTTCTACATCCATGAGCTAAAATAGAATCCCCTGAGTAATATTTCATTGTTCTTAGCTATCTCAAGTAATGTCTTCCACTGCCATCTAATTAAAATGGCTCGGCTTAAGTGTTCAACCTTAGCATTTGCTATCTCCAATGATTTTTTCCCTTTGATTTTCCTTAGAAAAAATTCCCCATATTTATTTAAAGTTATTCAGATAAAATATATGTGATTTTATTGGTAAATTAAGCTTCTTCCCAGGAAAATTATGCAAGTAATGAGAACAATGTTTTCTTCTATGTAATTTGTTATTTAAGATCTTATATTTAGGTATTTGATCTAGTCTGAATTAATTTTTGTACATAGGGAAAAACTGTAGTCTAGTTTTTTTCTTTTACATGTGACTTTCCAATTTTTCCAGCACCATTTATTGAAGAGAGTTGCTCTTTCCATTGTATATTTTTGGCTCCTTTGTCAAAAATTATTTGCCTATAAACATGTGGTTTTATTTCTGGGCTATCAATTCTGATCCATTGGTCTGTGTGTCTGTTTTTCCGCCAATAACTGAAACTGTTTTGATTATCACGGCTCTGTAGTATAGTTTGAAGTGAGGTAGTGTGATACCTCTGGCTTTACTCCTTTTTCTCAGGATTGCTTTGGCTTTTGGGGGTCTTTTGTGGTTCCATGCAAATCTGATGATTTTTTTTTTGTTATATTTCTTTTTAAAATGATTTTGGGAATTTCACGGGGATTGCATTAAATCTGTATATTACTTTGGCTAATATAACTATGTTGATTCTTCCAATCCATGAACATGGAATATCTTTCCACCTCATTGTTTCTTTCTCACCCTCTTTTTCTCATTGTTGTTCCGTTACAGTTGCCCTCATTTTCCCCCCATTACCCTCCCCTGCCCTACCCACCCCTCACCTTCCACACTCAATCCCCAACCATTGTCTTTGTCCATGGGTCCTTTATACAAGTTCCTCGATTTGAAACCTCCCCTTCTTTCCCCCAGTATCCCCCTCCACCCTCCACACTGGCCTCTGTCAGTTTGTTCTTTATTTCCATGTCTCTGATTCTATTTTGCTCACTTGTTTGCTTTGTTGATTAGGTTCCACTTATAGGTGAGATCATATGGTATTTGTCTGTGGGGACCCTTGAAGGTCAGTCCAGGCAGGCAGTCCAGGCCTATGAGTCACCATTACATGCCTATGAATCACTGTACACATGTGCTATAGGCCCCAATGAACTAAGTTCTGGCACGATCCCACTATTGTCTAAGCTTGTATAAAAACCCCTGTAACCAGCAATAGGTGGGGCCAGCAATAAGGAGTGCGTCTGCTGCTGCTTGCTTGTGGTGTGAAGCGTAGATCCTATGTCGGCTCCTTGTGCTTTCTTTCTCTTGGACCTCTCACCCCTGAAACCTACCTTAGCTGAAAAGCTGGGTTCTGATGTTGTCTTTCACCGCCTGGCTTATTTCACTTAGCATAATACTCTCCAGTTCCATCCTTGCTGTTGTGAAGGGTAGGGTCTCCTTCTTTCTTTCTGCTGCATAGTATTCAATCTCTTTTAATAGTATTTTATAGTTTTCAGTACATAGGTCCTTCATATCCTTTGTTAAGTTTATTCCTAGGTATTTTATTCTTTTGGTTGAAATTGCAGAAGATTTTTTTTCATTTCTTTTTCTGAGGGTATTTGTTAATATATAGAAAAGCAATGGATTTTTGTACATTGATTTTGTATCTTGCAACTTTACTTTTTTATTGTTTCTAGTAGTATTTTTGGTGGAGTCTTTAGGGTTTTCTATATAAAGAATCATTACATATGCAAAAAGTGATGCCTTTAGTTCTTCATTTACAATTTGGATGCCTTTTATTTCTTTCTTTTGCCTGATTGCCCTCACTAGGACATCTAGTACTATGTTGCATAAGAGTGGTAAGAGTGGACATCCTTGTCTTGTTTCTGATCTTAGAGAAAAAGCTTTCGGTTTTTCACCATTAAGTATATTAGCTTAGGGTTTGTCATATATGACCTTTATTAAGCTGAAGTACTTTCCTTTTATTCCCATGTTATTGAGTGTTTTAATCATAAGTGGATGTTTTATCTTATCAAATGTTTTTCTGCATTTATTGATAAGGTCATATGATTTTTATGTTTTATTTTATTAATGTGGTATATTACATTGTTTTATTTGTATATTCTGAACCATCCTTGTGCCCCTGGAATGAACCCCATTTGATCACGATGTACAATTTTTAATGTATTGTTGTGTTTGATTTGTTAGTATTTAGTTTAGGATTATTGCATCTATATTCATCAGAGGTATTGATCTGTAGTTTTGTGTGTGTGTGTGTCTGTGTGTTATTCTTGCAAAATTTTGGATTTGGTGGTGTGGGCCAGTGGTCTAAGTTGCTAGACTTAAACTCCTCACTGCTCTTTGCATTATACACTTCTCATGTTTAATGATTTTAAGAAAATCATTTCCCAAGGATACCTATTTAGAATTATTCAACAAAATTTAGAGTGCACTCATCAGTGCTATTTCTCTCAAGAGACATTTTAATTCTGTTTTTGTGCAAGAATCCCCTGTGACTATTTTGAGAAAAAAATTATAAAACCAGTCAGTTTTGGAAACAATAGTTAGAAAACCAAGTCTTCCTGCTGGAAGGTAAAGAATGTAAAAAAATAATTATAACCCACCTTCTTTTTACTAAAGTTACTGAGAGCCAAGTAAGATTTTTCCTAGCATCTAAGATTAGGATGTTATTTTTATATAAATTTTGGAAAACAAGAGATAACTAAATACCTGGTTTTAGATTGTGCAACTGGGGATAGTTCTTTATATTTCAAGGATTTTCTTTCTCACAAACTTTTACTCCTATGCCATGCAGATCACCTCTTTCCCATAATTGTTATTTCTTGATTTTCACTCATAGTTTTGAGACTTTCTCTTATGACTTAAGAGCTTAACCAGTAAAATACAGAACTTTCTCACCTCTGTTTACCTTCTATTTTCCTGATCCCACATTTTTCTTTTTCTTTCATACTTTCTTTTTCTTTTATGTACTTAGTTTTTGGGAGAGTGTTACCCACATTCCAAGAAAGTTTAGCCTCTGATTCTGCTGTGTCACCGGATCAAAACTTAAGACAGGGCTCTATTTTCTGCTGCCCTCTCCCATTTCTAAGGCTTCTAGCTTTGCTACTAAATGACTTAGTACCAGAGCCATTGTTACTCAAGGAAAAATTTTGCAATATTACCTGAATCTCAGTCTTTCAGACTTAATACAGATTGACTACTTGGGACTACCCATAGAGCTTTTGTCACCATGTTACCAACTCTTTCCTTGATTATAAGTTGCAGACTTCTTGAATATTTTGCTTGCACTCTGGTTGTAGCACCTTCTACCAGCACCTGAGACTATGTCATCTTTATAACAGGGACTCCTTACATCAAGAATTTTGTACTGGACTTATTCTTCCATCTCACTCTATGCAGCCAGTATTATTCCAGCAAATTCTACATACACATTACAAAAGTCTGTTATTGCATAAGAAAATCAAAGGCAGAAATACGTTGTGAAGTCTACGAAATGCTACAAAATAAGTATCAAACACTGACAATTAAAGTAAGGCAACAGAGTATTTGGGTTGCAGCTGTCAAATTGCTACCACATAGAATTATATAATTGTAAGTATACTTTTCATTTTTCACCTCATTTATTTTTTCCATTTTCTAATCAGTTTATAACTTAGATTACTTAACTTTGGCTGTTAGAATTCCTTCTAAAAAGCAACAGATTATTGTTTAACTCAGAAAGAAAAAACTTTACATTCTGTTTATTTGTTTAGGAATATGCATGTACAAATATACGTGTGTGTGTATTAGTCTTTTAAGCCCTGATTCTTTTGTGAAGTTATTAATTCTCTATATAAGCAGAGCTGATATGAAATATCCTGAAAAAATTGTAGCAAATAACTAATACAACAAACTGAAAAATGTTTTATATTCAGAGAATCATTAGAACATGTGGTCATTGGTAAAATATTCTAATAAAATAAAATAATATTTTATATTTTATACTAGCTTTAATACACAAATGAACAAATTTTTTAAAGAACGTAAAACACATTTGATAAATATATTTTTTCTTGCACAGATGTATGTATTAGACCTTTCAAGTGACTCACATAATATTAAATAAGTAATGATCTACAAGGCATGTGCTAGGTATAACTGTCTTTGTCCTGGCTCACATATATTTTCAGAATTCAGAATTGGTAGCTAACATATTGGCCCATTACATCATATATTTCTTAAGCCAGCAGAAGTGACTTTAAAGAAAAATTAATCCTGTACTCACTAAACCATTGTTTCTTGTATGCATTTACAGACTTGGAAGAAGTCAGCAATAAAAAATGAAAAATCAAACATCTGTGAAAGAGTTCATTCTTCTGGGATTAACACATGACCCAGTGCTAAATGTTTTGATTTTTCTATTTCTATTCTTCACATATATACTGAGTATTACTGGAAATATGACAATAATCACCCTAACTCTGATAGATTTGTACCTCAAAACCCCCATGTATTTTTTCCTTAGGAATTTCTCTTTTCTAGAAGTCTTATTTACAACAGTTTGCATTCCTAGATTCCTGGTCAGCATTGTAACAGGGGATATGACCATTTCCTATAATTCTTGCATGGCCCAGGTGTTTTTCTTCATTCTCCTTGGTTCAACAGAATTTTTCCTTTTGACTGCTATGTCCTACGATCGGTACGTAGCTATCTGTAAGCCACTGCATTACACAGTAATAATGAATAGCAGAATCTGCAACCAGCTTGTAATTAGTTCTTGGCTGGCTGGATTTCTCATTATTTTTCCACCTGTGATCATGGGACTTCAACTGGATTTCTGTGACTCCAACATCATTGACCACTTCGTCTGTGACTCTTCTCCTATGCTACTGATCTCCTGCACAGACACAGCATTCCTAGAGCTCATGGGATTTTTTCTGGCATTATTCACACTCATGGTAACCTTAACGTTAGTGATTCTTTCCTATGCATTCATCCTTAAAACAATTCTGAGAATCCCTTCTGCTGAGCAAAGAAAAAAGGCCTTTTCCACTTGTTCCTCACACATGATTGTTGTCTCTATTTCTTATGGTAGTTGTATTTTCATGTATATCAAAACTTCAGCAAAAGAAGGAGTGGCTTTGACCAAAGGTATAGCAGTGCTCAATACTTCTGTTGCCCCAGTGCTAAATCCATTTATTTACTCCTTGAGAAACCAGCAGGTAAAGCAGTCCTTTAAGAACTTGGTCAAAAAATGCTTCCCAAATAAATTTTTAACATAAAGATAAATACCATATGATCTCATGTATAAGTGGAGCCTAATCAACAAAACAAACAAATTAGCAAAATAGAACCAGAGACTTGGAAATAAAGAACAAACTAACAGTGACCAGAGGAGGAAGGGGATAAGGTGGGAAAGATAGGAAGGGGTAAGCAAAGGAACACGAATAGAGGACTTGTGGACATGGACAATGCAGAGGAAGGGGGAGTCAGGGAGGTGAGGTATGATGGGGAGAAAGGTGGGACAACTGTAACTGAAAAACAGTAAATAAAAAGAATTTTTTAAAAGATGACCTAAAAATGAAAAATAAATGAATAAAATAAAGTGTGTATAGATGTTCCCTGAAAAAAAAAGAAAGAAATTTATGGTCTGAACTTTATTTAAAAGGAACCTTGTGCCTAACATAATATTAATATTTTTATATTTCTCCATCCATTACTATATTCTACTTCATTTTCTTTCCAGTTTAATTCTTCATTTATACTATTTTGACCTCTGTTGGCTCAACTAGCTTTTTAAAAAATTTTTTAATGTTATTCTACTACAGTTGTCCCAATATTTCCCCCTTTGCCCTCCTCTGCCCAGCCCACTCCCTTCTCCCACCATCAATCCCCACACTGTTGTATACATCCATGGATCGTTCATACATGGCCTTTGACTGGTCCTTTCTTTCCACCATTATCAACTATCTTTTTAAATTTACATGCCCTGAAAATTTTCTGAGCATGAGTAATTTGATGTTCCATAAATGAGAATGCCTCTTAAAAAGAATGCCGGAATTTAGTTTAAAAAAATCATCAAAGAACTTTTCCTTTGAACACTAATGAAGAGCTAAATAAAAGGTATCAAGGAATTCTGAAAATTTATTTATTCCAGTGGACATGCATGGGGTATTAAAATAAGATTTTCTGTGAGGAAAAGTCTTCTACGTCTAATGTCTTCTATTTGTCTGTATCTCCTATAGTTTTTACATTATGAATGTTTATCTGTGATACTTGGGATAGAGGTGTTACATCTTCACTGTCAAGTCCAACCTTTAATATTATAACATATCTTGTTTAATGTTTTTGGATGAAATTTCAGTGTCGCTACAGATGTAGCATTGATATTTCTGTACAACTCCAATACCCTCACCACAAAGCACCTGTCACTTCATAACCTATTACTTTCTTTTAATTTGTTGATGCTGAGCCTGGAGCTCATCTGAGGTTCCCTTGGGAATAATCTGGCATGTCTTTGGTTTCCTAAGATCCAATATCCTCTCTTTGACTTTTTTGGCAATTAAAACCATATACTTTCTTTCTCCCAGATAGTTCTTAAATTTTCTGGTAAATTGATGATACCCTAAAATGTTTTTCAGTGTTTGTAAGAAAAATGGATATGATAGGCCTATATCTTTTGTAGAAATTAAACTTAAAATTAATAAATATCCCACAAAGAAAATTCTGCATTCACTGCTGAATGCTACAGATTGTTTCAGAAAGCAAAACTAATAAATGTACACAAACTATTCCAGAATATAGTAGAGTAGGGAATATTTTCTAACATCCTATGAGGAGAATTATCCCAACAGTGAAACCAGAAAATGGACATTATTTGGGAAAAATCTCACCAATGAATGTAGTTACAATGTCTTAAAATAAGTGACAAGGCCTTGACCAGTGTGGCTCAGTTGGTCAGGTGTTGTTCTGCAAAGTGAAAGGCTGCCAGTTCAGTTCCTGGTCAGGGCACAGCCTTGGTTGTGGGTTCAGTCTCCAGTCAGGGAGGATATGAGAGGCAACCAATTGATGTTTCTGTACCATATTGATGTTTCTCTCCTCTTTATTCCTCCCTCCTACTCTCTCTAAAATAAATAAAGAAAATATTTTTTAAATTAATAAAATAAAATATATGGAAAAATATAATAATATATAAAATGTTTAACTAATTTGGTCAAGTAGAGTTTACCTCAATAGTTGCAGAGAACAACTGAAAATATCCAACATGGATATTTGACCAAAAAAAAAAAAAACCTTCCAGCAAGGACATCTAATAAATGGCAAATACCAAAGGACATCCAAAAAAAATAGTAAAAAAGCAGGATATTCTCAAGATCCATTCATGTTGTCCCAAATGGCAGTATTTCATCTTTGCTTGTGACTGAGTGGTATTCCACTGTATAGATGCATCACACCTTCTTTATCCAATCATCTATCAAGGGATATGTCTGTTGTTTCCATATCTTGGCCACTGTGAATAATGCTGCAATGAATGTAGGGGTGCATATATCCTTGTGAATAAATGTTTTCAAAAATTTGGGACAGATACCCAGAAGAGGGATTGCTGGGTCATATGGTGACTCTATTCTTAATTTTTTGAGTAACTACCATACTGTTTTCCATAGTGGCTGTACCAGTTTACTTTCCTACCAACAATGAATGAGGGTCCCTTTTTCTCCACAACCTCTCCAACACTTGTCGTTACTTTCCATGTTAATAACCATTCTAACAGGTGTGAGGTGGTTTCTCATTGTAGTTTTGATTTGCATTTCCCTAATAGCTAGTGAAGCTGGGCATTTTTCTTATATCTCATGGTCATTTGTATGTCTTCTTGGGAGAAATGCCTATTCAGATTCTCTGCCATTTTTTAATTGGATTGTTTGGGGTTTTTTGATGTTGAGTTGTATGAGTTCTTTATATATTTTGAATATTAACCCCTTTTTGGAGCTGTTGTTTGCAGTAAATCTTGAGTATATCATTCTAAACTAAATAAGTCAGAAAAAGTCAAAAACCATGTGATTTCACTCATACGTGAGATATAACTGAAAGCAACAAATGAACAGACAAGAAAGACAAAAACTCATAGACACAGAAAACAGTATGGTGCTTCCCAGAGGGAAGAGATGTGGTGGGGGGTGGGGCAGCATATTAAAGGGATAAGGGGGATAAATATCTGCTGATGAGAGATTTGACTTTGGGTGGTGGGCACACAATGTGATATATAGGTGATGTATCATAGAATTGTACACTTGAACCTATATAATTTTCTTAACAAATGTCATCTTAATAAATTTATGTTTAATTATATTTTTTATTATGCTATTACAGTTGTCCCATTTTTCCCCCTTGCCTCCCTCCAAACAACACCCCCTACTTTCTCGGGCAATCTCCATACCATTTTTCTTGTCCATGGGTCATGTGTATAAGTTCTTTGGCTACTCCATTTCTTATACTCTACTTTACATCCTCATGGCTATTCTGCAACTATCTACTTTTACTTCTTAATCCCCTCACCTCTTCACCCATTCCCCCACACCTCTCTCCCATCTGGCAACCACCAAAACACTCTCTGTATCCATGATTCTGTCTCTGTTATTCTTGTTTTCTTAGTTTGTTTTTAGATTCAGTTGCTGATAGATATGTATTGCCATTTTTTTTTCATAGTTTTGATGTTTTTCTTTTTCTTAAATAAGTCCCTTTAACATTTCATATAATAATGGTTCAGTGATGATGAACTCCTCTAGATTTTTCTTGTCTGGGGTCTGATTCTCAATGATAGCTTTGCTGGGTAGAACAATTTTGGCTGTAGGTCCCTGCTTTTGATTACTTTGAATACTTCTTGTTAATCCCTTCTAGGCTGCAAAGTTTTTGAGACATCAGCTGACAGTCTTATGGGAACTCCCCTATAGGGACCTAACTTCCTTTCTCTTGTTATTTTTAAGATTCTCTCTTTATCTTTAACCTTTGGTATTTTAATTATGATGTATCTTGGAGTGGGCCTCTTTGCATTCATTTTGTTTGGGACTCTCTGTGCTTCCTGGACTTGCATGTCTATTCCCTTCACCAAATTAGGGAAGTTTTCTTTCATTATTTTTTCAAAGAGATTTCCAATTTCTTGCTCTTTGTCTTCTCCTTTTGGCACCCATATAATGTGAAGGTTGGTACACTGGAAGTTGTCCCAGAGGTTCCTTACACTATCCTTGGATTTTTTTGGATTCTCTTTTCTTCTTGTTGTTCTAATTGGTTGTTTTTTGCTTCCTTATGTTCAAAATCACTGATGTGATCCTCAGTTTCATCCACTCTACTGCTTTTCCTGTAAATTGTTCTTTATTTAAATTATGGTATCCTTTATTTCTGATTGGATCATTTTTATGCTGTTGAGGTCCCCACTAAATTCCTTGGGCATCCTAACCAGTGTTTTGAACTCTGCATCTAATAGTTTGCTTATCTCCATTTTGTTTGGTTCTTTTTCTGGAGTTTTGATCTGTTCTTTCATTTGAGCCATGTTTCTTTTTCTTCTCTTTTTGGCAGCCTCCTTGTGTTGTTTCTGTGTAGTAGGTAGAGTTGCTTTGAATCAGTGTCTCGGTAGTATGGCCTAATGTAGTAGGTGTTCTGTTGGGTCCAGTGGCATAGCCTCCTCTATTACCCAAGCTGGGTACTCAGCTTTCACCCTTTGTATAGGCTGAGTATATCCTCCCCTTATAGTTGAGGCTTGATTGCTGTTGGCAGGTCAATGGGGGGGGGGGGTTTACTCAGGCCAGTCAGCTGCAAGAACTGGGTATTACCACTAACCACCAACGTCCACCCTCCGTGGAGGATCAGCTGTGCAGCAGCAGGATAGTTGTGCTCTAACGTTATCTGTAGATGTCCACTGGGTGTGTAGGCTCTGGGATTTCCCAGGTGGTGCAGGTCTAGGTCAGCCCCAACCTTTGTTCTGCCAGGGGCCACCCTGAATGAGCTATAAAGCTATCTGAGATGGCTTCTACTTGTGCTGGGCTTGGAGGTTTCAAGATGAAGCCAAGCTGTTCACCTAAGCTGGCTGGTGCTAGTGCTGAGCCTAGTACCATTTAGCAAGGAGTACAGGATCTGGGGACCCACTGAGGTTAGCTATTGCTTATTTGAGAAGATTTAGGAAGTTGTAAGGCATGAGCCAAGACCAGCCACTCATGTGGAAAAGCCACTGTTAACAGCTTGAGTGAACACAAAATATTCTAGCTGACTCCTGAAGCAAGTGAGATACATTAATGAGTTCAATTGTAACAAATTTAGGAAGCTATTTGCAGAGCAAGTAATTCAAGAGTTGACAAAATTCCCTCATGATGCATTTAGAAAAGAGGAATTGTTGGAGTTCTGTGATTTAGAAGATAAATTAATGTGCATAAACAGGAAACATACTCATTTTTATGATAGTCCCTGATTGATTTGAGTTAAAGTTTACAGTTAAATATTTTTCTGATTATTTATAATAAGAGAAACAATGTTTTAGATAAGAACTGATTTCTTCATTTGAACATATTTTATACAACTAATTCACTTTATACACTCACTATTTAAAAATTAAAGATTTTATTCAGAATTCCCCATGTCATAAACTACCCATTTCTCAATCAAAAATTCAATTTGTGAAAATGAGAAAATATAATGAATATACTTCCAAAAAATTTTGTTTTGGAATTTAAAGGTCATATGTTTTATGATTTGGCTGATATTGCTTAAAAATATAGGTTTTCCAAAAAGCTTTAATAAAAAAATAATAGACACACTTTATATAGTTTCAAGTATAATGTTATAGAAGAGTTTGTTTTTTAAGGGGAACATTATAGAAATCTCCCTGGAGACAAGAAAATAGCGCATCTACAATGCAATTAATTTTGACAACACATTTTAATTGGGTTCCCATAGGAGCCATTAGGTATTGGAGGAATATAGAATTCTACCAATAATATTAGAACTTGCATGAGTCAGAAGGAGTGACTGATGAAAATTTATCTCTTCCTTGAGTATTTTTCAAATATTTCCTTTGATTACCATTCTAAAGAAGAGAGACTTTATCTGTTAAGTAAGTAATCAAAAATAAGTAACTGGGGCCCTGGTCAGGGCACATACCTAGGTTGTGGATTTGATCCCCCATTGGGGTACATATAGGAGACAACTGATCAATGCGTTTCTCTCTCTTTCACTTCCTGTCTCTCGAAAAATCAATGAACATATCCTCAGGTGAAGAATATATATATTCTTTGTTCTTACATATATATTTATATTCTTTGGTGGTATCTCATTGTGGCTTTAATTTGCATCTCTCTGATGGCTAGTGATGCTGAGCATCCCTTCATACAACATGATCATACAACATGAAAAGATCATACAACATGATCAAGTGGGATTCATGCCAAGTGTGTAAGGATGGTACAATATTCACAAATCAGTAAACATAATACATCACATAAACAAAAGAAAGACAAATCACATTATCTATCAACAGAGCAGAAAAAAGCATTTGATAAGGTATAGCACCTGTTTATGAAAAAAAGAAGAACACTCAGCAAAGTGAGAGTAGAGGGAGTGTATACCTCAACATAATAAAGGCTATATACAAGAAGCCTACATCCAATATACTGAATGGGCAAAAACTAAAAGCTTCCCCACTAAGATTGGGAACAAGAAAAGGATGTCCGCTTTCACCACTTCTATTCAACATAGTATTAGAAGTCCTAGCAACAGCCATAAGTTAAGAAAAAGAAATAAAAGGCATCCAAACTGGAAAGGAGGAAACAAAACTGCCATTGTTTGTAGATGACATGATAGTGTACATAGAAAACCCCACAGACTCCACCAAAAAACTACTTGACCTATTAGTGAATTTGACAAAACAACAGGATACAAAGTTAATATTCAGAAATTGAAGCTATATTTATACACCAACAATGAAATATCAGAATCAGAAATCAGGGGGGAAAATCCCATTTACTATAGCAACAAGAAAAATAAAGTACCTAGGAATAAACTTAACCAAGGAGGTTAAGGACCTGTACTCAGAAAACTATACAACCCTGAAGAAAGAAATAAAGGAATCCACAATAAATGGAATCATATTCCATGTTCATGGATTGGAGAATTAACATAATCAAAATGTCCATACTACCCAAAGCAATTTGTAGATTCAATGCAATCTCCATTAAATTACCAATGACATATTTCACAGAGACAGGACAAACATTTCAAAAATTTATATGGAACCATAAATGACCCTGAATAGCTGCAGGAATTTTGAGAAAGAAGAACAAAGTAGGAGGGATCACAATGCCTGACATCAAACTATATTATAAGACCACTGTAATCAAAACAGTCTGGTACTGGCATAAGAACAGACACATAGATCAATGGAACAGAATAGAGCCCAAAAAATAAACCCATGTCTCTATGGTCAATTAATATTTGACAAAGGGTGCAGAAGCATAAAATGGAGTAAAAATAGCCTCTTCAACAAATGATCTGGACAGCTACATGCAAAAAAATGAAACTAGACAACCAACTTACACCACACACAAAAATAAACTCAAGATGAATAAAAGACTTAAATATAAGTTGTGACATCATAAAAGTCCTAGAGGAGAATGTAGGCAGGAAAATCGCAGATATTTCATGCAACAATATTTTCCCTGATATGTCCCCTAGAGCAAGGGACATAAAGGAAAGAACAAACAAATGAGGCTTCATCAAAATAAGAAGCTCTTGCATGGTTAAAGAGGACATCAGCAAAATAGAAATGGGACCAACTGTATGGGAAAATATATTTGCCGTTGATACCTTGGACTAGGGTTTGATCTCCAAAATATATAAAGAACTCACACGACTCCACTCTAGGAAGACAAACAATCCAATTACAAAATGGGCAAAGGACCTAAACAGACACTTCTCCAAGGAGGACATACAGAGGACCCAGAGGCATATAAAAGGATGTTCAGCATCACTAGCCATCAGAGATGCAAAATAAAGCCACAATAAGATACTACTTCACACCAGTCAGAATGGCCATCATTAACAAATCAACAAACAGTAAGTGCTGGCGAATTTGTGGAGAAAAGAGAACCCTAGTGCACTGTTGGTGGGAATGAAGACTGGTGCAGCCATTGTGGAAAACAACATGGAATTTCCTCAAAATACTAAAATCAGAACTATCTTGATCCAGCAATTCCACTGCTGCAATAATACCCTAAGTATCCTGAAACACCAATTCAAAAGAACCTATGCACCCTAATGTTCATAGCAGTGCAATTGACAATAGTCAAGTGCTAGAAACAGCCTAAGTGCCCATTAGTAAATGAGTGGATTAAAAAACTGTGGTAAAGTTACACAATGGAACACTATGCAGCAGAAAGAAAGAACTCCTACCCTTTGCAACAGCATGGATGGAACATGAGAGCATTATGCTAAGTAAATATGCCAGGTAGTGAAAGACAGACACCATATGATCTCACCTATTAGTGCCATCTAATCAACAAAACAAACAAGCGAGCAAAATAGAACCAGAGACATGGAAATAAAGAACAAACTGACAGTAATCATTGGGGAGGATCAATGGGGATAACTGGGCAAAGAAGAAGAAGGGTCATCAAGGAACATGTATAAAGGATTTATGGACAAAGACCACAGGGTGGGGAGGATTGAATGTGTGAAGTAGGGTTAGGTAGTGCAGGGGAGAGGAATAAGGCGGAATGGGGGAACTGTATTGAACACAATAAAAAAAACTCTTAAAAAAATACTTTCTCTAAGATAGACCACATATTAGGACACAAACCATGTCTGATAAATTCAAGAAAATTCAAATCATATCAAGCATCTTCTCTGAACACAATGGTATAAACCTATAAATCAATTATAATTAAAAAACCGGAAAACACTCAAACACATGGAGACTAAATAACATGTTACTAAAGAATGAATGGGTTAATAATGAGATCAAGAAAGAAATTAAAAGTTACATTGAGACAAATAAAAATGAACACACAACAAAACAAAATCTATGGGACACAGCAAAGCTGTCCTAAGAAAGGAATGCATAGCAATATAGGCTTACCTCAACAAGCAAGAAATACCTCAAATAAACCGTCTAACCCTACACTTGAAAGAATTAGAAAAAGGACCACAAACAAAGCTGAGTAAGTAGAAGAAAAGAAATAATAAATACCAGAGCAGAAACAAATGATACAGAGACAAAAAAAAAAAAAATACAAAGGACAATGAAACTGAGAACTGGTTCTTTAAAAAAATAAATAAGATCGACAAATCTTTAACCAGATTAATCAAGGAAAAAAGAGAAGACCAAAATAAATAAAATGGAAGTGAAAGAAAAGAAGTAACAACTGACATAACAGAAATACAAAGGCTTGTAAGGAAATATTGCTAATAACTTTATGCCCACAAGTTGGACAACCAGTTTGAAATGGATAAATTCCTAGAAACATACAATCTTCCAAAACTCAATCAGGAAGGATCAGAAAACCTAAAAGACCAATTACAACTAATGAAATTGAAAATTGAGGCAGTAATCAAAAACTCCCAGAAAACAAAAGTCCTGGACCAGATGGTTTCCTAGATGAATTTTATCAAACATTCAAAGAACTAACACCTATTCTGCTCAAACCAATCCAGAAAATTCAACAGGAGTGAAGACTTCCAGGCTCATTTTTTTCCTGACCATCGTTATCCTAATTCCAAAACCAGATAAAGAAAATACAAGGAAGTAAAATTATAGGCCAATATCCCTGATGAAGATAGATGCTAAAATCCTCAACAAAATATTAGCAAACAAAATCCAGTAGTATATTAAAAAGATCATACACCATGATCAAGAAGGATTTATCCTGGGATGCAAGATTGATGCAATATTTGCAAGTCAATAAACATGATACATCATATAAACATAATGAAGGATAAAAATTATATGATCATATTAATAGTTGTAAAAAAAGCATTTGATAAAATCCAGCACTGATTTACGATAAAAACTCTCAGCAAAGTATAAAAAGAGGGAACATAGCTCAATGTAATAAAGGTTATATATGGCAAACCCACAGCTATCAACATACTCATTGGGAAAAAAACTAAAACATTTTACTTAAGAGGATGTTTGCTTTAACCCTCTTATTCAACATATTACTGGAGTTCTAGCCACATCAGTCAGACAAGAAAAAGAAATAAAAGTCATTCAAATAGGAAAGGAGGAAGTATAACTGTCATTATTTGCAGACTACATGATACTATATATAGAAAATCCTTAGATTCCACCAAAAACTAATAAAACTGGTAAATTCTACAAAATATCAAGATACAAAGTTAATATTCCAAAGGAATTGGTGGCATTTTTATACACCGATAATTAACTGTCAGAAAGAGAATCTAAGAAAACAATCCCTTTCACTATTGCAACAAAAAAAAGTACGTAGGAATAAATTTAACCAAGGATGTAAAAGACCTGTACTCAGAAAATTATAGGACATTGAAAAAACAAATTTCAGAACATACAAATAAGTGGAGGCGTAAACCGTGGCCATGGATAGGGAGGATTAACATCATTAACATGTCCACACTACCCAGGCAATCTATAGGCTCAACACAATTCCTATTAAAATACCAATGACATATCTGACGAAAGTAGAACAAATATTCTAAAAATTTATGTGAAACCACAGAAGACCCCAAATATTCTTAGTGATCTTAAGAACAGGCATGTAGAACAATGGAGCAGAATAGAGACCTCGGAAATAAACACATGCATTTATGGTCAATTAATATTTGAGAAAAGAGGCAAGAACATACAATGTGTAAAGACATTCTATTCAATAAATGGTGTTAAGAAAATTGGACAGATACATTAAAAAAAAATGAAACTAGACCAACAACTTACTCTGTACACAAGAATAAACTCAAAATGGATTAAATACTTTAATGTAATTCACAAAACCATAAAAATCCTAAAAGAAAACATAGGCAGTAAAATCTCAGACATTTCTTGTCTGAGGTTTTTTTCTGATATATCTCCTCTGTTAAGAGAAACAAAAGAAAAAATTAAACAAATGGGAATACATCAATCTAAAAATTTTTTGCACAGCAAAATAAACCATCAATAAAATGAAAAGACAACCCACTGAATGGGAGAACATATTCATCCATGATATATCTGATAAGAGGTTAATTTCCAAAATTTAAAAGTATCATGTATAACTGAACACCATGAAAACAAAAAATCCAATTAAAAAATGGGCAAAGGACCTGAAGAGACACTTCCCCAAAAAGAACATACTCATAGCTAATAGACATATGAAAAGATGCTCAACATCACTAATCATCAGAGAAATGCCAATTAAACCCACAATGTCATATCACCTCATGCCTGTCAGAATGTCTTTCATCAATAAATCAACAAGTGTTAGCAAGGATGTAGAAAAAAGGGAACCCTCGTGCATTTTTGGTTAGAATGCAGATGGGTACAGCCAGTGTGGAAAACAGTATGGAGTTTCCTCAAAAAATTAAAAATGGATCTGTTCTGACCCAGAGGTTCCACTTCTGAGAATATATCCGAAGAAACCTTAAACACTAATTTGAAAAAATATATGCACCCTTATGTTCATTGCAATGTTATCATTGTTTACAATAGCCAAGGTTTAGAAACAGCCAGAGTGTCCATCAGGAGATGAATGGATCAAAAGCTGTGGTACATGTACACAATGAAGTCCTATTCAACCATTTATTAAAAAAAAAAAAAAGGAAATCTTACTTTTTGGGACAGTATGAATGGACCTGGAGGATGTTATGCTAAGTGAAATATGCCAGTCAAAGAAAAACAAATACTATATGATTCCACATATGTGATGAATCTAATGAAGAAAATAAACTAACAAAATAGAAACAGAATCATCGATACATTGAACAGACCAACAAAAAACACATATAGACACTAACAACAGTACAGTGATAGAGGGAAAGGGGGCGGGAAGAGGTGGATAAATGGTGGAGGAGACTTAACTTCGGGAGGTGAATGCATGATGCAATGTGCAATGATGGGTTAGAGAGCTGTACACTTGAAAGTTGTATAGTTTTACTAACCTTAATAAATTCAATAAAAAATACTGATGCTGGAAATGTATATGCTAATATCAAATGGTTACCTATTGCTTAAAATGAAGATTTCCTATTAGGTATCAAGTGCTTAAAATTTTATTTATTATATACATATATAAATTTTATATATTGAAATAAATATATGAAGACAACTTCTTTAAAATGAAAAGGTACACATTGTAATTTTCTAAAATTATATTGGTCTCTAAAGTTGTATTTGTCTGGTAATAAAGTCTCTAATAATTCAATTATTAACTAAATCTCTGTTTTTGAAGTGCCCATATGGTTATACAAAAATAACTTAAATGTCCTCGTGTTCACTTATAATGTGTTCAACAATAAGATGCTATTTCAAAGAAGTATTTTTAGCATTGAATTTATTCACTATGAAATGAACTGTGCTTAATTTTCTTATTAGTAAGGAATAGCTTTGGTACACATTGTTAAAACATATATCAGTTTTATGCTAATGTTGAAAATTATACAGAAATCTAAAGGTGAAATTTGAGATGCTTCTTAAATTTAGATGTATACCAGTTATATAGCTCAACTGATGAAAGAAACACTTCCTAAGAAAATTTCACCTGGAATAAGGTATCTCAAGTGTCTTCAATATCTTTAAATGTTTCATAGACAGTGAAATCAGGTACTTTTTCCTTACTAGTCCTCAACCTGTTTTGTCTTTCATATTTTAAACCGATTGCCCAAGGTGCTAAGAATGATACATGAACCAGAGGAGTATGAACATCTGAAAATGTTGGTTAATTTTGGCTTAGTTTCTCCAGTTCCCAAATATCTGGCCATCATTCTGCTGGATAACTTCCTCAAACTTCTCCTGGGACACAGATTTCATAATAACCCAATGAAAATATACTTGCCAAAGGTTGTGTGTGTGTGTGTGTGTGTGTGTGTGTGTGTGTGTGCGCGCGTGCGCGTTTCGTGCATCATTCAGCAGCACCCTGATACTATTTTCCCAAAGGTCATTAAGAATTAGTCTCAAAAAAAAAAAAATGTAGAAAGTACAATAAAGGTGCTAGGTTTACTTTTTGCCTAGGGAAAATAAATGGAAATGGTGCTTTGTGAAATATCAGATTATCAAAAAACAATTCTAAATTGGTTTTATTTCATAAGTTTTATCTGAAGATTTGGTGTTAAGAAAGCAGGTAGAATATTTCAGAATTTCAGATTCAGGACAATGGTGAGGAAAAACATGAAGAAACTGTTTCATTAGATGTTTCGAGATAGAACATCAAGGTTTTTATGAGAAAACACAGAGCTTCATGGGAACAGAAGGAAAAGGTTGTTTCTCCATGAAGTGTTAGCCTACTGCTTGTCTTTTGATTTAAGATATTGAGCACATTAGTTTGTATTCAATATTTAATACTAACCATCAAACTTTTGACAACATGTGTTTTCAGTTTATTTTCATTGGATATTTCAACTTCTATTCATTACACAGCATTGATTACCATTTCTAGTTTGTTTCTCTCTCTCTCTTACATATATATAATACACCTACTATATACAATATATATTCATTATTTAAATCAATTAACTGAAATGATAACATTTAATAGTGATTCCTATGAATACATGGAACATGGCATGGTTTCCTTATTATTGATACATTTACACTTTAGAAAGACCTGATGCATATTCCTGGTGGGGCAACCAAGGTAGTTTTAAATGACGTATGTAAAGTTCATATTTCATATCTAAACTTTGTACATGAGTCCTTCTGAACTTCATTAACATATGTAGTAAACAGATTGATGTTCAACTGTTAACTAGATTTTTAAAAACTATTTTATTGGAAATTTTAAAACAATAAAGTGAAAAACTCAGTTAATTGAATTTTCATTAAAAGACATTTTTTTTAGAAAATCAAGAATAGAGGGGTTTAAAGTGTTCATTGACATCTGGAAATAAAATGTGTAGTGGATTGAAAATGCATAAGTAGTATTTATATAATCCCCTGTTTAATATAAGTAAAAGTTTATAATACAATGTTAGAATGACCTGGTTTCTGATTATTTACAAAGAAAAGGGAAATAAATAAATAAATAAATGTAGTATTTACTGCTCCTCAAAAGAACATTTAGAATTTCACTAAAAAAATATTAATTAGGGTAACTAATTAATTAATTAAATTGTAAAAATACAATCTAATAATAAAAATATTAATTATATATATATTATATATGTAAATATGTATTTGTGTGTTTGTGTGTATGTCTATATATACATATATATGCTTTTTAATGCTTTTTGAAAATAAAACAAAGAAGTAATTCAGCCACAATGAATAAGGAATAACTCATAAAAGAAACAGTAAAATAAGGGCTAAACAATGTGGAAAAAGAGGTTGTTAATTTTCATATTGAGCATGAAATTTAACTCATGATTTACATATATTCTATATAAAATTGTAAAAACATATTGCATATTTGCCATCAAGATAGAATGTCAGTATGGTAAAAATATTTTTGCTATTTTTTTTATTTTTAGAGCAACTTAATATATGGATATTTAAATAAGAAAAAGAATAATGCAACAAACTACATGTTTAAGAACAATTTCCTGAATGTAGGACTTTTATAATCAGTGTTAATATTAAAGAAAAGGCAGTAGCATGTAAGCATATTTCTATAAAATATTCTCACAGGGGGCTAGCAACATTTGGCTTGGGAATAATACTCCCCTCTCTGAGGACCTTAATTTACCCAGGATTGTGATTTGAAACTCTTTAGTCATACAAATACTAGCTAATTGTATTGTTTTCTCTCTTACCAGTGTCTCTAACTCTGGTAAGGTTTGACCATTGTATTATGTAAAATTACATTGATTGTCAAATAAACATTAAAAATAAAATCAAGTTAAGAAAAAATGATTTAATAAATTAAAAATCTTAGGTATTTTCATAAGAGTCATGAAAATTCTGTTTAACTCAGGTGCTGAAAAATTTATTTGTTTATACTATGACTATTTATTGCTCATAATTTCTCTCATATGCTTCCTCCCTCTGTCTCTGTTTTTAATGTCATTATTTGGTTCAATTTTGTTTCCTTCTTTCATAGCAGATCATCTTTTGTTATGTGATAAATTGTACACAAATTTATAGATTGTAGATTTCAATTCACTCTTTTCAGTTCATAACAGGCAGGAGACTTCCTACCACGAAGTTCAATGAAAGTAGCAGTTAGAAGGTGTTGATTGATATGCCTGTGAATAGGTAGCAATCATTAAACCCTCTCTTTGATTCCTGAGCATCACTTCCATGTTTCTTAGCCATAGTGAGTTGCGTAAGCATATGTGTGCTGAAAGTAAGCTGTCTAGACCTGTGTTCTGGCTCTGCCATTTACAAGCTTGAGATTTTCAGAAAATTTTCAACTTCTCTGGGGTTCAGATTTTTTACATGTACAGGAGGTACAATAATTGTACTTAATTGTGGATTTGTTGTTATGATTACATACAGGTTAAACTTCTAAAACATCACTAGTAATCTAGTAAGTGCTCAGTAATTTAATAATTATTATTACTGTTGTTATAGTAATTACTTTTATTCACATAGTCTAGGTCATATTATAAACTGAAGAGATAGAGGTGGGGTGGTAGCTAATCTTGCTTGACAATAAGGGGGAAATTGTTGTTGGGTATAGACAAACCATTTGAATTTATTTCAGCCAACTCCATTTGGATAATGTGGTTAGATGGAAAGCATATCTGTGCAGATACAGAAGTACTTTCCAAGGTAATGACCATCTAGGAATATTCTTTAAAAGGTAGCGTAGGCTTGATAAATTTATGGTAACAAAAAATTGACCCTTTGTCTTGTCCAACTGTCATATTTTGTCAGATTTTGATTCTCACCAATCATAGTCAACAGATAGTCAAATGTATGAGACAATATAAATTAATCACTTAAATATATTGCATGTGTAGGGAGCCACATGCTTGGCATCAGTATACTAGAAAAGTTGAATATATTTTGATAAAATCAGTGTTCAAAAATTGAAATTATCATCTTCTCCCTCCTACCAAATCTGCTCTCTACCTGTTATCTTATTGGATAAAAGTCACCTTACCCAATATGCCAAACCGGAAACCTGGGATCCATCTCACACTGCTTCTTTCCTTATTCTTCTATCAAATTGTTCATCAAATCTGTGGGATTTACTTCCTGACGTTTTGATCTTTCTGATGCTCTCATTTTTTTCTCCCAATATTTTAGTTTGGCTATTTAAAAGTTATTATCTGGAATGAGTCAATCTACTGGCTGTTTAAGTAACTCTGTACTAAGCAAGATTATGGAAAACATACAGAAAACACTCCAGCTGTTTTAGGTGGTAAGAGAGTTAACAAAAAGACAGGAAATCAGAGGATGCATAACCAGTGGAAGGACTAGAGATGCAAAGGAAATGACACAATTACATGTAGTGCCTGAGTTTGAGAAAATGCCCAGCAGTGATGTCAACAGTCTTCAGCAGTGGAGCTGGCAATTCTCATGTTTGCAAATCTTATGTTAGCCGACTACCGACTTCTCCCTATTGTCGATATCTGCTAAGGAAGTGCACTGTCTCCTCATTTTCCGTATTCAAAATCCCATGAGCATCTTTCATACATGAATCCTGCTTAAAACACTGCTGGCAAGACAGAATCTACAAACAAGCTCAATTTAATAAATGAGTGAGCAATTGACAGGATGAAAAGCCAACCTACAAAAATAATTTCTTTGTTATTTTCTTTTTTCAATTACAGTTTACATTTAATATTATTTTGTATTAGTTTCAGGTGTACAGCATAGTGGTCAGGCAATCATATACTTTACAAAGTGTTCCCATTGATATTTCCAGTATCCAACTGGCACCACACCTAGTTATTACAGTATTATTGATAAATTGATTTCTTTATGATAGCAATAAATAGTTGAAATTCAAAATAAAGTAAACAAAGCCATTACTGCCCCAAAATGAAATAGCTAGGTATAAATCCAAAAACCTTTCATAACTGGTATAGCAAAAATGTAAAATCTGAATATTCATGTATAGTGCATGGCAGAATTAGGTTTACAGGTATGAGTATGTGAAACAGAATTTATTATTATATTATAATTTATTAATTATTGTATTATTTTATTTTTGGTATATTTTATTGATTATGCTATTACAGTTGTTTCATTTTTTTCTCCCCTTTATCCCCTCTGCCATGAACCCCCATCCCATCATCTCCACACCTATTAGTTCATGTATATGGGTTGTACATATCAGTTCTTTGACTTCTCAATTTCCTATACTATTCTTAGCCTCCCCCTATTTTTTTTTGTCAACATTTTCCCACCACCACTTTCCTCAGCCCCACCCCTCCCCACCTCCCACTCTCAATCCTTCCCCCACTTGGCTTTGTCAATGGGTCCTTTATTCACGTTCCTTGATGACCCTTCCCCTCCTTTTCTCCTGCTATCCCCCCACTCCTCCCCTCTGGTTACTGTCAGTTTGTTTTTTATTTCGATGTTGCTGGTTATGTTTTGCTTGCTTGTTTATTTTGTTGATTAGGTTCTTCTTATAGGTGAGATCATATGGTAATTGTATTGTTTTCCATATGAACAACCGTAAACCTACTTTGGCTGCACCCTGCATTTACTACCAGCTTTGAATCCCCAAATACAAACCATCTCAAAAGAAACTTCTAGGATCTAACGGTCTTAAAGAAGTATTTAGTAAATATTTAAGAAAGAATTAATATGTTTTAAACTTTCAGGGAATAGCTAGATAAGTATGAACACATTAAAAATAAAGGGCCCATGGACAGAGAGAACCAGGGGGTAGGATCGGGTGTGGGAGGTGGGAGTGGGTGGGGGAGGGGAGAGTGGTGGGGTGAAAATGGGGACAACTGTAGTTGAACAACAATAAAAATAAATAAATAAAAATAAGTAAAACTTGACAATGATATAAGGGGCTCTCGATGTCTGCAAAAAGTCAAACCCACTAGAAATGGAGTCTGTGCATACATCTATTCTTGCCAGCCTCCCAGACTAAGGAGGATGAAGAATTCAAATGGAAACAAAGGAGCCTATGAATTCATCAAGGTAAGGATAAAAAGGGATGTGATCAGAGATGAACCAACAGGGGTTTCTGAGGTACAGGTAATGTACCTTAACCTAGATTGTGGATACCTCTACAGTTATATACTGTTTTGTATGGCTGGTAGATTTTATAAAAGACAATAAAAGTAGAGTACTATAACTCCATGGTATTGTAAAGCTCAATGGTGAATCCATGAAAAAATTATTGTAATTTACTCATAATATGATTATATGTCTGAAAAATCTAAAGGAACCATCTGAAAAAAAGATGACTTGTTATAAGATAAATATATTTAGATCGAGGCCTTTTCTAAGTGCAAAAATATTGGTTCGATATGTTACATATATCAACACACTACATACATTACCAAAAAAGAAAACAAAAGGGGATAAGAAGAAAATAAAATAGGAACTTCCAATCAAGATGGCTGAATAGATAAATGTGGTATTCAGAACCTTCCACAACTACCTAAGGATCATTATTCAGAACCACCTGAAATCTAGCTGATCAAAAGTCCTATAACTAAGAATATAAAGAGGCCACATCAAAACTGGTAGAAGGAATAGAGACTGAAAACAGCCTGGTCCCACACCCATGAGTGGCAATTGTAAATTAGAAGCATAGCTCAGCTGTAGAGGTCCCATCCTAAGGAGCCAAGAGTCCCAGACCCACACCAGAAGCCGCAGGTCAAGGTTCCAGTGCCAGGAAGAGAAGTCCTCATAACTTCTGGCTATAGACACCAGCGGAGATTGTGGCTGAGTGAGATGGGGAGGACTCTGGAGTCCCAGGCATTCCTCTTAGAAGGCCTGCTTATTAATTTACTCAGACTCACTCACTCTGAGCTTCAGCACTAGGGTAGCAGTTCAAAAGGCACCGAGGACATCTGGGGAGAAGCTGAATTGTCTGGCATCGAGGTGATGGCTGGAGGGGCAGCTTCTTCCACACAGGAGTGCTGGCAGAGGTAATTGACCTTTTTTGATCCCTCACCCCACAGAGCCATCAGACAGGTGCTATATCTGAGTCTCCATCAATCTGGCTAAGACTGTTGCCCTGCTCTGGTGATTCCTGAGACCATGCCTTGCCCTCCTTGCAGACTCACACAAGCCATTTCCAGTGGCCTTTCCTTACAAACCACCTCTCTTGGTTCATGCTTCAGACTTTCCTAAAGTCTTTCATACAAACAGCAGCTGGCCTCTGAGTACCCTGTACCTAAAATACTAAGAAGCCCCGGGCCTGGCACAAGTAGCAGCCAGCCTTGGTTTGCAGTGCGGCCTCTTCTGGGAATGTTCAACACTAGCATAAATAGCAGTCATCTGCAGATCGCTCTGTAGCTCATGCAGAGTGGCCGCATGCAGGGCACAGGCAATGCCTGAGCTTGGCCTACGCTTCCCAGGAAGCCCCAGAGCCAGTATATCTGGTGAACAGCATCAGACCAGGCCAGATTACAACCCAACCTTAGCCAAGAGTGACACACTCAAGGAGTGGACTTGGTGAGCACCAAAGCCCCACCGAGACAGTCCTGCTTCACAGAATCCACACCTGCACAGCCGCTGCTCTGTTATAGTTGCAGTGTGTCCTTGCAGCCTCCGCTTGGGGGTCAATACCTCCCAGTCATGTGCCAACAGCAATCAAGGCTCAACCACTACAAGAGGGTGCATACGGTCCACACAGGTGGAGGGGGCAAACCTGAAGAACCTGGCTCAGGTGACTGGCAAGGCTGTGCTACTTGCCCTACAGGACACCTACTACAAAGGACCACTCTACCAAGACTGGGAGATGTAGCAGCTCCAATACATAGAAACAGACACAGGGAAGCAGCCGAAATGAGGAAACAAAAAAACAGGTCCCAAATGAAACAATAGGAGAAATCTCCATAGAAAGAACTAAATGAAATGGAGGCAAGCAAACTACCAGATACAGAGTTCAAACAGAGGTTATAAGAACGCTCAAGGAACTCAGTGACACACACAGACTAGAAGTAAGAGGATGACAAAAGATAATTCATGAAAAGGAAATTTTTTAAAAACTAGTGTAAAAACTAAATACTTGTATCAGACAAAATAGGCATTAAAAACAAGAGACAAAGAAGGACCCAGCAATTCCACTTCTGAATATTTATCTGAAGAAACTCAAAACACTAAATTGAAAAGACATATGCATCCATATGTTCATTGCAGCATTATTTATAACAGCCAAGATACAGAAGCAACTCAAGTATCCATCAATAGATGAAGATTTTTTAAAAAGTGGTACATAAATACAATGGGTTTCGACTCAATCATAAAAAAGAATGAAATCTTGCCATCTGTAACAACATGGATGGACCTAGAGCATATTGTACTGAGTAAAATATGTCAGACAGAGAAAGACAAATGCCAGATGATTTCACTTATTTGTGAACTCTAAAAAACAAAATAAATGAACAAGCAGAAACAGGCTCACAGATACAGAGAACATTTTGTAGTTTGCCAGACAGGAGTGGGTTAGAGAAATGTGAAAAAGGTAAAGGGATTAAGAAGTACAAATTGGCAGTTACAGAATAGTCACGGTAAAGTACACTATAGGGAATATAGTTGATAATGTTGTAATAGGTATATAAGGTGTCAGATGGGTACTAGATTTATCAGGTGATCACTTGTAAGTAATATTAATCTCTAATTACAGGTTTATACATATGAAACAAGTATAATACTGTATATCAACTATTAATTTAAAATTTTAAAATTATTTTTTAAAAGAAAATAAATATCTAGGACTAAACCTTTTTGTAGTTACATAATATTACTTGTTTGGTATGATTTATTTTTATCATCTTAATACATGTAAAGTCATAATTTTTATAAATCTTAATTAAATTCAGTGTTTCAACCTCTTTGTGCCAGATCAAAAATGTTAACACTTAGTCTCATAACAATTTATTCCTACAATAGATTGTTTCCCACAAAATAACTCCTAATAATAAATAAAACTTCATTGTATAACAAATGTAAAAATATGAAAATCAATGATAATTTAAAAACAAATACTTGCCTTCATTAAAATATAAAATGAAAATTAGGAAAAGAACTCCATAAAAACAACAGTGCTATAATAAAATATTATAGAAACAGAGAGCAGATCTTTAAGCAACATGCAACTAGGACATTTTCTCCTACTTTCTTTACCATTGAAGCTTCCTTTCTTACTTATGACAAATTAATTAGTCATGAACCCTGATATACATCATTGAACCATAAACCCCTAGAACAAATAATATGTAACATATGAGGGTTTTCCAGTTTTCTACACTGTCATCTAATCTCCTAGTTACTATAATTTTTATTTTCCTTTTTAATTGGCCAAAAGTAATATTTTAAAATTAACCTTCCAAACCTTAGTTTATGTCTTAAAATATTCTCAGATGGGTTCCTTTTGAAAATATAAAAGTATTTCAGGGGCAGATATTTCAGAGACAAAGTCACTAGATCAGTGGTTTTTAAATGAGTGAACTGCGTTTGATTCATCCATGTAACTATGGTCTTACAAAGTATCATCTGTAGGCACAATGAGGTCTGTCCAGAAAGTATCTGGCCACATACTATGAAAACTAGAGACACTTATTGAAGAAGATACAAGATACAAGAAACATTGTACATAGGACAAAGGAAGTAGGAGAAAATGTTCTAGTTGCATGTTGCTTAAATACCTGCTCTCTGTTTCTATGATATTTTATTATAGCACTATTGTTTTTATGGATTTCTTTTCCTAAAGGACAATTTTCCTCAGTGTCCTTCAAAGTAAGTACCTTAGGACCTAACACAGTTCTCACAGTCGCGATCAGCTGCCCTGTTGTATTTTCCTGCATTTCACTGACAGTCTGAAATCTCTTCCCTTTCAAAGGTGATTTTAGTTTTGGTAAAAGCCAGAAGTCACAGGGCACCAAGTTTTGGCTATAGAGGGGCTGAGTCATCTGGGTGATTTGATGTTTTGCAAAAAAACTCTGCACAAGACATAAGTGGGTGCATTGTCATGATGAAACTGCCATCACCAGTTGCCCATGGCTGCGACCCTCTAAACTATCCAAATAGTTTCTGTGCAAGAATGTTCAAGTTTCCCACAAAATTTAATGCCGATTCATTGCTCCACTTGCTCAGTCATTTTGAGTGTGATGGTCACACAGTACACATAGCATCTACTGCCCCCACCAACTAGCACAGTGAAGTCATCATTGTTCACACACAGCCATTCAAGTTCACTCTCCTTGGCTGCCAGGTTACATCAGTGCTGTGCAAACCATTCTTGTTATATTAGCAATGATTGGACTTTTTCTGAACAGGCATCGTATGTATGTCATATTCATCCAGTTTTTCAAAAGTAGATAAATGCTCCCATGATTAAAAAAATATATAAATTTAATATATAACATCATTAAATACATGGGAATTTTTCTCAGTGTGTATTTTTATATTAAAGAGGTACTTTACAAGCAATTACTACATGGGAAATTAGGTAAAGCAAAATATTTTGAGTATTAAAATCACTTATACTCTAAAGTTAGAAAGTGTATTAAGGAATTATATCAGGCTTGTGGCTTTTTTCTCATCAGTAAAATGGGCATCTGGCCTCTGTCTGGTGCTGCTATTCTATCTTATGCCTCAAAGGACAGCATCCCTGATGCTGCCTATTTTAATTGCTTTGCCAAAGTTCATGATGCAGAAAATTTATTAGTGACATTAGAACTTAGGTCTCTGAGGATTCTTTATTTTATTCATTCAGGATCCCAGTGCACCTTCAGAAGACTGAGCAGAAACACATAAATATAATTATTTTTGGAGTAGGAAAGCCGACTCCTTACTCAGAATCATCATAGCTCTTCCAAGACCTAGAGGAAGTTCCTCTATTCTCTCTTACATTAGGTTTTCTTCACTTTGGGACAGACACCAAGAGAAAATGTTTCCAGGGTTTACAATAAGAAAGGGTCTCTAATATGATATGAGAGTCTTTATATGATATAAAAAAATGGGAAACTTGAAGAACTTAACACCCTCCAGAAGATGCCCAGAGAGTAAGTATAGATTGACAACCTGTTAGACCAGTACAGAGGCACATCTTCCTTAACACAGCACAGTTAAACACAATAAGGAGCTTCCAGCTGAAACCATGAAAAATTATCAAAAGAGTAAGTACCATAAGGTAGATATGAGAATAACTTTTCCTTTTGAGAGATAAGAGAAAGAAATATTTGTTGACATATCCTTCTGTAGCATGGTTAGGTAAGCTTATATTAACTTTTAATATGGAAAATTATAGTAGATGTGTTATGAACCATACAAAAGCCCTTTATAAGACTGAGGTCACAGCTAGGGCTATGTTTTTTATCCATCAGTAGTCACCCATGTAGCATAATATAAAGAAGTTACACAAAAATACTGTGCAAATGCTTGGAATTTATACACAGAAAGAATATTACATTGTTTAAAATTGAAATATTCTTTTATGATGAAAAACTTATGCAAAAAAAATTTCATCCTTTCTAAACATCAATTAGTTCAATAAAAATGTTCCCTTGATATCTACATTACTCACTAGAGAGTAATTCAATGACCGAGGAGAGAGAGGTACTTTTTGTTGCACAGGATAGCAAGGCTGAAAAGAGTATTTCACTAAAACCATTTTGGCCTGGTGTCTATTCGGAGGAGGAAGTTTGAAAACAGAGAGGACAGCAAGGACATCAATTTTCAGTTATTTCATAGTTTGTTCTACTGATTGCCCTTCTTGTAGCCCTAGAATAATTGGGAGAGAATTAATTCTTGGATAAATTTAAAGGACAAGGCAAATATTAACTAAAGCATAGTCATTTATTAGCACACAATTTCACTTTGTTGACCTTAAACAAATACACAGCCAGGCATTTCCACTAAAAATTTGACTTATTCAGGAACAACAAAGAATTGCAATTTGGTATTCAACATTTAATATCATAAATATGATTATATTTATTATATTTTTAAAAAATAAATTTATACTCATTACTGTATCAGAAAGATGATGTCATTCTTGGATTAAAATGATGATTTCTTGTTAATAGACTTAAAACTGTAACCAGTGATAACACCCTTAGTATTTTTTATTATAGGATATATATATGTATATTATATGGAATATATTTTATTTCAATAAATTTTGATGTTTAGACCAAAAAGAAAAAGAAGGATTGAAATTCGGGGCATGTGATATAATGACCAACTACCCTCAAGTGCAGAGAAACAAAAGAGAGGAAGTTCTTTTACAGAGGAAAGGGGGAATTCAGAGGAGTTGTTATAAACAAAAAGTCCATTGGAGGAAAATGGCAGTTTGACATGTGGTGGCTTTCCATTGGCTGATTTTTAACAGTTTTTGGCTGAGTGATTGCCTGTTGAGAAGATCCTCTTTCTTCCTGGTAGAGTAGTGGAGTAGAAAAACATTTTCCTGTTGGAGGCCATTGAGGATGAGTGGTAAGGAATGAGAGCTGCACCTACAGGCCCTCCCAACTGTAATTTAAATGAGGTTTGTATTTATTAATTTTCACTATTTTCATATAAGAGAAATTATTAAATAATTGGTCTTACCTAACAGAGGCAAAAATGGGATTTGTGTAGAGAAGGAGGATTGAGGGGATATGAAAAAATCTCAGAGAATTGGAAATCAAAGTACTGTTTTTTACCTTGTATAAGCTGTTGATCAGTATGAGAGGCTCACAAAGAGGCCACTCTTTTGGGAGTGGAAAGGTCATCAAAGAAAAGAGTTTTCATTGTGAGAAACCTCAAGAGTTTAAGATCTGAGGTAAGTGTACGTGACAGGCTGTCATTACATGATGTTGGTCCGTAGCTTTATTAGTGTCTTCATCTTCGTGTGTCAAGTCTGCATCCTTTCCTCTGTTTTTTTTCCGTAGAGTATTTTTTAGAGTTTCTTTGCATAAGTGTCCATTTTCCTGTGTTAGTCTCTTGAAAACAAAGTTGGCCTTGTTATTTGTACCTAATTTTGTGAGGTACTTGTCCCTAAGACCAAAGGAATCAATTTTTCCAGACTCAGCTGTCATTTGCAGGATATATTTTAAAGCCAACTGAGTGAAATATCATTCATTTAACAAACTAATCTCCTCTGAGGAGATACTATTTTATTCAATAATGAAAAAATAGCAGGAATCCTAGAAACTATGGAATCATATAGGACACATTTTCATAGTTATTATAAATAATTAATATTGGTTAAAGAGTAGAAGCAGTTAAAAATAGAGTATTTTCCTCTCGCTAAAAAATATATATAATGGTCAGAGGTAGTATCAACAAAATAAGACTCATAAGGGACAGTTAATATTCTACTCATTCTAAATGTGTATCTGAAATTACAGTATAATATATATGTAAATTAAGTGATTACATATGATATAATGGACGGCACCAATTGGGGGGGAGATATAGATATAAGTGATGATGTTGAGTTTAGGCAACAACTTCCTTAATTGTCTGGGTGGATCTCAAACATTAACATGCATATGAAATCCTTGATCACAACACTAATAATATTCTGGTTTTTTAATTTTTCCACTGTCCCCTAATCCCTCTCCCCCACTTCCTGGCTAAACTTCTTTAGGTCACTTTAAGTTTAGGAATCTATATTGTAAAAGCCTCCTTGATGATTCTAATTCAGAGAGTTATAACGAATCACCTAGTTAAACACAATTATTTATGGAAGAAGATAAAACATTACATAAATAACTATAGTAAGTATTTTTGTGTAAAGTAAATGAGTTTTATGATACAGAGCCTAGCCTGTGTTTGGCAAATAGTAGACACTGGATGAAATAGTTCCATTTTAAATAGCTTGTCTTGTATTTTCAAGTAGCCATGTAGAAGCAAGTCCTGACATAGAATTAAGTGGGTGTAGTCTAACAGAAAGAAGGTGAGAGAGAAGAATCCAGAGTTGCATCATTAGTTAGGAAGAGTGAACTCAAGAGAATGTCAGAGTGAAGCACTCCACCTGTTTGGGGGCAGTCTCAGCCTAATGATAACCAATGTTGATGCTGAACTGGCCCTTGCAGTTCTTATGATTGCAAGACACCCTCAGTAATAACCATCAGGAAAGCTTGAAAAAATAGAATATATTATTCACAGGCTCTGGAACGCATGTGGCACACCCGGGTCCACACAACAAGGGCATGGGAGAGGAAGGGTCAGCGAGACTGGGGCTCTGCCTTACTGGGTTTGGAGTGGGAACTCGGGACTTCCTGAGGTGCCTCTTTAATGGCGAATTTAAAACATAAGAGTTAAAATTTAAAGTGGAGGGAAAGAAAGAACTAGTAGTCCAAACAACCAAGATCTCACAGGGGTGTCCAACCCATGGCCCAGGGGCTGCATGCAGCCTAGGATGGCTATTAATGCAGTCCAACCCAAAATTGTAAATATACTTGGAACCTTTTTTTGGTCCTCGGTTTTTTGGGGGTTTTTTTTAGGTTTTTTAAATTGTTTTTCAAATACAGGTTTGTCCATTTTCCTCCCACCACTCCCCCCTCTCCCCACCCTCAACCCCACCCCCCTTGACTTTGTCCATGAGTCCCCCATATGTGTTCCTTGACCACCCTTCCTCTGTTTCTCCCCATCTTCCCCTCTCCCTCTCCTCTGTTCAATGTCAGTTTGTACTTCAATGTCTCTGGTTACATTTAACTTGCTTGTTTGTTTTGTTGATTAGTCTCCACTTAGCGGTGAAATCATATGGTATTTGTCTTTCACCACCTGGCTTATTTCACTTAGCATAATTCTCTCCAGGTCCATCCATGTTGTCACAAATGGTAGGGGCTCCTTCTTTCTTTCTGCTGCATAGTATTCCATTGTGTAAATGTACCACAGTTTTTTGATCCACTCATTTACTGATGGGCACCTATTCTTAAGTGTTTGCATATTTAATGTGTGGCCCAAGACAACTCTTCTTCTTCCAGTGTGGCCCAGAGACACCAAAAGTTTGGACACCCCTTTCTAAAACAAAGGAAGGGATGGTGGGTGTGTTCCAGCCTATCTGGTTGGAGACAGCCATCTTAGAAGTGGATGCTTCTTTGAATTGGATGGCTCAGCAATCAAAGCTTAAGTCATGCACTTGCATTACAAAAAGAAAAGCCGACTGTCAGATCTTAGAGGACAACATAATCAAGGAACAGGTCAATATATTTTCAGGAGTCAGACAAAAGGAGGTTGGGGTTTTAGGTGGATGAGTATGGACAACAAAGAGTATGGAGGCAAACGTCCCCTTTGTCATAGTTTTGCTTACTCTACATTCGTGGAAAGATTTCTGAAAGGAAGGCCCAGATAAATTAAGAGAACAAGAGAATTCTTGTGTTCTGAAAAAGGAGAAGATATAGTCACCCATATTTAATTTAAAAAATAGAAATTAAAAAGAAGATTGAAAGTAATGTGTTTCTGAAGAGGAGGAGAAAACAGAAGTAAGTTAAAGTTTGAATAAAGGATTATGTTTTCAAAAATGAAAGTAATTTAAAAAACAAACTACAGGTGAAATAAGTTGGTACACTTTATCCCTACAACACTCAGAATTATCATTTTATTCTCCTTTCCAAGAATTTTTATAATAACTGTAGCTGTGATTCCCCAACACTCTGTTCACAAGGGACTGAGATCACTGGGAGAATGACTGAACTTTAGATTTTTTTAAAATATGGTGGGGATGCCAGGCAAAACAACTGCCAAAAACAGTGCCATTGACTTCATCAGCAATGAAGTGTCTGTAGGTGTTGGAAGATCAGTACGGGGAGCAGGGTTGGAAGTGAAAGTCAAGTTGCAGAGGCTTAAAGCCTAAACTAAGTGGTGATAAGATATGAAGTTGGAAACACCAACCTCTGTTTAAAGAAATTAAAAACATAATGAAAAAGACACCGCCTAGAAGACTATATTTAGTGATATTAAATGTAGTTTTAGCTTTAGGAGCTTTGAGAGAAAAGGTACAAGGGTCAACTAATTGAAAAATAACGTGAATGCATATGAAGACACTCTTTTTGTAAATACCTTGTGCTGAACACAACAATTTCTCACCCTATAAATAATATATTTATACCTCAAACCATCTTTGGGCTAAGAAGCAGGAACACAAGAAGAATAAATAGATAAAGAAAAATCTTAAGATCTAGTGTTGTTTTGTTGTCATTGTTATTTGCTTGTTTTCCAGGAGAAAGGCATCTTACCCTTAAAATAATCCTTTGATTGGAACAATTGAAGATAATTCATGTTCTTAATTATTTGGATATGTCCAATATCCAAGGTTTATCTTGGATGAAGAGGTTTAAGTAACATCACCATTTTTCCTAACTTCTTTGTAAATCCAATTCATATGATCAATTATAATCAATATATAAATTTGCATTTATAAATTTTGAAGAGCGAATAATGATCTGAGAAAATGTTGGATTATTTAACAATAATGGAAATCCTGAAGGAATAATCATTGCTCATACAAGTAATGTTCGAGAAATTTATTGGAATAGTGGCAATATTGATTATGATGTAAAAGGAGAAAATAAATGTATACTGCTTTGTTTGATTTTTAAATGCATAGTTTTTTGCTCCAGAATTTGAATATCTATGTCCTCATAAAATTTCTTATTTTTACATGCTGACGGGGTAGGTTTCAAAAGTCAATGATGAGAAACCACACACCAATAGCAACTTTCATCCTGCTGGGACTAACAGATGATGCACAACTACAAATTCTGCTTTTCATCTTTCTATTTCTCACCTACATATTGAGTGTAACAGGGAACCTGACTATTATCACCCTCACATTTTTGGATTCCCATCTTAAAACTCCTATGTACTTTTTCCTCAGAAATTTTTCCTTCTTAGAAGTCTCATTTACCACTGTCTGCATTCCTAGATTCCTGTACAGTATATCAACTGGGGATAATACCATTAGCTATAATGCTTGTGCAAGTCAAATATTTTTTGTAATTTTCTTTGGAGCTACAGAGTTTTTTCTCCTGGCAGCCATGTCCTATGACCGCTACGTTGCTATCTGTAAACCCCTTCATTACATGACCATCATGAACAGCCGGGTATGTACCTTATTAGTCCTCTGCTGTTGGGTGTCTGGATTGATGATCATTCTCCCACCCCTTAGCTTGGGCCTCCAGCTTGAATTCTGTGACTCCAATGCCATCGATCATTTTAGCTGTGATGCAGGTCCTCTCCTAAAGATCTCCTGCTCGGATACATGGGTAATAGAAAAAATAGTTATCCTTGTGGCTATATTTGCACTCATTATCACCCTAGTGTGTGTGTTTCTGTCCTACACATACATTATCCGGACAATTTTGAGATTCCCCTCGGCCCAACAAAGGAAAAAGGCCTTTTCTACTTGCTCATCCCACATGATCGTGGTTTCCATCACCTACGGCAGCTGCATTTTCATCTATATCAAGCCCTCAGCAAAGGATGAGGTGGCCATAAATAAAGGTGTTTCGGTACTCACTACTTCTGTTGCACCCTTGTTGAACCCCTTCATTTACACTCTGAGGAATAAGCAAGTGAAGCAAGCTTTTAATGACTCCATAAAGAGGATAATATTTCTCTCAAAGACACTGAAGTTTTGATGAATCACTGTAAAATAAAAGGAGTCCTCTAAATATTTAACAACAGTTTCTAACTTATTTCATTGCTTTGTGCCGATAATTTACTCATATGGACTTCCTCAAAGACATTTAATACTGCATTCTACTCTCGCCTTAATCAGACTCCTTCCTCTCCCTATTCACACCAAGCTCATATGTCATGTTTGTCCTCATTGTGAACATATAAAATATATTTCCAAGCAATTAAACTTGCCTCCATTTCTGACTTAGTCTTTTCGTCAGTGCTCTGGAAAGGAAAGAAATGATATTTAAAAGTATATAAATTATATAAAAGATACATATAGTAATAATACTAGTTTCTTCCTCTAAGGCAAAGTTATCCATATTATTATCATAAACCTAAGAATCAAATAAGAAAACAGCAACAACAAATATGTACTAAAATAAATTAAACCAACTAAGCCATTCCAGGCTAATTAAAATAATGAAAAAAACAAGAGATATCAGTGGGAGTTTGGGGATAAAAAGAATTGAAGTGGAAACATCTTCACCATCACTAATAAGATATATAGTAGTCACCCATATCTAGAGGTGATATGTTCCAACACTGTCAGTGGATGCCTGAAACCTAAGATAGTTCAGAACCTTATGTTTTTTCCTATGCATGCATACCTTTTCACTTAAAGGAAACAATTTACAGCTTTTCTTTTGCAAATTCAAATTGCCAGCATCACTACTCTCATGCTTTGAAGCTATTACTGAATCAAATAAGGGTTACCTTAACAAAAGCACTGTGATACCACAACAGTGGAGCTGGTAACCTGGACGTCTACTTAGCAAGTAACAGGCAAGTGGCATGTATGTGCAGTGTGGACAGAGGGATGATTCGGGCCCAGATAGGACAGAGAGGGACAGCATGAAATTTTATCACACTACTCAGGACATGAGAAATTTAAATCATATGAATTGTTTATTTCTGTAATTTTTCATTTAATATTATCGGACCACATTTAACCACAGGTAACAAACCACAATAAGTGAAATATACATATAAGGGGAAACTATTATATTAGCGATTTATTTATATGCATGAGAAAACTTCACTGAAAAGGTGCACATTTAATTTAAAATAAACTTAAATATAATGTCACTTATTATGGGTTACAAAATTAGAATAAATGCATAAGAGAAAATTGTAACTCCAAATTTTAAATGCTGATGAAATAAAACAACTATTCACATCAACATAAGGCTCATGAATGATTTAAGAGGACATCATGGATATATCCAACTGGCAAAAATAGAGGGCGAAAGGAACTGCAAAGGGGAATAATTATGGGAATTATGATCAAGAGGGTAATTGAAGAAAATATTCCTAATCTGAAGAATTTAGAGTTTGAAGCAAGTAACAGTGTGCTTGTCAAAAGAAAAGAGGAAAGGAAGGGAAGGAGGGAGGAGAAAGAGAGAAAAGAAAACAAACTTCTACTAATAATACTAACAGCTTTTTAATTATATTTGAAAGTAAAATATTACTTCTACTGGCTAACTAACAAAAAGGACAAAGAATCATTAAGGAAAAATTTTTTAAATGATCTGATATTAAGTTAAAAACTCAGAGACTATTTTTTATTCTACTGAATTTATTGGAGTGAAATTGGTTAATAAAATCATGCAGGTTTCAAGTGTACAATTAAATAAAATGCTCTCTGTATCGTGCACTCACCACCCCAAGTCCAGTCTCCTTCCATCACCATTTATCCCCCTTTGCCCACTTCCACCTCCTGCACCCTCTTTTCCCTCTGGCTTTCACCATACTGTTGTCTTTGTCTATCTGACATTATATATATTTTTTTTGTTTTGTTTTGTTTTTGCTTAATCCCTTCACCTTATTTTCACCCAGCTCCCAGCCTCCCTCCCCTCTGACAGCTGTGGACCTGGACACTGTTTTGTTAAGTGAAATAAGCCAGAGAAAGACAAATACCATATGATCTCGCTTACATGTGCAATCTAATCAACAAATAATTTAACAAACAAAATAGAAACAGAAGCATAGTTACATGAGGACTATTTATTTTTTTAAGCGGGCTTTGAAATTGCAATTAAACATTTCTTTAAGCTATTTCTATTGACAGAATTTTGAAGATACCTGCCTTTTTTGAACTACCAATTTTGCAGTTTATGTTCAAGTAAACCTTGTTTTATGTAATAATAGTCCCAAAGCACCAAATTCTTTTCAAACATTATTACTAATGCCCTTACCAGTGCTACAAATATGTTTTAGTTGGATCAAAACATAGACGATTGAGTAAATTGACAGTATATCATAGGTGGCAAATAATGGAGCCTGCATTTTTATTTTAAGTCATGTTCCATCCACTACAATACACTGCATTTCAAGCAGAAGTATAGTTTTTTGGGGGAGGGGTGAGAAAAGACACTAACTGGAAATGTACAAGCTAGCATAGCAGTAGGGAGCTCTCGCTTCTACAATACATTCTTAGTTTATCAATACGTCTGCTTATCTCTGATCATTGAAATGATCAATGATCTTTGAAGCACAGGAATCCAGGTTAAGAACCAAAATCAATAATGGGAAAATGACCAAGAATCCAGTTGCCCAAGAACTGAGTACAGCTGATGACAAACACTGCTCCTCATACTGGATGTATAATGCGAAGGTTTGCAGATGGCGACAAAGCAGCCGCAGGACATAGCTGCCAACAGGAAACACTCTGTAACCCTCAAGAATATGTGAAAAAATAACAGACATACGACTGCTGGTACAATAGTGTTTAAGAACCTGGGGATGGAAGCACTTGTGAATAAAATTTCCAGAAAAGGGAAATTTTGGAGGAAGAAATACATTGGGGTCTTGAGATGGGAATCCACTAGCAAGAGGGCAATAAGGGTTAAGTTTCCTATCATGCTCAACAGGTAATTCAGAAATAGAAATTAAAAAATTACAATCTGTAACTGAGAATTATCTGTCAGCCCCAGAAGGATAAACTCTATCTGCTTTGTATGGTTCATCATTTCTCTTTTGAGATTTCAAATTCTGGAAATAAAAAGATACAAAAATAAGAAACTACATGAGTGGCTTTATATCTGGTAAATTATATATAAATAGATTCATATTCACAAACATACCTATTGACGAGGCAATGCTCTGTGATGTTGAATGATCTAGAACTGTGCAACAAAAGCTATTTTAGAAAGCACTACTGACATCAGCTCAGTTTTGGAAATTGACCAGCAAAACCCATAATAGTTGGTTTTTTCACCCTTACTTAAAAACTTCTAGTCATCTGTAACTAATTTAAAATCTTTTCACTTGTAATATAAATTAAATAAAATTTTGATTTGGAATTTAAAATAATCCATTCATTTTTAATTAACTTCATCAAGATAAAATTATACCTGTATATGATGGATTCAGATCTATATATAAATTTTAAAACTTTCGATTTCATATTGAAGTGACATTTGCTTAATGCCCATTGTAGTCTTTTGCAATTTCTCTATGAACTACTAATAAATTTATAGGAAATGACCAAAAAACAGGGCATGACTGTAATATCACAACAAAATAAATACTAGCTGAATCTAAGAAAAATTAAAACTGAATATAAAGCAGATATGGACACGTTTACAAAAAATAATAATTTATTCAAGACTGAACATTTTGTGCATTCAACTGAGACTATAAAAATAAATAAATAAATAAATTTGAACATGGACCATGAAGTAGGTATAGTATTATATGAATGTTAAATTTCCTGATTTTAATATTAGAATTGTAGTTATACCATAAGATTATGTCCTTGTTCTTAGGGAATACACACTTAGTGTTTAGGAAAAGGGGTGTTTAGGGAAAGGGGTATATAATATCTGTAACTTACTCTCAGAAATGATTCAGGTAAAAAAACCAAACACATACACACCATGAAAGAATGATAAAGCCAATGAAACAAAATGTGAGTTTTTGCAACCTTTCAGCACATTTGAAATTATTATTAAAACAAAATTGTGTGTATACATTAACATAAAAAGCATGTACAGGTTTAAGAGAAATTGGTCTATTAGAGTGATAATCTTACAACTGTGATTTGAAATGTATAATTGAATAACTGATTTAGAATCATGACATTAAGTTGAAATATTTATCTCATTCTTACCAGATGTTTTAAAACTCCAGGTTCAAAAACAAATAAAAATAAATAAAAGAAAAAATACAGAAAATGTGTTACATTTCTTCACAATCTCCACCCATTTATAGGTATCTAGACCCTTAACCTATTTCCTAGGCACCGCTCTGTGTCAGTGAAAAATCAGGGTTTTTTGACACGTTCCCTATGCCCTCATGTCCCCAGCAATCACTTGTATAACTAATCAGTGACTATTAAACCAAGGAAGTACTGGCAAAGAAAGTGTGTAGTGATTTGAATAAAATAACTACTTTCTGCTAGTATTTTATGTTTGTAATTACAGGTTTTCAGAATCTTGGGTGGCCAATAATGAAAGCAGAGTGAATAACAGAGCCAAAAACGTAGCAATTGGAGGAACTGGTTAGGAATTAGAAACTGGATTTAAAGCTGCTAACAAACTAAAAAAATCTAGTTATGTATCTGAGAAACAAAAACATATTAATGGCTAATAAGGCAAATGACAAACCACTCTTAAGGTTAAAAGTTTGGACTCACCTTTTTTTGTTTAAGAATGAATTATTTCTTAAATTAAATACCACACATGAAAATAAAAACATAAGAAACAGCATAATATGGCTAAGAGTTTAGAATCAAAGAGAGATCTTTTTGCAAATTTTACTCTATCACTTATTATTAATTATGTGGTCTTGAGAAAGTTAATTTCCTTGTTTTAAACTTTCATCTATAAAAAAATTAAAGTTTTTATCTCATTATAGGGATTAAATGAGATACACAAAAAATACATCAGTGTGTACTAACTGCTTAATAATCCGTGAAGAGATCAGTACATATAAAAACCATAAATATGTAGCAATATTCCAGAGGATGTCACTGCATATTTATTTCAACATCATATATGATACATGAACAGAGTCTGCACCATCCTAGTCCTCTGCTTCTGGGTCTCTGGATTGATGATCATCATCCCACCGCTTGGTATGGGTCTCGAGCTGGAATTCTGTGACTCCAATGCCATTGATCATTTTGGCTGCAATGCATATCCCCTTTTTAAGATCTCATGCTCAGATACGTGGTTCACAGAACAAATGGTTATAATCTGTGCAGTATTGACATTCATTATTACACTCATAGGCGTCATTTTTTCATACATCTATATCATCGGGACAATTCTAAGATTCCCTTCTGCTCAGCAAAGAAAAAAGCTTTCTCCACTTGTTCTTGTCACATGATCGTAGTTTCCATCACATATGGCAGCTGTATTTTTATCTACATTAAGCCTTCAGCCAAAGAAGAGGTAGACATCAATAAAGGTGTATCAGTGCTCACTACATCTGTTGCCCCTTTGTTGAACCCCTTTATTTATACCTTGAGGAACAAGGTAAAAATAAGCAAGTAAAACAGGCTTTCAATGACACAATCAAAAAAATTGCATTTATTTACGCAGGTAAGAGAGCACACTGATATTGAACGATCAAACAACAATGAAAGATTTCTTTCTTAACATTTTTCTGGAAGTTCTAACTAGTTTAGTTGGGTGAACCTTTCCATAATCCTTCAAATCTTGGTTTGTGAACCTACTTGCCATAAATCATTTCTTTCTTTTTTTAATCTCAGTCAAAATTATTTCTATCATTAAAAGAACATGAGAATTTGTTTCCAGTAAACAAAATCTTCCCTCATCTCTCATTAAACTTTCCTAACATTATTCAAAAAGAAATTATATAACATGTTAAACATAGTATTTATGTTTCCTGGGAAATTTTTCGAATGATAGTTTTGCTAAACTCTTTTAAGTCATATATGTAAATATGCTGAAAAAAACATTTAAAATACAGGAAGAAATATATCATCTTTATTTTAAGGTAGTATAAGACAAACTTGGAGGAAGCCTGCCTCTTCTGTCCACCTAGATCTAACTAACAATGGAATTTGTAACACAATGATGTTTTATTACAAGTGAGGAATTCACTTGCTTTGCTACTTAATAGAAAATTTTGTTCAGCCCACCATGTAAATCCTATTTTAAATCCTATAAATCCTAAAAAATAAATTATAAATTATCATTATTTTAAATCCTATAAATACTAAAAATTAAAAAAATAAAGCATAGGATTTACGATTCTTATAAATCCTGATTATTACCTCCACCTCCCCTGCAAAAAACAAATTTATTCACTGCCCTCAAAGTTGTATACATGCAACTTAAAATCAAGCCATGGGAGTATACGCTCTATGGCTACTGAATTTGCTTGGGTCATCTACATGAACTCCTATCCTTTGGCTAATCCTTTATGTTCCATAAATGTAAAACATTGTCCCTGAAGTTTGGATAGTGCCTCTCAAGTGCTGTTTGGCTGAATCATCACAAGAGCAGCCTATTCCACATTCACATAAAAGTAGCCTCTCTTTTTTGGACAAAGCCACCTGAAGCTGGAAAACTTAAATGTTTCTTTAAAGATACTACATTTACTAATTCTCATATTTTATCTCATATAAAAACAAATCTTTTTGTTCTAGATTTTTAAAAATTTTTTATTGTTGTTTAAATACAGTTTTGTCCATTTTCCCTCACCACTCCCCCATCCCCCCACCCTCAACCCCACCCCCCAACTTTGCCCTAGATATTTAAAGTAAATGTTAAAATTTTCTATTTTAAAATAAAATTTAATATGATATATGTCAAAGTCAGATAATTTAAGATAATTTGAAACTGACATTTGACTTTCTCTCTTTTGTCAAAAATTAACATTTCTGATTTTGTAATTTATGACCCAAAATAGGCAATAGCACATATTTGTTATATAAACTAAGCTTTTATGTATTTGATTAGTGCCTTAAAATACTTGCTTTATTGTGTCAACAGTAAAAAAAAAAAGCGAGTAACCAATCTCTTTATATAGACTACTTGAAAACTTTGTTACTCAAAACATTCATTTTAGCTTTTTTTTCAATAAGTAGGTCCTCTGGAATTATTGATTGCTCATGAGTAAAAACAAGTTAGATTTAATGCAAAATTTACACTAGTTACAGACAAATGTCTGTTCTTTAGTTGGAAATTAATCTTATATTTTCTAAACATAGAGTAGTATAGCCATGTGTTACGGAAATTAAAGGAGAATTTAGTACAAGTCTCTATTAGCAATAAGAATAGGATAACACAAAGACTTTTTCAAAGGGCAAAATTCATAGCTTTACTCTGATACTCTAAGATTCACAAATCATTGAAAGTCTGCAACTAATGCTTAAGCAAAAGAAGAATGCACCATCATACTACCTAGTGACTGCATTATTCTTAGGCATTTATCTCTGATAAAATCTGTACATAAATATTCATAGCAACTTTATTAAAACCAAAAATTGGCAACAACCCAGTTGTCCTTCAAAAAGTAAATAGTTGATCAAATTATTACATATCTATACCATGGAATACTACTTGTAACATAAAGAAACAAACTATTGATATGAACAACTTGGATGAATCTCCAGGGAATTATGTCAAATGAAAAAAGCCAATCCCAAAAGTCATATTCTCTATGATATGTTTATATAATACTGAAATTACAAATCTACAAAAATGGAGAACAAATTAGTGAATGCCAGTGGGGGAAATGGATATTGGTATGGCTAAAAAAGAACAAAATGAGGGATCCTTACAGTAATGAAACTTTACTTTGTGTGATTGTCAATATCCTGGCTGTGAGACTGCACTGTATTCTATAAGATGTTACTGTTGGAGGAAACTGGGTAAAGCATACATGAATTCTTTCTGTATTATTTCTTATAACTGCATGTGCATCTATAATTATCTCAAAACAAACATTTTATTAAAAAAAGAAAATCCACCATACCAAAATCAAAGATAGAAAAATAGTAAGTGCTAAAATGACTAAAAGCACCATTAATAATAGCATAAAACTAGGAACTACACAAAGGAAGAAAAACAGTAAATAAAATATAGCTGATTCACCTAAAAGAATATTACGAAGCAATAAGAATGAATGATCTACAATCGTATGCAACAACATGAAAGGAACTCATTAACTTATATGAGTGAAAGAGTCAGACATAAAATATTTCACACTATATGACTCAACTAGCATAAAATACAAAAACATGAATAACAAGTATATCACTACAAATGAGGGCAGTGATTTTCATGGCAAGGGCTGGGGAGAATGGGTATGTATATGTTTAAAAAGAGAGGACTAAAATGTAATATACAAAAAGTACATTAAAGATTAATTTTTTAAAAAAACTATATGATGAAGAAAGCACTAGGGAATTTGGGGGGATGGTAATGTTTTCTTTGATTTTTTGCTAGCTATATATATATATGTTCAGTTAATGAAAATTCACTGTGACATGAAATTAAAATATGTGCACATTTATGTATGCATGTTCTTTTATAAAACATTTTAAATTTCTAGCATGAAAAATTAAAATTATAAACCAAATTTTTATATATTTAATTGCCTTAGAAGAGGAGCCAAGAATTAGCTTTGTTGTGATACCATTGTTGTGTTTCTATGTGTTTAAGGCTATTCTTATGCTTTTATGTCTCTAAAACTGTTGCACAGCTTGCTACCTGTATTTTTTTAAGACTCTTTTAATCCTCACCCAAGGATATGTTTATTGACTTTAGAGAGAGAGAGGAAGAGAGAGAGAGAAACATCGAGGTGAATGAGAAACACTGATAGATTGCCTCCTGCACACAACACAACCAGGGATCAAACACGCAACCTAGGTATGTGCCCTGACCAGGAATCAAACCTGCAACCTTTTGGTGTATGGGACAATGCCCCAAGCAACTGAATCACCCAACCAGGGTACTAGCTGTGTTTTTATGAGTGTGTGTTGAAGTTCATTAGCAAAAGATTCATTACTGGCTTTTATACAGTAATCACAAAGGACCCTTTTCTTTATTTTTCTCTTGATCCATAGGCACCTATAACATATTAAGCAAATACAATAATGTCATTGTTAGTTTAAAATTTACAAGACACCCTCTCTCTGTGTCCAGAAAAGATCAGCTCACCAATTCTTTCATAACCAGTTACTGGTATTGTCTTGTTTCTGTGTCAGTCTTCACTTCCCCATCAGCTACTGTATGTAAAGTTTTTTTCCTAATTTTGCAATGTGAAACATAATCTAGTGACAGTGTCTTTGGGGTTTTTTGTTTGTTTGCTTGTTTTTACTGAAAAATACAAAATATTGTTGAAAAAATTTAAAAACACCTAAAGGAATGCAAAGATATCCCTTGTGCATGGATTGGAAGACTTAATATTGTTTTTTATTAGTTTGTTTTGTTTCTTAAGGTTTATTTTTGTTCTTTAGGGATTTCTGTTTGTTTATTTTCTGTATTTTATTTAATCTTTATTATATTTTTATATTACCTTTTATACCCTCCTCCCCCAGCAGTCACCACATTGTTGTCCACGTCCAAGAGTCTTTTTTCCATTTGCTCAGTCCCTCCTCCACCTAACATTCCTCCGCCCCACTAGGTGTCATCCTGCTCTCCATCTATGGGTCTGTCCCCAGTATCCTTGTTACTTCAGTATGTTCATTAGATTCCACATATGAGTGAGAGTATCTTTGAATAAAACATTTTGAATATTTCTGCATTCCCAAGGCTTTCTGTGAATGTGAATTCCTGAAGAAAAAACACAGTCATTGCATGTACACATATCCACTAATCGCTCACTCAAGATTCAGTGGCACTAAGATCCTAAGAATAGGTGTGGTAAAATTGTCAAAGAATTTATGAATTACTATAAGAAAATTAGTGTGATACTTCACTTTTTTCCTTTTTTTATTTTTTATTGTTCTATAATTACAGTTGTCTCCGTTTTTAACCCATCACTGTTCCCTGCCCTACTAATCTCCACCTCCCATATTAAATCCTCCGCCTGCCCCGATGTCTTTGTCCATGGGTCCTTTATACATCTTCCTTGACGACCCCTCATCTTCTTTCATCCGTTATCCCCTCCCCCCACCCCTCTGGATACTATCAGTTAGTTCCTTATTTCCATGTCTCTGGTTCTATTTTGCTTGCTAGTTTGTTTTGTTGATTAGGTTACACTTATAGGTGAGATCATATGGTATTTATCCTTCACCACCTCACTTATTTCACTTAGCATAATGCTCTCCAGTTCCATCCATGCTGTCTCAAAGGTTATGAGTTCCTTCTTCCTTTCTGCTCCATAGTATTCCATTGTGTAAATGTACCACACATTTTTGATCAACTCATTTACTGATGGGCAGTTAGGCTGTTTCCAGCTCTTGGCTATTTTTAGTGGCGCGGCTATGAACATTGGGGTGCATAAGTTCTTTTGAATTGATGTTTCAGGGCTCTTAGAGTATAATCCCAGCAGTGGAATTGTGGGGTCAAAAGGCAGTTCCAATTTTGGTTTTTTGAGGAAATTCCTTACTGTTTTCCACAGTGGCTTCACCAATCTGCATTGTCTCCAACAGTGCACTAGGGTTCCCCTTTCTCCACAGCCTCGCCAGCACTTGTTGTTTGCTGATTTGTTAATGGTGGTCATTCTGTCTGGTGTGAAGTGGTATCTCATTGTGGTTTTAATTTGCATCTCTCTGATGGCTAGTGATGCTGAGCATCCTTTCACATGTCTCTGGGCCCTGGGAATGTCCTCCTTGGGGAAGTGTCTGTTCAGGTCCTTTGCCCATTTTTTAATTGGATTGTTTGTCTTCCTGGTGTAGAGTTATGTGAGCTCTTCATATATTTTGGAGATCACACCCTTGTCTGAGATATCATTGGTAAATATATTTTCCCATATGGTTGGTTCCCTTTTCATTCTGCTGATGTTTTTTTAGCAGTGCAGAAGCTTTTTAATTTGATAAAGTCCCACGTGTTTATTATTTCCTTTATGTCACTTGCTCTAGGGGGCATATCAGTGAAAATATTGCTGTGTGAAATATCTGAGATTTTCCTGCCTATGTTCTCCTCTAGTACTTTTATGGTGTCACAACCTGAATTTAAGTCTTTTATCCATCTCGAGTTTATTTTTGAGTGCGGTGTAAGTTGGTGGTCGAGTTTCATATTTTTGCATGTAGTTGCCCAGATCTCCCAATGTCATTTATTAAAGAGGCTATTTTTACTCCATTTTGTGTTCCTCCCAACTTTGTCAAATACTAACTGACCATAGAGACATCGGTTTATTTCTTGGCACTCTATTCTGTTCCATTTATCCATTTGTCTGTTCTTATGCCAGTACCAGACTGTTTTGATTACAGTGGTCTTATAATATAGTTTGATGTCAGTTATTGTGATCCCTCCTACTTTGTTCTTCTTTCTCAAAATTGCTGAGACTATTCAGGGTCATTTATGGTTCCATATAAATTTTTGAAATATTTGTTCTATATCGGTGAAATATGTCATTGGTATATTAATAGGGATGTGTTGAATCTATAAACTGTTTTCGGTATTATGGACATTTTAATGATGTTAATTCTTCCAATCCATGAACACAGTATGCTTCCATTTATTTGTGTCTTCCTTAATTTCTTTCTTCAGTGTTACATGGTTTTCTGAGTATGGGTCTTTTACCTCCTTGGTTAGGTTTTCTCCTAGGTACTTTATTTTTCTTGTTGCTATAGCAAAAGGGATTTTTTCCCTGATTTCTGATTTTGATATTTCATTGTTGGTGTACAAAAATGCCTTTGATTTGTGAATATTGACTTTGTATCCTGCTGCTTTGCCAAATTCACTTATTAGGTCAAGTAGTTTTTTGGTGGAGTCTATAGGGTCTTCTGTGTACACTATCATGTCATCTGCGAACAATAACAGTTTTACTTCCTTCTTTCCAATTTGGATGCCTTTTATTTCTTTATCTTGTCTGATCACTGTGGTGAGAACTTCCAATGCTATGTTGACTAAAAGTGGTGAAAGTGGACATCCTTGTCTTGTTCCTGATCTCAGTAAGAAAGTTTTTAGATTTTGTCCATTGAGTATGACATTGGTTATAGGTTTCTCATATATGGCCTTTATTATGTTGAGACATGTTTCCTCTACTCCCACTTTGCTTAGTATTTTTGCCATAAATGGGTGCTTTACCTCATCAAAAGCTTTTTTTGTATCTACAATAGGATCATGTGATTTTTGTCTTTCTTTGTTTATGTGATGTATTATGTTTATCAATTTGTGAATATTGTACCATCCTTGCATTCCCTGGGATAAATCCCACTTGATCATAGTGTATGGCCTTTTTAATATATTGCTGGATGTGTTTTGCCCGTATTTTGTTGAGGATTTTAGCATCTATGTTATCAGCAATATTGGCCTTCTTTCATTTAGCCTTCTTTCTTTGCAGTTTCTTTGTCTGGTTTGGTGATTAGGGTGATGGCGGGGTCATAAAAAGAATTTGGGAGTCTTGCCTCTTCTTGGATTTTTTTGGAATAGTTTGAGAAGGATATGAAGTTAGCTCTTCCTTAAATGTTTTGTAAAATTCTCCTCTGAAACCATCCATTACAGGGCTTCTGTGTGCCAGGAGTTTTTTTATTACTGTTTCAATTTCACTAGCTGTTACTGGTCTGTTCAGGCTTTCTGCTGCTTCCTCATTCAGTTTTGGAAGATTTTATGCTTCTAGAACTTTGTCCATTTCACCCAGCTTTTTGAATATCTTACTATATAGTTGTTTGCAGTGATTTCTTACAATCCTTTGTATCAGTGGTATCAATTGTAATTTCTACTCTTTCATTTCTGATTTTATTTATTTGGTACTCTCCTTTTTTTTCTTGATGAGTCTGCTTAAAGGCGTGTTGATTTTGTCTTTTCAAAGAATCAGCCCCTGGATTTATTTATCCTTTGAATTGTTCTTTTAGTCTCTGTGTCATTCAATTCTGCTCTGATCTTGATTATTTCCTTTCTTCTACTTGCTTTGTTTGTTATTCCTCCAATTCTTGTAGATGTACGGTTAGGTTACTTATTTCAAATGTTTCTATCTTTTTTAGGTAGGCCTATATGGCTATGAACTTCCCCTGAGGACTACCTCTGCTGTGTCCCATAGGTTTTGGACTGCAATGTTTTCATTCTCATTTGTTTTCAGAAACTTTTTGATTTCCTTGATCTCATTATTAACCCATTCATTGTTTTATAGCATGCTATTCAGTCTCCATGAGTTTGATGTTTTTGAGTTTTTTTCATTGAGTTTTGTTCCTAGTTTCAAGTCATTGTGGTCCAAGAAAATGCTTGATATGATTTCAATTTTCTTAAATTTGTTAAGGTTTTTTTTGTGTCCTATCATGTGGTCTATCTTTGAAAATGTTACATGTGCATTTGAAAAGGATCTGTATTTTGCTTCTTTGGGATGAAAGGATATATATATATATTATATATATATAATCAGTTAAGTTCATTTAATCTAATGTGTAATTCAGTTCCACAGTATCTTTGTTGATATTTTATTTGGAGGATCTATCCAGTGTTGATAGTGGGGTGTTAAAATCCCCTACTATAAGTGTGTGGCTGTCTATATCTTTCTTGAATTCCTACAAGATTTTCCTTATATATTTGGGTTCTCCTATGTTGGGTGCATATATGTTTACAATATTTATGTCTTCTTGATGGATTCTTCCCTTGAGTATTATGAAGTGTCCTTCTGGGTCTCTTTTTATGCCCTTTGTTTTGAAGTCTATTTTGTCTGATATATGTATTGCTACCCAGCTTCTTCTTCCTGTCCATTTGCTTGGAATATTTTCTCCAACCCTTCACTTTCAATCCATGTAGGTCTTTTGTTCTGAGGTGGGTCTCTTGTAGGCAGCATATGTGTGGGTCACGTTTTCTTATCCATTCTGTTACTCTATATCTTTTGATTGGAGCATTTAATCCATTTACACTTAAGGTTATTATTGATAGGTACTTATTCATTTTTCCCCTTTGCACTCGTGTTCCTCTCTCTCTCTCACAATTTTTCTTCATCTTCTTAAAGCAGTCCCTTTAGCGTATCTTGCAATCCTGGTTTGGTGGCAGTGTATTCTTTTATCTTTCTTTTGTCTGAGAAACTCCTTATTTTGCCTTCCATTTTAATTGAGAGTCTTGCTGGGAGAGTAGTCTTAGCTGCAGGCCTTTGCTTTTCACAACTTGGAATATTTCTTTCCATTCCCTCCTGGCTTGTAGTGGTTCTGTGGAGAAGTCAGCTGCTACCCTTATTGGAGCTCCCTTATGTTACTTTCTGTTTCTCTCTTGTTTCTTTACGATTCTCTCTTTGCCCTTGATATCTGCCATTTTAATTATGGTGTGTCTTGGAGTGGGTCTCTTTGGGGTCATCTAGATTGAGACCCTCTGTGTGACTGTTTCTCTCATCAAATTAAGGAAGTTTTCCATCATTACTTTTTCACACAGGTTTTTTATCCCTTGTTCCTCTTCTTTTCTTTCTGGTATCCCTATTATACAGATATCATTAGGTTTCATGTTGTCCTACAGTTCTCTTAACCCCTCTTCATCCTTTTTTAGTCTTTTTTCCTTCTTGCTCTTCCTGAGAGTTTTTTTCTACCTTGCCCCCCAGCTTGCTGATTCAATCCTGTACTTCATCTAGCCTGCTTTTGATTCCTTGTACTATTCTTAAATTCTGAAGTTGTATTCTTCATTTCCTCTTGGCTCTTGTTGATCATTTATATGTCATTATTCATGCTGATATAGTTCACAGTAAATTCCTTGTAGCTTCCCTGTAGTTTTTGGTAATGCTCACTGAGTTCATTGAGCTTCCTTATAACCATTGCTTTGAACTCAATATCTGATAGTTTACTTACTAAGTGAAATATTAATAAATACTTCATTTAGCACTCTTTCTGGGGATTACTCCTCTCCTTTTGATTTGGGGTTGTTTCTTTGTCTTGCCATTTTTGGGGAGACTCTTCTTGCTTGATTCTGCCCCTTAAATTGATCTGTTTTGACTCCCTGTATTTGTGATGTGATCTTTTGTAGTAGAACACCTGTGAGATTCACTGGTTCAGTCTCCATAATCTCCTGAACTTGATGCTCTTGGGATGCCCTTTATGCTGTTTATGTTGGTTCTCTGGATGTAATTGGGTTTTGATTGTTGTTGGGTCATTCTTTGTTGGATCTTTCCCTCTGGCTGGCTTTCTGAGGGTCACTCTGCCCACCACATCTTGTATGTTGTTGTACAGGTATACTGTTTTTTCTTTCTGGATCTGCCCCTGGTGATGTCAGAGGTTGATCCCATCTGACCTTAAGCAGCCTGTTGGAGACTTCCAGGGATCTACTGTCTATGGTTGTCTCCTTCAGTTTTTAATCTAGTCAGACTGCACTCAGAAGTCAGGCCTAAGCACCACAGGGTGGGGCAGAATCCCTCCTGGGGTCAGAGCTATTGTCTCTCCTCAGGCTACTGCTGATCTCTTCCCCAAAGCCTTCATCCCCAGTCTCTCCTCAAGCATCTCTAGCCCACTGTGCCCAACCCCCCACTTTGCCAGATTCCAGGGTAAGTGGCTGCAAATGAAAATTGTGCATTAGCCCTTTAAATGGCTCTTTGTGTCTCCAGCCATACATCTCTGGCAGAGAACAATCCTGTCACTTTTCACCACTGGTTGTTATCTGTGTACTTTTTGGGCTCTGGTGCTGTAGGCTGGGGATTCCAGTTTAGGGCTTAGACCCCACACTTTTCAGGGGGATCCCACTAGTCGCTTAAGTATCCCTCCCGTGCTGCCACCTGTAGGTGCCCAGCCAGCCCTGTCGTGTCTCCACTGCACTCCCTGCTAGTCAGGTTGTGCTGAAGCTTATTCTTCTGTCCGTCTGAGGTTATAAGGCTTCTCTCTCACTATTGTTCAGTTGTTTGTTCCAGGCGACTTCTCCACAATTTAGTTGTAATTCCAGATTGGTCCTGGGTGGAGGTTAGTATGATTTCCATTCACTCCTCTGCCATCTTGGAAGATCTCTACACTTTATTTTCTTTATGAAAACATTTCTCCTTGTTCGGTAACTTACCCTCTTTAAGTCTGTAATCCAATTTTAAATAACATCTTCAATTGCAAATTAGTTTTCAGAAACCATGAATTTGAATAAAATATGTCTTGTATAACCATAACTTGCTGTATAAAAGTTAATTAATAAAATAATCAAACAGATATTTATTTTGTACCTATCTAATTCCAGGCATCATTAGGGGCTCAATCCTTATTTTAAGAGGCTTGCAAACACATAACCTCAAGGATACAAAGATATAATCCCAATATTGCTATTGGGTATATAATTAGTGTTGTAATAAAGGTCTGCAAAAATAACATGAAGCATATTAAATAAGTAACTTTCAAGATCTAGGAGGCCTTTCAGGAGAAAGTAATAATTATGCTAAAATTAAAATTACACCTAAGAAACAATGATGAAGATATAAATATATGCAAATAACACAGAGTTATTAGATAATCTCAAGCATTTGGAGAATTATTTTATCTAGTGTTTAGAACAGGATTTTGAGATATTAAGCCTGGTCAGTAAAGGCTTCAGCAAATACACAATGTAGGACAGGACACTGCACAGAACATGTAAACTTTCCATGCCTCATTTTCTCCATATGTAACCCACACCTCACACTTCAGTAAATATATTCAGTTAGAACTGTTTAACACTCAGTAAAAGATAATACTTATTTTTGAACAATTCAGACTGTGTTGAAACTAATACTGGGTGTACTTTTAAGAAAATAGAGGTAACAAGTCTGGGATGGTGGAAGGGTCAAAACATAGAGAGACCTGTATGCCTGAAAACTCTTTTGGCCTTATATTTGATATTAAGTAATTTTGAAAGTTTGTGTGTATAAGAATCACCTGGGTAGTCTTACGAATATAATTACAAGTCACTATTTCTGGTGTGTACGAGTCATTATGTCTGGGATACTGTCATTGTTTAATATATACCCAGTTTATTTTGAAATGTTATTCTTTATGATACTTCCAACAAAGAGTCACTGAAAGTGTACTTAAGATCTAAATTTTAATATTCAGGTTTTTTATTTTTGAAAGCTTACTCTTGAAAATTATATTAAATATGGACAATCTAGAGTCAAGAGAACAAGTGAAGGGACTACTGCTTTAAACTGTGGAGAAATTTTGAAACTTAGTATATAAGTGTGACAGTGGGTCTATGGTACAGATAATGGAGTCAGAGATACTCCAGAAAAAGAATGAGAGGTTTTATTAACCTTTTTATTGTGGAACAAATAGAGTGAGAGAAATACTACTCCTCCTTTTTCATTCCCCATTTCTATACTCATCAAATATACATTGAATTATTTTGAGGAAGAATTTTCTAATCACTTCATAAAAATTTTAGGTCACACAGAAGTTACAAAAATGTGCATAGTTATCCACGAAGGATCAGGTTTCTCAATCAAATGAGGAAATAAGATGAACCAAGAAAAAGATATTTTTATCATTTACTTGTCATGTGTACATTTGCTGTATTCTACTTTGCTAGATATGGGAGTATAGCTTAGGTTCTAATTGTTTTTTTTTTTTTAATTTTAGCAGTTTGGGTGTGTGTGGATGGGTGTGTGTTCACCTATAAGTAAATTTCTTCTCAAAAAGCAGGAGCAAGGAAAAATACTATTTTACTTTATCTGAGTTTTGGGAGTAGTGACATAGATTTTTAACCAGGAACTCATTATAACTGTTCTAGTTCAGTGCTCTTTAATATTTTGTTAGTAATATAGTAATCAGAGCTGCATGCCCCTTTTATCCCCAAATATTGGGAGTTTCTCTCCACAACACAGAACCCTCACTTTCAAACCCTCACCTCTGTTTAGAATGTTACACAGGAGTGTGATGTCCTCATAGCAGGCCCAGGAACTACCTCTGCCCACTTTCCCAGTATCTCTGCCAAGGAGTTTTTCTCAGTTAAATTGTTTAGCAGAGTTATATGTTTATGTCATTGAAAAGTTTATCCCTTACTTTACATTTTCAACTGGACCTCCTAGAAGTATATTTTAAGAGGAAAAGTAGAAGTGCATGAGATTTTAGATCAATTATTACTTTGACCTGAGCCACTTCACTCCCCAGTCACAGCAATTCTAAGAATTAAATTTTGCTTTTAAATTAAAACAATCCTCTTATTTCCTGTAGAGAAACAATGTTTCCAAATTTTAATTTTGTTATAATTTCATGATTATGTATCTGGTTAAAAAAAAACATGGAAGGAAGAGAGAAGGAGAGATGGATAAATATGGGGTAGAAGGAGCAGGAAGAGATAGATTAGATTTGAATCAGATGACATATAATTTCTTCAGAATGTCTGGAGCAGCCTGATTCTTATACAGATCTCTTCTTGTTACAGTGTAAAGTTACATCATTTGTTTTTCATTACGAAAATGCACTTTTATGTATATGTATTCATTTTATCTCTGAATAAACTCAACCTTATGCCTATGATCTCAGGTAACTTTTCTCAGACCAAGTAGACAATAATATAAGACTTCCACTGCCAGGGCCACAAACTTAGCTTTGTTTTTATCACCATTTTCATCATAATCATCGTCATCATATTTCTAAAACACTGAAGTGTATGTATAGAACTGATTTAAATTTCTTATTGACATATGAAATCACTATGTCTGCTTATTCATTTTCTGACTTAATCTATATTTGAAAAAGGAAGGAAAATATTGTTTATGACAGTAGCATATTGTGTTAAAAGATGTCCAATTTCTTTACCACTCAGTTTTTATATTGCACTGATAGCAAATGATAATGTAACATTTGAAATAATATATTAAACATATAGATGATAGTTGATAAACTCATTTTTATGATTCTGTGTCAATCACAAAATCGATACACAAATTAAAAATCACCAGGGACTAGAATATGCAGAAATGGGGAAATGTTGTTTAAAGGGTACAAAATTCTAGTCAAAAGATGTACAAATAAGTATGGGGATCTAATATACAGCATGATAACTAGCTACCGTACTGTACTATGTACTTAAAAGTTACTAAGAGAGTAGATCTTAAATGTTCTCACCATAGAAATTTATAATTATGTGTGCTAGATTTCTGTTAGCCTCCTGGATAAAATACTTACTTTGGTATAGTAATATAATTTATTTCTACTGTGCCCTGTAGAAACATACTTTTCAACAATGGTACAAAAGGTATATGAAGTAACATGAATATGTTACATGGATTAAAGCATTTGTAATGTTAAAATCTTCAAACACTGTCTTATGTAAGGGGATAAACTGAAAAAGAAGGTGCAAAACAACTCATCTCTCCTAACTTACCCCTAATGCTGACATCATTCTTTGGCAGAACCACTTTTAGAAGCAATGATCTGCAATTTCCGAGACCATGTTTTTTGTTATTTTCAAAGTATCTGCATTGAACTGTATGTTGCCAGCTTATCACATATGATTTTCTTAGTTGTTCTCTAAGTGCAGGGGAAATCAGAATACAATTCCCCAGTGTTCTCTTCCATGTGTGGCCCAAATTTACAGTTTGTAGTGGGAAGTCTTTGTGTAAATTTTGGAGTTGGAAGAGAAGCAGAGGCTATTATTCTCCAGAAGTGTTTGTGGTCAAACTGGTGAGCAGATGGAAGACCCATACTGGTTTTTCAGTATCTGAGAACTACCTACTTTACTGCTGAGACTACTGATAGATGCTTTCACAGAAATTACTGAGAGCTACTGCCATTTCCCACAAGCTTCCCTGAACCAGTCTCCTCAGGGCTTCAACCTGAGATCTTTGATATCAGTTTCCTCAACATTCTAGCAGGTGTTCAAACATGGTTCCTCTAACTCATTACAAGCAGATTGAATTTTGAAGCCTGTTGCATTAAAAATATCATAGAAGTCAGTTTAGAACTGAGATGGGCTTCCAAAATGAGCAATAAAATGGTCACTGGATCTCCTCCACACATATCCTTCTTTTTGTCCTGTAGGGACATTCCTAATGTTCCAACTGCCTTGGAGGATAGGAACTGGGGAGTAGAGTCACCAAGACATGAAGACACAATCTATTTCCTTTAGGCAGACAGCTTATTTCAAAGACATTATGGGATGATAGAGGTTTTCAGTGATTGGCATTTCAGAATATTGTATATACTGACTTTTCATACTGGTCAAAGTAAAAGGTTCACTCTTGGGGAGAGATTCTCTCTATTTCATCACAACAGCAATTACTACATTCTATAATAGTTATCAGATTTTGAGTTTGTCTTTCACAGTTTTAGCAGAAAAAAATACTTAAGATCAGATGCAATGCTTAGCAATTAGCACACACATGTTGAAATAATTAACTACATATATCTAGCAAGATTTATTTTTCAAAGTATTCAGTACATAAAAGTATCACTTATGGGAAGGGGTATTTCTAGTCAAAATGGAATTTAATATTCTGAATTGAAGAAGGCAGTTAACTACTAGAGTGAAAAGAACTCTTCAGAAAGAACAGAGAAAAGTGCAGAGATCTGGAAGACTTAGTGAACCTAATATGATATAAATCATTGAGGCGAGAAATAGCATAGCTATAAATTAATGAGCTGAATATTGTTTTCAATTTCCCCATTCATGTTTCAACAACATATTACTTACATCCCAATTTTGTCTCATTGTTTTCAAAATAGCAAAACCTTTGAAGCATATCCTTGAGAGCTTCTTTCACCTGCTGGTTCCTCAGAGTGTAAATAAAGGGGTTTAGTAACGGAGCAACAGAGGTATTGAGCACAGCTATACTTTTAGTTAAAGTCACCCTTTCCTTTGCTGAAGGTTTCATATACATAAAGATGCAACTCCCATAAGTAATAGAGACGACCACCATGTGTGAGGAGCAGGTGGAGAAGGCCTTTGTGCGTTGTTGAACAGAGGGGAATTTTAGAATAGTTTTGATGATGTACGTGTAGGAGAGGACAACTAACAACAAAGTGATGACAAGTGTCACCACAGCTAAGACAAAGGCCATCAATTCTATAACATGTGTATCTGTACAAGAGATCTGCAGTATAGGAGAAGAGTCACAGAGGAAGTGATCAATAGTTCTGGAATCACAGAAATCCAGCTTGAGTCCCAAGACCAAAGGGGGGAATATGATTAGGAATCCAGTTACCCAAGAGCTGACTACCAGCTGAAAGCACACTTTGCTGTTCATGATGTTGGGGTAATGCAGCGGTTTGCAGATGGCAGCATAGCGGTCATAGGACATGGCGGCCAAAAGGTAAAACTCTGTAACTCCTAATAAAAGAAAAAAGAATAATTGAGTTGCACAACCATTGTAGGAAATTGTTTTGTCTCCAGTCAGAATGCTTATTAAAAATCGTGGAATGCAGGCAGTTGTGAATGAAATCTCTAAGAAGGAGAAATTTCGGAGGAAGAAATACATTGGAGTCTTGAGATGAGGATCCAGAACAGTGAGGAGGATGATAGTTAAGTTCCCCATCAGGCTCAAGATGTAGTTGAAAAACAGAAACAGGAAAATCACAATTTGCAACACAGGGTCATCTGTCAGTCCAAGCAAAATGAACTCTATTTCCGTTGACTTGTTCATTTCCTTTATTTTTTCTATCAAAACTAGAGAAAACAAAAATTAAAGCACAGCTGAAAAAACAGTTTTCTTTATTTTCAGCCATAAAGTGTTTCACATTCAGAAACTTATCAATGTGCAAATATTTTCACAAATGTACTTTGAGTTCATCAAAATGAACATGTCCTCTAATGTCAGTCATCATTATAAAAATGCTGAATGTTTCTTCCTTTACAAGATTGAAATAAGTCTTACTCTAAGGGGCTTATTTTCATTCAAAGTTTAACTGCACAATTTAGTATTGATCTACAGCCCATCTCTCAAAGACTTTACCCTAATAGACTGATAATAGTTTATATTTTCTATTTTCTGAATTTAGCAAATATTTCAAGTAACTTTATTCTATTTATTCATCACCAAGTTCCATTTTATATATCCTTTCTTGCATCATTTGTATCATTTTCTTTAAATGTTTAAAATTCCATCTACTTGCCTATTCATATAATTTACAGTGATCTTTAGATTCAACACTTAGAAAATTTCCAGTAAATCATTAACAATGACTCAAATCTGGATGACTTAGAAAATAAACAGAAAAACTGAAATTAGTCATCCTATATTTTAATCCATTTTTACTTTATTCAATTTATAATGAATAGTTTCATATTACCTTCTTTATGGTTGTGGAGATGACATTAAGATTATATTAAGAAGCTACATCTTTTCATTGAGTACAAAATGATTTTAAGCATTGAGTACTGTTATAGCAATATTTCATAGGTACTAATTGTAATTTGTTTCTCACTGATTATATTCTTTGTAGTAGAGCAAGACACTGTGCTTAGCCAAATTTTCAAAATTGCCAGATGATATTCAAAAGGTTCCCATTTTTCCCATTTTTAAATATAAGTTATAATAGAAAAAAATCACACATCAGGTATTTTTTTTCTTATCAATTAAGTTATTCATACATATCCCTCTGCTTTTCCAGATAACTTGAAATTATTTTATTCACACATATTCATTTTAAAGCTACTAAATCCTTAGAATATTTGTGCTAAACATACCTAAGTACTTCCACCAAATTTAATCTGCCTGTTGTCCTTGCATTCCAACCTAAATATTTTTTATTGTTCCTTAAGTTTTTCCATTATTGCTTTCCTTTCATTAAAATATAAATCTGCATTTTTATTCATTGTCTGTAGACTATTATGATGTGGTAGACTAAATATAACCATTAAAGACATCATTTTACTTCATCATTGTAATTTTCTTGTTAATCACACCAATTGTTTTTAACTGTGAACTTGTGTAATGTTTTATTAGATTTTCTAAAAATGTGAAAAATAGCTTCTACCTAATTTTTCCTTTATGATTTATCTAATGCAGTTAATGTTTATAGAATCAGGAAAGGAAAATGAATTAGTGATTTACATGTGAAAATATATGTTATTATATTTATATATGTTTGTAACAAAGTTATAGGAGTTTTTCTCCAGCATATAGGAAATTCTCACCTGCTGGATCTTTTGTCCTTAATTATCTCTACACTTGCAGTCTCTAACCTCCCTAGCCCTCTTTTAAGTTTTGGTTTAGGTATGAATTCCCCCAGGAATCTACCTACGACTTTTTAAAAATTTTATTTTTACAGAGAGGGGAAGAGAGGGAGAAAGAGGGAGTGAAATATCAATGTACAAAATAAAGATGATGGAGTTTTTACTTCTCCATCAAAAGGAATTGATCCATAAGACAATTTAAAGAAAAATTTAGTCTCCTTGTACTTCCAAAATATTTCCCTAATGTCTGATTGAAACAAAAACATGTTAAGCTTAAAACTTGACTTACCTTACACAGGATATATTGAGATTTCTTGTTTTGTTGTGGTATATAGTACAATATATGAACTAATTAAATTAAAAATAATGATAATCATTTCAGGATTATATTCAATTATTAAAAAGATTTTTACAAAACCAATGTCTTCTTCAAAAATATTCAAATAAAAGGTAGAATATATTTTATTTATTTTTCAAAATATGTCCTATTTTTCACTTAAGTTCGCACTCACAATGCATCTCAGTATGCAAATCCTAAAGAGCACTGATGTATCTCTATCATCCTCTCCAGTTTGGTTAAATGTTCACTAAGTTTTCCTTAATCTTTAAATGAAAGTGTTATATCATAGATGATTAAATTCTAGGAAGAAACACCAAGCTTAAGTAGAGAAATTGAACATATCCCATGATTCTAACTTAATTTTACCTTTTGGCTCAGTAAAGACACAAGGGAACATACTGAAATCAGGAAACAAAGAAGATAGGTAAAGCATTCCCCTAGAGACTGATACTCAGAAAGTACTACTTATGAATAAAACTGAGTGGTTTAAAAAAAAATCCACTCAGTTTTTTTCATTCTTTTAATCTGGGAAATATGAAATAAAAACATGAATTGTTTCATAGTCTGAAGGAAATATGGGAAAACTTCCTCATCCATTTTCTAGTTCCTTCAATAAGAAAATTTCTTTTGCTATTACTAAAATAATAAAAGTAATAATAATATAATAGGCCTATAGCATATTTTAATGTTGCAAGTAAATTCAATTTTAAAATAAGGATTTTAACTCTAAATTACTAAAATATGTTTGAGGTTTTTTTAATTTTAAGAGGCTGGAGGTTTTTGTTTTGTTTTGTTTTTTAAATATGTGGGGGGATAAACCTATGGTGGCACTTTTAGTTTATGATATGAGGACCTATTCAAGAGAATTCAAATATCTGAAACATTTGAACTGTATTGATATAAAAGATTCTGTTCAAAATAAGTAAAATAGATTATTTACATATATCTGTAAATTATTATGAAATAAAGTCTCTGATGATTTTCTCATAATATAAAAAATCATTTAAAAAAGTAAAAAAATATTTCCAGTACCATTTATTGAATAAAGTGTCTTTAGCCCATTGTATGTGCTTGCCTCCTCTGTCAAATATTGACTAAAAAGGCATGGGTTTACTTCTGGGCTCCCTCTTCTGTTCTATTGATCTATGTGTCTGTTTTTATGTCAGTACAATGTTGTTTTTATTACTATGGTCTATAATATAGTTTGATATTAGATAGCATTATTCGTCCAATGTGGTTCTTCTTTCTCAAGATCACTATTGCTATTTGGGGCCTTTTGGGGTTCTATATAAATCTAAACTAGAACAAATATTGAAATATTTGTGAAATATATCATTGGTATCTTGATAGAAATTGCAATAAATCTATAGATTGCTTTGGGTAGTACAGACATTTTAACGATGTTAATTCTTCCTATCTATGAACATGGTATATGCTACCACTTATTTGTATCTTCTTGAATTACTTTCTTCAGTGTCTTATAATTTTCCAAGTACAGGTCTTTTACATTCTTGGTTAAATTTACTCTGAGGTATTTTTTATTTTTTGTTGTTTTTGTTGTTCAATTACAGTTGTCTCACTTTTTCCTGTTGCTATCCCCTGCCCTGCCAACCACCACCCTTTGCTCCCATAGTCAATCCCCACCCTGTTGTCCATGCGCATGGATCCTTTACACATGTTCTTTACTTGCCCCTTCCCCTTCTTTCCTCCGTTAACACTATTCCTCCTCCCCCCTGCTCACTGTCAGTTTGTTATTTATTTCCATGTCTCTGGTTCAATTTTGCTCATTTATTTGTTTTGTTCATTAGATTCCACTTATAGGTGAGATCATATGGTATTTGTCTTTCACCACCTGGCTTATTTCATTTAGCATAATACCCTCCAGTTCATCCATGCTGTTCCAAAGGGTAGAAATTCCTTCTTTCTTCCTGCTGCATAGGATTCCATTGTGTAAATGTACCGTATTTTGATCTACTCATCTACTGACAGGCACTTAGGCGGTTTCTAGCGCTTGGCTATTGTAGATAACACTGCTATGAACTTTGGGGTGCATAGGTTATTTTGATTGGTATTGCAGGATTCTTAGGGTATAATCCCAGCAGTGGAATCACTGGATCAAAAGGAAGTTCCATTTTTAGTTTTTTAGGAAATTCCACATTGTTTTCCACAGTGACTGCACCAGTCTGCACTCACACAAACAGTGTATTAGGGTTCCCTTTTCTCCACAACCTCTCCAGCCCTTGTTTGTTGATTTGTTAATGAGAGCCATTCTGGCTGGTGTGAAGTGGTATCTCATTGTAGTTTTAATTTGCATCGCTATGATGGCTAGTGATGTTGAGCATTCTTTAATATGTCTCTGTATGTCTTCCTTGGAGAAGTGTTTGTTCAGGTCCTTTGCCTGTTTTCTCATTGGATTGTTTGTCTTACTGGTGTGGAGTTGTATGAGTTCTTTATATATTTGCAGATTAAAACTTTGAGGTTTCATTGGCAAATATGTTTTTCCATACAGCTGGTTCCCTTTTCTATGGCTGATTTCCTGCTTGGCACTGATGGGAGCCCTGTGTGAGATCTGAGGCTGGATGGGGCCCTAAATATCTCTTGCTGTGCCAGTTTCTAATCTCTCTGCTCTGCTGCTTTCAGTGAAACAGGACCTAAGGAGGAGGCAGCATAGCATCTGATAAAAGTTCACAAAAGGCTCCTTTGGACATTCCCTTTCTTTTCCCTGCACATATGCGGATATTCGGATATTTACTGGCAGGGAGTTCTTGAGCCTGGAGTTTGACACCCTGCAGGTGGGGGTTGGGCACACCTTCCTCTTTCCCAGAGCTTTGTTCTCTGTGGGCATGATGGCCCTGCATGGCTGCAAAGAATATCAGGCACTCCATTCTTGTCCATCCAGCTCTAACCCACTGCTCTTGCAGGAAGCTCAGACCCAAACCCTCCATTCTGTGTGTAGTGTGCCCTGCTCATCAGCCATGTTGGCTGGGGCCTCCCAATCCTTTCGCCCTGCAGCCTTCTACTCTTCCTGGCCAGCTGTACTCAGCAAGAACTGCGCTTTCATTCTGGCCTCTTTGCTGGAGGAGTAGCTGCGTACCTGTGTGGGGTCCCTGCCCAGCCACACTTCTGCTCCCCACTTTTTAAAAAAGTCCCTATGTGGCACCCACACTGCAGCGCCAAGGCACTGCCCGGCTTTCTGCAACTCCACCTCCCCAAAAGACAAAAAGTCTCTCTCAGTCAGGGTTGGCCGCAGCCTGCTGGCGTCTCCAACAGTTTTAGAAGACAGAATTTTTCTCTTGAACTCTCCCGGTTGGCCCTGCAGCTATGGACTTGCTGCCCGCTGTGTGTGTGCAGCATGAGTCTCCCAGCCTCCGTATATCCTCCCAAGTCTCTTCTGATTAGGGCTGGGGGTTCCCTGTGTGGGACCAGAGCCCTCCGCTCTGGGAGGGCAGGAGCTGCTAAGCTGCATTTTCTCTCTGTTCTCTCCTTTGCTGCAGGCACCTCATACAGGGTATTTCCCCTTCAACTTATAAAATCTCTTACCAGTCAGTGCAGACTCCTCTGCCCTCCTTGGCTTCAAAAATTATATCAGCTAAAATTCCATTGATTGTTCAGGTCACTCGTTTGAAGATCGGCTGAAAATTCATGCTGGGGACATGAGCCCGTGAGCTCAGCTCCCACCTACTGAGCTGCCATCTTCCACTTCTCTATAAGTTGTATAAGTTCCTTATAAATTTTGAATATTAGCCCCTTATCAGACATATCATTGACAACTATGTTCTCTCATTCAGTGGTTTGTCTTTTCATTTTGTTGATGGTTTTCTGTGCTGCGCAAAAACTTTCTACTTTTTGTAGTCCTATTTTTTTCTTTTGTTTCTCTTCCGCAAGGAGAAATATCAGAAAAAATATTGCTACAAGAGATGTCTCAGATTTTACTGCCTATGTTTTCTTCCAGGGTTTTTATGGTTTTGAATCCTACATTTAAGTCTTTAATCCATTTTGGGTTTATTAGTGTGTATTGTGCAAGTCTGTCTAGTTTAATTTTTTCCTGGCATGTGTACAATTTTGCTGAGACAATTTATTAAATAGACTATATTTATCCCATTGTATGTTCTTGCTTATTTTGTCAAATACTGATTGACTATAAAGGCATGGGTTGATTTCTGGACTCTCTAATCTGTTCCATTGATCTATGTTGCCTGTTCTTATGCCAGTACCAGACTGTTTTGATTATACTGGTCTTGTAGTTATACTTTTATACAAGGTATTATGATCCCTCCAACTTGATTCTTCTTTCTCAAGATTGCTGAGGCTATTTGGAGTCTTCTTCTGGTACTATATAAGTTTTTGGAGTATTTTTTCTAGTTCCGTGGAATACACCATTGGTATCTTGATAGGAATTGTATTCAATCTATAGACTGCACTTAGTAGTATAGACATTTTAATGATGTTAATTATTCATATCCATGAACACATTATATGCTTCCACTTACATATATCTTCCTCAATTTCTTTCCTCATTGCCTTATAATTTTTCAAGTACAGGTCTTTTACATCTTTGGTTACATTTATACCAAGGCATTTTAATTTTTTGATGCATTTATAAATGGAATTGAATTTTAGTTTCCCTTTCTGACACTTCTTTATTGGTATATAAGTATGCAACAGATTTCTGGATATTTATTTTATATCCTGCCACTTAACTAAATTCTTTTATCAGTCCTAGATACAATTATTGTTTGGCACTTGGAATGTGCCTAATAAAATTGTTGTATCTCATTGTCTCCAAGGAACACCATTCCCACTGCTACCTCTAGGTATTTTGCCAAAATTTAGTGCATATTAGAGTCATTAGTCATGTCTGAACTTTGGTCACAAAGGACCATTTGCTTATCCACACAGAGGACCGCTGTACATTCATAAGAGTCTGAGATAATAAAAGTCATCTTAATCTTATTTTAAAGTGTAAAAATCTTGTCCCAGAGAAATCAGAAACTGCCATTTCAAAATCTTCTTTAAAAATCACCTTACATTTCTCAGACATTTAAAACAAATGACTTTTTATTTCAGTGTCAAGATATAAGAAATTGTTTCCTAGGTTTGAAGTGGAATAGAATCTTTAGTGAGAGCCTTTTGGCACTTTCTACTGATGAGTAAATTATCTGTGAATGTGTATATCTTCATAAGATGGACATTTGTACACATTACTTGACCCCACTTATACTTTCAGTTTCACATTTGGGACTTTCAGGATTACACAGTCAACTAAAGCCACGATTATCTCCCATAAGAGTAAGTATGTTCGTCTTTGGTAATTTCAGTTTCTTTCTTCATTCAATGTTCTAGTTCCTTAGTCTCTGGAAAATATAAGACTAATCTATTTAAAAATCAGAGATGACAATACTGGGTATCTCAAAAGAAAGGAAACAGCTACTTCTAGTGTTGTTTTGTATTATAAAAATGAAACCAGAAAGGACTAGACACATTTGAAATATTTATTATATGTATCACTAGAAATGGATCAGTGCCTGTTCACTCTTTTTATCCTTAATATCTCTAGTACTACCTGTCATATCACAGGTTCTCAATAAGTATTCTGATTGAATTCATGAGTATTAATAGGAACAGGGAGTACAAACAGAAGTGACCTGCCCCACAATGTCACTCTTACCAAGAGCATGTGTGTGTGTGTGTGTGTGTGTATTTATTTATACCAAGTTGTAACTATAATATCCTCCATTAGAATGTCAAATAATTAGCAATGTTGTTATTAGTGATCAATGAGCTAATTATAAATGCAAATATTCCTTGAAATATACTAACTAGAAAATTCACCTGAATAAAAGCGGTTTACCAGAACATTCACTTAAATTTCAGTATCACAGGAGTTGAGTACTGGTGATTGGAAAGGGAGGAGAGTTTGGGAATCTGGAGCAATTCTCTGAGTTAAAAATGCTACAGTGTAAGAATTTTCTCAGTTTGGTTCAGAAGTATATGACCCTGTCTAAAAGGGTGCCTCGTTTAGTAGCTAATTATTTCTCCTCCTGACCCTAGATTAGTGCTCCTTTTCTGCAGAGATGTCGGTAAACCACAGGTAACTATATGTCTATATTATTCTGATGTTGTTATTTGTTACTGTCTTGATAGAAACGACATGCTTCAATTCACCAGGCCTTAGGAAAACACACCTGTAACTTTCTTGTAGGGTAAAGATTGCTCAAAATAAGTGAAGCCATTCATATACCAAACTAATTAAATTTTTCATGGGAAATTCTCTTCTTACTTGGAATGAAAACAAAAGACATAGACTACTTATTTACAAGAGGAGATAGCTCCCCATGTAATTAACTACATAATGATAGCTGAGAAAGTAATGTGAAACACCTATTGCCTCATGTCCAAAACTCCAGAGTCTCTGAAGTCCACCCTTAGTATTTCTTCACCGAACACTGAACAGGTTATCAGAGGCACCAAAATTCACTAACTTTATACAGGATGCAGGAAAGAGAACATTGATTAGTGCCTTCATGCATTAGCATAAGTATTAAAGCAAGTTATAGAGAAAAAAGGTAGAGGAAGAGAAAGAAGGAGAGAAAGTAAGAGGTATGGGCTTTAACTACCTGCCAAGCACTTTGCATAGAGTATGGCAATCAGTAATCACAATAATTCCATGCATTATATATTATAGAGTAAACTGAACCTAAAAAAGGAAACGGGAAATAAGAACACAACAGTGTTATTCCAGGGACTGCGTAAAAAACACACGAAGCATACTCTCTTCTACATGAAAGTCCACATGGAAGCAATAGTAATGCCTACAAAACATTAAAGGCAGTCTCTTAAAAATCAGTTAATTTTTACCAATCAGCTTAAATAAAACTTTTAAAATGTTAAAGGTCATTTTAAGGATCTGCTAAATTATTTTAAATACTGTTAAAACACATTTTAAAGAAAATAAGGCAAATAGTCATTTTTTCTTTTTTAAAAAACAGATTATTTTTTAAGATTTTATCTATTTTATTTTTAGAGAGGGGGAGGGGAGGAGAAAGAGAGGGAGAAAAAATGTGTGGTTGCCTGTTGAATGCCTCCTACTGGGGACTTGGCCCACAGCCCAGGCATGTGCCACAAATAGGGCTAGAACCAGTGACCCTTTGGTTGACAGGCTGGCCCTCAATTCACTGAGCCACACCATCCAGGGCCATTTTTTTCTTTATTTCCATAAACTTTTAAGGAACAGTTACTACACCCCTGTAGATAAACTCGCTGCTGGGGACACAATGTCAAAAAAAATTTTGTCAACACTGTTTGATAATTTAGCTATAAGAGCAATAAAGAAAATAATCATAGGCTATAATGGATAGCAAGAAGAAAAGCTACCTCTGTCTTTAAAAGATATAGATAGAGAGAGCCCTGGCTGGTGTGGCTCAGTGGACTGAGCGCCAGCCTGCAAAGTGAAAGGTTGCCAGTTGGATTCTTGTTAGGGCACACACTTGGGTTGCCACCCAGGTCCCCAGCTGGGGGCGAGGGAGAGGCAGTCCATCGTCTTTATCTTGTACATTGATATTTCACTCCCTCTTTCTCCCTCTCTTCCCCTCTCTGTAAAAATAAAATTTTTAAAAAGTTGTAGATAGATTTCTGGGGGAATTCATACCTAAACCAAAACTTAAAAGAGGGCTAGGGAGGTTAGAGACTGCAAGTGTAGAGATAATTAAGGACAAAAGATCCAGCAGATGAGAATTTCCACAAGTAATTTTAGGGATCACCTTTAAAGGGAACTGCTAACAGACAAGTCTAGTGAAGCAAACTGAATCAGGAGACATGGCAAGAGCAGCCTGACTCCATGGACTGTGCTGTTAATCACCACGCTGTGCTATCATTTGCTAGAAGCCAGTGCAAGTACCCTAGCAGGACAGAACAAGAAACGAGATAAATTGTGTGAACTGATACTGGAAATACTAGAAAGATCTCCATATGCTACGAAGCTTAAATTTTATAATGAAGGCAAAGGGAGTGATTGAAAGAAGTAAAATTAATGTTTCAGTTACAAAATTCCATTTACACTCTGAAAAAAAATATTTTTTAATTAGCTTAATATCAGTGTCTTCCCTGCATCCTAACTTCATCATCTCATTCTAGTGAATCATCTCTAGTGAAGCATCTCTGTGCTCCCTCCCTCAGACCAGGTTCATCTTCATTCTGGAACACTTAACATAGTTTCAATGTGTTAAGAAGTAAAGATGTCAGTATCCATCAACCCTTCTGGTCCTCAAACATCTATTCATGTGCATCACTGCTGTAGAATCTTTTGTTCCCCTTGCTCTTATTACTCTTAAAGTCTAGTAGTTCTGTATATAAGTTCTAAGACACTTTTAGAATTTCTGTGGCAAATCGCAATGCAGGAAAATTTGTTAAGAGTCTGTTTTTCTTTAGTTTCATATCACAGTAGACATGAGGACACCCTTCTGCTAATTATATACTAATCTTCAGAATGAGAATACTATTTGACTTTCTAAGGCGCTTTTAGCCTATGTTCAGGGAGGAACTTATTTTTTATTGTTCTCCTTAGATCTCTACAAGGAGAAGAAACTGTAGAAACTGATCTCATTTTTCTGTTTTTCTGCAATTCTGGCTCTGTATCAGTGGAACATAGCAAAGGTCCCCAAACACAGAGATCTCATTCAGAACTACAACATCTACTAAACTAGCCCCTAAATCTCTTAGCTCCGATAAAGAAATTTTATAAATTCTCTAAGGATGAAAAACCTTCCTCTTATTCACTACTCTGAATAACATATTTATTGCCTAAAAATATTTCATTATTCTAAATGCTTGATGCATTTGAAACTCAAAACCCATGAATGCATTCCTTTTTCTCCTCTTGCCTAAAGCCAAAATGAATTAACTTCCATTTAACTGACAGATAGATCAAAAGTTTCAAGGAAATACCTCGTATGGGATGAATGTCAGTTAATACAGTTCAAAAATATTTTCCACAACACATAGGGGAGAGTTAACTACATCTGGGCTTTAGAAAAATGGCTCTGACCACATAGATTTTAAAATACTGAATGGGAAAAGATATATGTTAATCATATGTTAACATGCTTTTGTAATACTGCAGCTATGTGATAAGGACACTGAGAGTAAAATTAGTGTTGTGAGTGAGAGGATAAAAGGAAAAATTTAAAACATGATATAAATGGCAAGACATGGTAATAAACTGAAAATGGAAGTAAAGAAAAAAGAACAATAAAAGAATGACCTCATATGAGACTTAGTATTGACAGGGAAAGCAACATAATCATGAGTGCCACATTAAAAATCTTGAAATGTGCAAATCTAGAGGACTCTTGTAGGAAATCATAAGATAACAAAATAAGAATGCCCAATACAGTAAATAGTTATGAGTGTTCCCGACATTCCAGATGCAGCTTTAGCTATTATATCTATATTATCTAAATTTTTCAGTATAATCTTAAAATGCACATAATATTTATCTGAATTCTGCACACACAAAAACATAAGATAAAGAAATTAAGCAAATTGCTCAAGGACTCAAGATAGCAAAAAGGGAAGGCGTAAATTCAAACTCTTTAAGTCTGATCTAGATGTTCAAGAATAAGTTGAATATTTATGTCAGAATGCTGACAGGGGTGTCCAACCTACAGCCCGCTGGCCGCGTGTGGCCCAGAATAGCTATGAATGAGGCCTAACACAAAATCGTAAATTTACTTAAAACTTTTTTTTGGATCACCAGTTTTCATTAGTGTTTGCATATTTAACATGTGGCCCAAGACAACTCTTCTTCTTCCACTATGGCCCACGGGTGCCAAAAGGTTGGCATCCCTGCTGGCATGTAATTTCCCTGCAGATATAAATTTGGGAATCATCAACCTATATAATGTCACCTTATTTATTAGAAACTCTGAGAGAGATAGCAGAGTGAAAAAGGATATTGCCTAGAAAAGAGATTTCAGTTGCATCAACAACCTTAGAAATTAAAAAAGGAAAAGGAGCTATGAAGGAGCATAGGAGAAAAAGAGACAAAATAATAGGAAGAAATTCAGGAAAATGTGAAATGATAGTAATTATGATGTAAAGACTTCTTCATAAAGTCACAGTTTATAACCTCACATGTATAAGAGAATTTAAGTTAATTAAATCTGAATTTTGTTTAATGATTGAAACAAGAGGGAGGCTAGTGGTGACCTTGGCTAGATTAGTTTAAATGATGCAAAAACCACATGAGTTGATGTATAAATTATTAATATGACAGAAGAAGACATTTATTAAGCAGGTAAAATTTAAGTAAAAGTGGGGAAGTATATTTGAGAAATTGCTAAACCTTGTTAAACCTGATATCACTAAATGTCATTTATAATAAGGTGATTGAGTATATTTCAAGCAGAAATAATGCTGTCCAAAAACATTTAAAAATCAGGACATTGCTATTCAGCTCTATAAACATACTCCAATAAGTAAAAAACTTATTACTTGTCTGTAATAAGTTTTGAATTAAACACATACAATACATACAAGGAATGGAAATACATCACTGTCAAATGTATTTAGAAAGAAATCATGGAAATTCAGTTTAAAATTTTAATATCAAAAATCAGATCTTAACTAGAACCCTCTGATGGGAAAAGAGCCCTCAAGTTCTGGAGAATATGAAACTAGAGCAGCTAGTTAGAGGGCATTCAGGTTTTCACTGTCAAAGAGTCCAAAAGGAAAGTAATTAACCGGAAGATACAATCCCATACTTCTGCTTGTAGGCTGGGAAGAAATTTCCTTTGTAGCATTAAGATATCCTAAAAAGCATAAAAATGTATAATATAGATGTTATATTCTAACAGCAGAAATAAAATATAGCCAAGGGTAATATTAATGATATAAAATGCATATATTTGAAATAAATTTTCTGTGAGAAAAACCTCAAAAAGTTTGTACTGTAACATTTAAATAAATAGTTAAGAACATGTACCTAGTAAAAATGTTTTAAACACACCTCAGAAAAGCTGCATGGGTAAAAACTGTGTGATAAGTATTCATTTTCAGTTTAATAACTAATACATATGTAAACTTTAACGCAAGGATTTTCTTAGTAAAGACTATTGTTAGTTTTTTAGAAACTTTTCTGCTAGAAGCATGTCTAGAGTTAGCAATTGGGGGGACAGGAAAGAATAGTAGATCCAAATGGAACTTTTAGAACTTGTTATCAATAACGTTTATATGATAATATGTTGAACTCACACCAATTACAGCTAAATTGTAATTAGAAGCAGCAGTATGAATATGTGATTTAAATATAAAAAGTCAATTCTGGTGACACAAGGAGATGATCAAGCACTGGCATGTATTTATATGGCTGCTTCCCCACTGATCAATTGTACAGGGATCACTCTCAGATTTACCTTCCTTGAAGTTAGAAGATGACCAGGACTCTGGGGTTCCTCATATAAAGCCTTCCTCATTGTTTCAAGGAGAATGGACAAGAGACAATAATCAAGGATGAAAAACCAAACCACACTAACAACCTTCATGTTGCTGGGACTGACTGATGACACTAGACTGAAAATTTTGCTTTTTATCTTTCTGTGCATTTCCTACATGTTGAGCATATCTGGAAATCTGACCATCATCACTCTCACTCTGATTGATTCCCACCTCAAAACACCTATGTATCTTTTCCTTCAAAATTTCTCCATCTTAGAAATTTCTTTCACAACTGCTTGTGTCCCCAGATTCTTATATAGCATATTATCTGGGGACAAGTCCATTACCTATAATGCTTGTGTCAGTCAGCTCTTGTTTACAGACCTCTTTGCAGTCACCAATTTTTTTCTTCTGGCCACCATGTCCTATGATCGCTACGTGGCCATCTGCAAACCCCTACATTACACCGTCATCATGAACAGCAGAGTCTGCAAGAACCTCATCCTCTTCTGTTGGGTAGTAGCACTGATCATCATTCTCCCACCAATTAGTCTGGGTTTGGGCCTGGAATTCTGTGATTCGAACCTCATTGATCACTTTTGCTGTGATGCATCTCCCATCCTGAAGATCTCTTGCTCAGACACGTGGTTGGTAGAGCAGATGGTTATAGTGTGTGCTGTGTTGACATTCATCATCACCCTCGTGTGTGTAGTTCTTTCGTACACTTACATCATCAGGACTATTCTAAGGTTTCCCTCTGCCCAGCAAAGGAAAAAAGCCTTTTCCACATGTTCCTCCCACATGATTGTGGTTTCCATTACTTATGGCAGCTGCATCTTCATTTATGTCAAACCTTCAGCCAAGGATGATGTAGCTATTAACAAAGGGGTTTCACTCCTTATTACTTCCATTTCACCAATGTTGAATCCCTTTATTTACACACTGAGAAACAAACAAGTGAAGCAAGCTTTCCATGATTTGGTTAAAAAAATGGCATTCCTCTCAAAGATGTAAAGGAAAACAGAGTCAATGAATCCAGTTGAAAGGCTGAATAGGCAGAAAACCTGAAGCTTCTAACACTATTTTTCTCTACCTGATTTATTTTCCAGTCATATTGACATTCTCACTTTGTTTTTAAACTTGCTTACTGTGAACCCTGATTATTCCATTTTTTACTCTCCATTAAAACTAAATTCTAAGGTGTTTATGCTTACTACCTGGTAGAAATTACTGTTTTTGCCAAACATTTTGGTTGTTATCTCTGAAAGCACAGAAGACCCCATTATCCTGCTGCATTTCTACACTGCAAGGTGTGACCAGGTAGCCTATGTTATAGTGAACAAAATAGGTGTGGAAGTGATGTGCACCATTCCTAGGTCTGCTCTATGAAAACATTCAACTTATGACCCATCATCTCTTTTACCCACCTATTAGCCAGATGTCCGTGTTTCAATTACTTTGTGAGCTTCATGTTGATAATGAATGAGATTGATCTTCTGTCTCAGCTATCATCTTTACCCAAAGGACAGGCTGCCACAGAACTATCCCTGCCACGTAATAAGGGGGCCATATTCAGAGTTAGCTTTAATTTGGCAATGTGGATGAAATTATGACCTACCCTCAAATATTGTCAGAAATATATACTGTTAAATTTAACGGTATAGACATTACGTCTTGACTATTGCCATCCTCCTCCTCAGACAGTCATAAATTAAAATCTGGCCTTGGACAATCATATGAGGAAAAATAGTGTTCAAAGTAATATATACAAAATTGTAATACCACCCACACCTTTTCAAATCTCCTGGTCCTATAAACCTTTCCAGTGAACTACCTGTTACTTCCTCTCATACTCTGTGAGGAAGATATTAGCTAAATAAAATTTTAGCTATTCAAAACTTTTCAACCACTTTTTAAAAATAATCAGTGTTTAAAATGCCCTTTCCAGTTTTTAGTGAGACTATGCTTTAAGGAAACACTGGAATAAACATGTCTATGCAATACTTTGTTTTTCTTGACCCTTTATATACATTGGTAGCAGTGAAATATATAACTTTATCAGAAGAAATATATTCAGGATACCACATAAAATTTTGTGAAGAAGATGTTGCTCCCTCAGTCAGCCTTTTTCAGATTCCATAAGCTTAACTGAAGAAGTAGATTTAGCCTCCTATACAAAAATTTTCCATTTTAAATCATAACACCCACCACATTTCTTACAAGCTAGGATAAAGTAAATCTGAAGGTGTATATATGGAGCTTAAATGTCTTTCTCGCACCCAACAATTGCTGACATCCTAATAAATAATATTTTTCTTTTTGTTTTTAAAGATTTTATTTATTTTATTTTTTATACAGAGGGGAAGTGGAAAGAGAGGGTGAGAAACATCAATGTGTGGTTGCCTCTTGCGTGTCCCCTACTGGGGACCTGGCTCACAACTCAGGCATGTGCCCTGACTGGGGAATTGAACTGGTGACCCTTTGGTTCACAAGCTGACACTCAGTCCACTGAACTACACCAGCCAGGGCTATTTTTCATATTATTCTTCGAAAGTGTGTTTCCCTGGAGGTCTATCATGAATCAACCCATTTGGAAGGGATCTCACCAGATTATGTCTTCCTTTCTGCTACTGTGCACCCTGCAACCTTGGTCCTAGGTCACAGTTTTGATCCACCACCAGAGGCTTATATTCTGCATCCCACACCCTGGTCCCTAAGGTGCAACTATGACTGGACTCCCATTACTCTGTACCCAGCCCCCTGAGGCATTGCTGCACTCCCTTGGAAGTGAAGACACAACACCCCACCTAGCTGACACCCTCACATCACTTGCAGGTGAAAATCTTCCCCATTGAAGTCTGCTTGAAAAGCCTACAATAGCTAACTGCTCCCTCAAATTCACAAACAGCAATGCAAAACCACTAGAAACATGAAAAAATCAGAGAAATATGACACAAAGGAACACAATAATTTTCCAGTACACCAAAGAAATAGGGACCTATGAGTTATTTGAAATAAAATTAAAAATAATTATTTTAAAGATGATCAGAGAGATTCAAGAGAACACAGATTACTCAGCAAATTCAGGAAAACAATACATGAACAAGTAAGTTGGGCCAAGACAGAAAGACAAAAATCATTTTTAAAAAATCAATCTGGAGATGAAGAATACAGTGAATGAAATGAAAAAAATACAATAGAGAGCTTCAAAGTCAGAATCAATCAATCAGAAGAGAGCATCTTGGAGCTAGAAGACAGTGCTCTTGAAATTATCCAGTCAGAGGAGAGAAAAAAATAATAGGAATGAAAAAGTGAAGAAAGGCAATATGGTACAAATTTTCAGTTAAAAGATGGATAAGTTGTAAGGATATAACATACAGTATAGTAAAAATAGTAATACTGTATTGTATACATGAAATTAGCTGAGAACACCACAAAAATTTAAGAATTAACTATGTGAGGTGATGAATGTGTCAATTAACTTGATCATAGTAATTATTTCACAGTTTAAATGTGGCTTAAATCATGTTGTATACTTTTAACATATTATAATTTTGTCAATAACTCCTAATAAATCAGAAAAACATAAATACACATACATAAAAATAAATATACATATACATGCTATCTACAAAAACTAACTTCAAACATAAGTAGTTAAAAAGTCAAAGGATAGAAATACATACCATACAAACACCCCACCCTGTGGGAGTTCGAGCTCCTTGGTATGTGTACCTGTGACACCAAGAGCAGGGTTCTGAACGCAGAACTTGGCAAAAATGCGGCCATTGAAGAGGAACTGAGTGTTCTCTCACTCTTAGTTGTCCTGGTAAACAACACATGGCCATTCTCTCGCCCCTCTCCTCCCTTACCCCAGTAACAGGTGCGATTGTTAGCAATTTTATGCACCCTTAGTAACCAGCCTCAATAAAAACCCTGGGAACCAGGGAACAGGAGTGTCCTTCTCTGAGGGGCACTCTCCTTCTCTCCCCAGGTTTGCATTGCTGCAAGGCCTCCCATGTGTTTTGCTCTCCACCAAATATCTGCAGGACGGGAAACAGACACCACCTCCCCACCCCACCATCCACCACCACTGGTAATTCAGGAGAATGGACTGGTTGTTCCCTGAGGGGATCGGAAAACCATCCTTCATTCCTACTCAGAAGAAAGAAGAACCATTAATCCCCTTGGCAGGACAATGAAACTGTCATTTCCTGACCTAATTAAGCTTAGCCAGCTTTCTCCCTTCTGTTTCTTAATACCTAACTAGTTGTCTATGCTAATGGTTTTTATTAAGTACTTTGCATATACAATCACAAAATACAATCATACACTTATAAAAACTAAAGCACAACCACTAGAGTCAGGGTGCCTTAATTTTCATCCTAACTTCACCACTTTCTACTCGTATGACATTAAGCAAGTTCCACTATAGTTATATAATTTCTTAATCTGGCTTGCATCATTTCTTCTTTTTTTTTTTTCTGATAACTAAAATCAATTTGTCTTTATTTGGGAGGACCAACAATGAACCTTCCAAGTACTTTCCCAGGGCTACCTATTCAAATGTCACAGGATGGTGGCTTGAGATACATCCTTGTTCTGCTTCCCCATATCAGTAAAACAAGCTCATTACATCGATAACATAATGTTAACATGTGAAAACTTGCCCCTGCTTCAGGGCACTCTGCAGACTTTGCTGGAACATCTGCAAGAGAGGCTGGGTGATGAACTATCAGAAAATTCAAGGCCCAGGCACTGCCATAAAGTGTTGGGGAATCATTTGGGCAGGTAAGACAAACATTGTTGCAGAAGCTGTGAATGATAAGGTAAAACCACTAAAAATGTGAAACAGGTGTAAGGCTTTGTAGAGATTTGGGAATCTGGAAGCACTTTTATTCCCCACCTGGCACAGTGCCTCCATCTGTTATAACACCTGGTAAAGAAAGGGTACGTATGGGACTATGGATCAGAGCAGTAAGCTTCCTCTGAGAAGGCAAAATTACTAGTTTAGCAAATGCTCATTAATTTATGCTGTTCTTTAGATTCCTCTTAATTGAGATCATATGACATTTGTCTTTCACTGACTGACTTATTTCACTTAGCATAATAGTCTCCAGGTTCATTCATACTGTGTGCAAAGGCAGGAATTCCTTTTTTCCTGCTACATAGTATTCCATTGTATAAATATATGAGTTTTTATCCACTCATGTACTGATGGACACTTAGGCTGTTTCCAAATCTTGGCTATTGTAAATATTTGGTATTTCAGGATTCTTAGGGTATATTTGCAGCAATGGAATTGCTGGGTCAAAAGGCAGTTCCATTTTTATTCTTTTGAGGAAACTCCATACTGTTTTCCACAGTGGCTCCACCAGTCTGCATTCCCACAAGCTGGCTTGCGTCATTTCTGATGAGAAATCTGTGGTCATTCTTACATCTGTCCCTGTAGTTGCTTTTTTGAGTTTTTAATCACTTGTTCTGAGGATTTTTATTGTTATAATCCTTGGTGTGATTTCTTTTGTACTTATCCTTCTTGATAATTATTGGCTTTTTTGTTATCATTAAATTTATACAGTTTCAGTCATTTATTTCTTTGAATATTTTTCTGTCACCCCTCCCCAGCCCTGCAGTCTTTCTTTGTTCTCAATTCCAGTTACACATGCATTAGATCACTTGATTTTGTCCTACAGGATTTTAACCTATTTATATTTTCACTATCTTTCCCTCTCTGTTTCAATGTATCTGACTGTAATTGCTATATGTAAAAGTTTTTTATTTTGCAGTATTTATAAGGCTATTAATACAATATTATCCAGTAAATTTCTCATTTCAGGTGTTGTATTTTGTAGTAGTTACCTATTGGGTTGTGTGTATTTCTGAAAAAAAATTCCTTTCAAGAATTTTTTAATTAGAGTACAAAAACATTTTTACTGAAATAACAATATAGAATTAAATTCTATATCTTTTAAAAATGTAAAAATAGAGAATATAATTTTGTTTTATTTGATTAAAATACTTATATTCCTATATTAATTTTAATAATAAAATATAAAGTTATAAATTTATGCAAAGAGCTTTTTTTAACCTGATATTATGGTAATAAAATATAATGGGATTAAAATTAAAACAGAGCTATAAATAGGTTTCCAATATGTTTTTGATTTACATTGATCTTTATAACTTATTCAGCCAATTATACCAGTTATTATTGTTCACATATTTTTAAATGTTGCATATAATATTTAGATAAGTTTGTTGACTTATAACCTGAAAGGATCTTTACCAAAGTGTTACAATTAGTTATCATTGCATTAATTTTTGAAATTTCATTTATTCATAAAGTAATAAGCAGAGAGGAAGATGACAGCAAAGTAGGTGGGAGCTGAACCCTCTTGCTCGTGCACCCAACAGGGACACCTAGCAGATCCTCTGATTGAACTGAGTGAACAACCAATGAAATCCCAGTTTATTTGAAGTTTGGAAGCCAAAGATTGCAGAGATCATTTGAAAAAGGACGGTCAGGATGTTTTGTAGGCCAAAGGGAAGGTCCCCGGGTCCAGTGACTTAGACCACAGCTCCAGGTATCCCTTGGCCCTGTACCAGGGACCGTGGCTGCTGCAGGAGCTTTGGAGAAGAGCTGACTCAGTGATTGTAACTTGTCAGCTCCCTTCCCTTCCAGAGTAGGGGAAGTCACAGACTTGCACCAGCACAGAGCTGGTTGCTGGGCAGTGGGAGACACAGAGCAGGCTGTGTTCCACAACTGAGTGGTGGCAGGCTAGAACAGTACCAGAGAAATTGGGGAGCCTGGAGACACCAGGAGATGGGAGAAGAGAAGGGCCACAACTGACCGTGACCCAGATAGTCCCGGGACTGGTCAGAGAGTTGGGCTGAGTGAAAAGCCATGTGGTTGTTAGGCTGCCTGCAACCAAGGGGAATTCACTCAAAAAAAAAAAAAAGAAAGAAAGAAAGAAAGAAAAAGCTCTCAGCCACTATGCAAGGACCTCTCAAGTGCGGCAGCAGGGACAGTGAAGACAGAGGCGGAGGGGCGCAATTTGCTCCAAATAAGGGTGCCCCATAGACTGATCCAAGCAGGGTAACAGCAGCCAAAGAGGTAGCAGTCCCCAGAGAGACTTAATTTTAAAGGGGACTGAACTACCCTGAAGGGACTTTGCCAGAGCGCAGTGTCCAAGCCAGCAAAGAGCGAGGAGGAGGTGTGCAAGTTGCTCCCATTCGGTGCACCTCATGGACTAATCAAAGGGTTGTACACCAAGGCAGATTAAAGGTACTGACCTGATGCACGTGGACAGTGTGGGCCCCACAACACTCTGAGGCCTCAGCTGGAGGCTAGGCACCAGTGAATACTGCAGCCCAGAGCCAGCCCCATCCTCACAGATCCCCAGAAAAGAAAAAAAACAGAGCCCAACCCAGCTCTGCATCCAGGAAGACCAGCAGAACCCATTTGGTGGATTTAAAGTCACCAGGAGGCTTTTTTTTTTCTCACAAGTGTAGGACAATAAGACCTGAAGCTGTAAAAGGACCAAACACAGATCCAAAGAAAGATCAGAAGGCAAATGCCCACAACTGAGAAAAAATTTCACTTTCCTATCCTTCAGAACTTGAATTTTTTTTTGTTATTTTTAAAATTTTTTATATTTTAATTTTTATCTCTCTTCCAATCATTTAGTTTTCTTTGTTTCGTTTGTTTGCTTGATTCCAATGTTTGACTGGTTTCCTGTTCTCCCTTTCCTATTATATTTTAATTTTTCTTATGTCACTGCACTCATATTCCAATAACATAATACTTTTGGTCTTTTAATTTTTATTCTTTTTATTCAGACTACATATTATTTGTCATGTTATTGTTGTTCCAAATCCCACACAGCACCCTTCCTGGGTCTTGGACCATTTCACTATCTTCCTGAGCTTTATTACTGTTGTGGTTAACTTTATTCTCTCCCACACTACCCCAAGTTTCTATCCCTTAATCTCACTATACCCCACTATCTAACCTCCCAAAGGCATCCTGCTTTCTGAGGTCAGCTCACATTCTTCTTCTCCCCCCAAAACTCCCCAAAAAAAGTCTTATCACTTTTTCACCTTTTATAAAAAGTGGCTACTTGGGTGAATTATCATGCTTATTGCAGTACTTCTCCCAGGATCTCTTATCTGTTCTCTACTGTTAGTACTTTAATCCACATAGAATACTCTCCCACTGTCTTATTCCATTTCACCTTCACCCTGCCCCTGATCACATACAAGATAAGGTGGGAGCTGTGAATACCAGTACCCCCACTGGAGGAGACAACCCACCAACAAAGGAGGCACCAACAGGTAAAGCTTAAGTACATCAAGAGACTCCACACAAATGGAAGAAAGGGCAATCCTAGAGCATCCAGACAAAGAGATCAAAGACCACACCACTGAGTCCCACAGAAATCCTGTCAAAGAAGTTCACTCTATAAAGATAGCTGGCTGAGGACAGAATCAGGAATCACAGAAACAAGCAAAAAGAGTCACCAATAGTGGGGAGACAAAGAAAGGACCCACAATCCAAAGGAATAGAAGACTCCCCACTGAAAGAGCTAAGTGAAATGGAGGCAAGCAAACTATCAGATACAGAATTCAAAAGAATGGTGATAAGGATGCTCAAGGAACTCACATATAACTACAAGGAACTGAATGAGAATTACAACAGTATGAAAAAGGAAATAGAAACTGTAAACAAGAACCAGGAAGAAATGAAGAATACAATTTCTGAAATAAAAAATCCACTAGAAGGAATTACAAGCAGGTTGGATGAATCCGAGCATTGAATTAGTGAGCTGGGAGACAAGGTAGAAAGAAATACCCAGGTAGAGCAACTGCACAAAAAAGCCCTCAAAAAATATGAAGACACCTTAAGGGAAATGCAAGACAATATGAAACACAGCAACATTCGAATCATAGGAATACCAGAAGGAGAAGAAAAATAGAAACCCTGTTTCAAAAAATAATGACAGAAAACTCCCTGAACCTGGAGAGGGAAAATACCATGCATGTCAAAGAAGCACAGAGAGCCCCAATCAAGATGAATACAAAGAGGCTTACTTGAAGACACAGAATAATTAAAATACCAAGTTTTAAAGACAAAGACAGGATCAAATGGTGGAGGGGTGAACGGAAGTCACACTGACCACCTCCCAGGACGATCTGGAATTACAACTAAATTGTGGAGAAATCACCCAGAACAAACAACTGAAAAATGGCAGGAGAGAAGCCTTATAACCTCGGACAGACATAAGAATCACTTCAACACAACCTGACTGGTAAGGAGTGCAGCAAGATGCAAGAAGGCTGGTTGGGGATCTTCAGGTGGTAGTGCCAGAGGGATATTTAAGCAGCCAGTTGGATCCCCCTGAGAAGAGCGGGGCCTAAACTATAAGCGGCGATTGCCAGCCTACAGTACCAGAGCCCAAAAAGTATACACAATATAAAACACAACATTCATATCGTAGGAATACCAGAAGGAGAAGAAAAGGAGCAAGGGATAGAAATGCTGTTTCAAAAAATAATGACAGAAAACTTCCTGAACCTGGAGAGGGAAAAATACCACACAAGTTCCAGAAGCATGGTGGGGGCCCAATGAAGATGAACCCAAAGAGGTCAACTCCAAGACACATCATAAATAAAATACCAACTTTTAAAGACAAAGAGAGAATCTTAAAAGCAGCAAGGGAGAAACAGGAGGTAACATACAAGGTACCTCCAATAAGGCTAGCAGCTTATTTCTCAACAGAAACACTACAAGCCAGAAGAGAATGGAAAGAAATATCCCAAGCAATGAAAAACAAAAGCCTATAAACAAGACAACTCTACCCAGAAAGGTTCTCAATTAAAATGGAAGGCAATATAAGGAGTTCCCAGAAAAAAGAAGGCAGAAAGAACACACTTCCACCAAACCAGCACTGCAAGATATACTAAAGAGACTGCTATAAGAAGAGGAAGAAAGAGTGAGAAAAAAAGGAACACAGGTAACAAAGGGGGGAAAATGAATAAATACCTATCAATAATAACCATAAATGTTAATGGATTAAATTCTCCAGTCAAAAGACACAGGGTAGCTGAATGGATAAGAAAACATGACCCACACACATGTTGCCTACAAGAGACACATCTCAGAAAAAAACACCTGCAAGACTGAAAGTGAAGGATTGGAAAAAATTTTCCAAGAAAATGGACAGGAAAAAAAGCCAGGTTAGCAATACTTAAATAAGACAAAATGGACTTCAAAACAAAAGCCATAAAAAGAGATACTGAAGGACACTATATAATACTCAAGGGAATAACCCATCAAGAAGACATAAACATTGTAAATATATATTCACCTAACGTAAGAGCACCCAAATACATAAGGAAAATCTTGGAGGACTCCAAGAAAGATACAGACAACAACACACTTACAGTAGGGGACTTTAATACCCCACTGTCAACAATGGATAGATCTTCTAAACAAAATATCAACAAGGATATTGCAGCACTGAACAATGTCCTAGATCAAATGGACTCACCTGATCCTGATGTAGAACACTTCATCCCAAAGGAAAATACACATTTTCAAAGATAGACCACATGATAAGACACAAAATAAGCCTCAATAAATTCAAGAAATCGAAATCATATCAAGCATTTCTCAGACCACGAGGGTCTGAAACTAGAAACCAACCTCAAGGAAAAAACTCAAAAACATTCAAACTCATAGAGACTGAACAGCATGCTATCAAATGATGAATGGGATAATAATGAGCTCAAGGAAGAAATCAAAAACTTTCTGGAAATGAATGAAAATGAACAACTGTCCAAAACTTATAGGTCACAGCAAAGGCAGTTCTGAGAGGGAAGTTCATAGTGATATAGGACTACTTGAAAAAGATAGAAATATTTCAGATAAACAACCTAACCCTTCATCTACAAGAACTGGATGAACTACAACAAAGCCCAAAGCAAGAGAAGGAAGGAAATAACCAAGATCAGAGCAAAATTAAATGACATAGAGACTAAAAGAACAATTCAAAGGATCAACATATTCAGGAGCTGGTTCTTTGAAAAGATAAACAAAAGCAACGAGCCTTTAAGCAGACTGATCAAGAAAAAAAGAGAGAGGACCCAAATAAATAAAATCAGAAAGTGAAAGATTACAATTGATATCACAGAAATACAAAGGATTGTAAGAAATTACTACAAATGCTGTATGCTAAGAAATTTGAAAACCTGGGTGAAAAGGACAAATTACTGGAAAAATATAATCTGCCAAAACAGAAGAAGGAGAAAGCCTGAACAGACCAGTAACATCTAGTGAAGCTGAGGCAATAATCAAAAAACTCCTGGCACACAAAAGCCCCTGACCAGACAGTTTCACAGCAGAATTCTACAAAACATTTAAGGAAAAGTTAACCCCTGTCCCTATCAGACTATTCCAAAAAAATCCAAAAAAAAGGGAAGACTTCCAAACTCTTTTTATGAAGCCAGTATTAACCAATTCCCAAAACCAGATAAAGACCCAACAAAGAAAGAAAACTACAGGCCAATATTGCTGGTGAACACAGACGCTAAAATCCTCAACAAAATATTGGCAAACTGCATCCAGGAACACACTAAAGAGATCATACCCCATGACCAAGCAGAATTCATCCCAGGGATGCAACAATATTCTCAAATCAATAAACATAATACATCATATAAATGAAAAGAAAGACAAAAACCACATGATCCTATCAATAGATCCAGAAAACAGCATTTGATAAGGTACAGCACCCATTTATGATTAAAACACTGAGCAAAGTGGAAGTAGAGAGAGCATAGCTCAATATAATAAGGGCCATATAAGGAAACCTACAGCCAATATCATACTTAATGGGCAAAAGCTAAAAGTTTTCTCACTAAGGTCAGGAACAAGACAAGGGTGTTTGTTTTCACCACTTCTACTCAACATAGTATTGGAAGTCCTAGCCACAACCATCGGACAAGAAAAGAATAAAAGTCATCCAAATTGCAAAGGAGGAAGTAAAACTGTCATTGTTTGCAGATGTTAGTGTACACAGAAAGACCTATAGAATCCACAAAAAAACTACTCAACCTAATAAGTTAATTTGGCAAAGCAGCAGGATACAAAATCAATATTCAGAAATCAAAGGTATTTTTGTACACCAACAATGAAATACCAGAAGCAGAAATCAGAAAAAAGATCCATTCACTACTGCTACAACAACAACAAAATATACCTAGGAGTAAACTTTACTAAAGGGGTAAAAGACCTATGCTCAGAAAACTATACAACACTGAAGAAAGAAATTAAGGAAGACACAAATAAATGGAAGCATATTTCATGCTCATGGATTAGAAGAATTAATATCATCAAAATGTCCATACAACCCAAAGCAATTTATAGATTCAACACAGTCCCTATTAAAATACCAATGACATATTTCACTGATATAAAAGAAACATTTCGAAAATTTACATGGAACCATAAATGACCCTGAATAGCCATACCAATTTTGAGAAAGAAGAACAAAGTCAAAGGGGTCACAATACCCAATATCAAACTATACTACAAAGCTATTGTAATAAAAATAGTCTAGTACTGGCATAAGAACAGACACACAGATCAATGGAACAGAATAGAGAGCCCAAAAATAAACCCAAGTATCTATGGTCAATTCATATTCGACGAATGAGGCAAAAGGATAAAATGGAGTAAAAATAGCCTCTTCAACAAATGGTATTGGGAGATCTGGACAGCTACATGCAAAAAAATGAAACTCAACCACCAACTTACACCACACACAAAAATAAACTCAAGGTGGATAAAGGGCTTAAATAAAAGTTGCAACACCATAAAAATCCTACAGGAGAGCATAGACATGAAAATTACAGATATTCTACACAGCAATGTTTTCACCAATATGTCCCCTAGACATATCAAGCGACATAAATGAAAGAATAAACAAGTGGAACTTCATCAAAATAAAAAACTTCTGCATGGCTAAAGGAAACATCAGCAAAATGAAAAGAGAACCAACCATATGGGAAAACATATTTGTCAATGATATTTTGGACAAGGGTTTGATCTTCAAAATATATAAAGAACTCAAATGACTCCACTCCAGAAAGACAAACCGCCCAATTTAAAAAATGGGCAAAGGACCTGAACAGACACTTCTCCAAGGAGGACATACAGAGGGCTCATAGACACATGAAACTATGCTCAGCATCACTAGCCATCAGAAGGATGCAAATTAAAACCACAATGAGATATCACTTCACACCACACAGAATGGCTATGATGACCAAATCAACAAACAAGTGTTGGCAAGGTTGTGGAGAAAGGGAGCTCTTGCACACTGTGGGTGGGAATGCAGGTTGGTGCAGCCACTATGGAAAACAGTATGGAATTTCCTCACAAAACTAAATATGGAACTGCCTTTGGACCCGGCAATTCCACTGCTGGGATTATACTCTATAAATCCAGAAACTTCAATTCAAAAGAACCTATGCACTCCAATGTTCATAGCAGCACAATTTACAATAGCCAAGTGTTGAAAGTAGCCTAAGTGCCCATCAGTAAATGAGCTGATCAAAAAACTGTGGTACATTTACACAATGGAATACTACATAGCAGAAAGAAGGAAGGAGCTCCTACCCTTCGTGACAGCATGGATGGATCTAGAGAGCATTATTCTAAGTGAAATAAGCTAGTCAGTGAAAGACAATACCATGTGATTTCACCTATAAGTGGAACCTAATTAACAAAACAAACAAGCAAGCAAAATATAACCAGAGACATGGAAATAAAGACTAAACTGACAGTAACCACAGGAGAGTGGGGAGGGGGAATGGGAAAACAGGGGAAGAGTAATTGAGGAATATGTATAAAGGACACATAGACAAAGCCCAAAGGGGGTAGGATTGAGGGTGGGAGGTGGGAATGGGAGGGGAGAGGGGAGTGGTGGAAAAAATGGGGGGAAATGGACAAAACTGTACTTGAACAACAATAAAAGAAATAAAAATGAAAAAATAAATAGGTAAATACAAGAGAAAATCAGGACTCCTTGATCTTCAGATGACAAAAATATAAACCATAGTTATGTAGAATAGTGTATTATCTCAGTCTTGTTGCCTATTCTGCAATCTCTAAGCTGTTTCATCTTCTTTCTTCTGAGGATATACATATCCTCAGAACTAAAAGTTTTAGGCTTTTTGCCAAGATTATGACACACACAAAGGAATCTATAGTGATTTTATAGAAACTGGGTCTCCAAGGTCCCTTTCGTTAATTCATTAAATTGCAAGTTTGCTAAATGAAATAAACACCAACCTTCTTAATGAGCAAAACTTTCTGCCCAAGAAGGTCAGATTACCAAGATCTTCAAAACCTGAAAGTGTCTTGATAATTCTCAGCTCTCAGAACTATTTTTTATTTTAATATATAGGTAGCATGAAGAAATATTCCTTAGGTTTATAATAATCAGAACCCTCTGTGAGGAAAATTTCATAATTCTTGTTGCTAACAGAAAGCAAAAAACTGCACATTCATTTCCAAACTGCACATAAATATAGAGTGAAATTATAAGCAAGAGAGAACAGAAAGGCACAAATAAATTTTAGCCTTAAGAACTAATGTTGCAGAATCCAGGTGGTGGAGGAGTGAATGGAAGTCACACTGACCTCCTCCCAGGGCCAATCAGGAATTACAACTGAATTGTGGAGAAATCGCCCAGAACAAACAATTGAACGATAGCGAGAGAGAAGCCTTGTAACCTCGAACAGACAGAAGAATCAGTTCAGCACAACCTGACTGGTAAGGAGTGCATCAGAGACGCAAAAGGGCTGGCAGGGAGCCGTCAGGTGGCAGCGCCAGAGGAATATTCAAGCAACCAGTTGGATCCCCCTGAGAAGAGCAGGTTCTAAACCATAAGCAGGGATCCCCAGCCTGCAGCACCAGAGCCCAAAAAGTACACAGATAACAGCCAGCTGCAAAAAGCAGCAGGGTCACTCTCTCCCAGAGATGGACAGCTGGAGACTGAAGGAGACAATTAAAGGGCCAACATATACAATTTCATTTGCAGTCACTCACCCTGGGCTCCAGCAAAGGTGGGGGCAGAGTGTGCTGGAGATGGCTGAGGAGAAACTGGGGATGGAGGCTTTTGGAAGAGAACTGAGGGAGTCGCCACTGGGATCCCAGTGCTGAATCATGCACTACGTGGCAGCAGCCATCTTGCTCAGGCAGACCACTGCCCTGAGCGGCAGCCTGAGAGGAAACGATAGCCCCACCCACAGAAGGCACTCTGCCCTGGCTCTGTTGTGCTTAAGCCTGACTGCTGAGTGCAGAGTGGCATCCACAGACAGTAGACCCCTGCAAAGAGGGGGCTGAGTGAACTAGAGAGGCTGAAAGAGAGACTGGGGACAGAGACTTTGGGGAGAGAACTGAGAGAGTAGCCTCTGGGATCTTGGTGCTGAATCATCCCCCATAAGGCAGCAGCCATCCAGCTCACACAGACCACTCCCCTCTGAGCAGTAGCAGCCTGAGGGGAAACATTAGCCCCAACTCCAGGAGAGAGTCGGCCCCGCCCTATGGCGCTCAAGCCTGACTGCTGAGCACAGAGTGACTGGATTAACAACAGTAGGAGACAGCCACAGACAGTAGATCCCAGGAAGTCTCAAACAGACTGCCTACGTTTATACAGAGTCAACATCTGACTTCACTAGAGGTAGATCCAGAAAGAAAAAACTGCGTCAAATACTAGAGGCTACCAAGGCAAAATCCACTGTGGTCTTCTCCATGATTTGCAATATTTTCTTTACTACATAGCTTTTTAATATTCATTTTTTTGTCCATCAAGTTGGTGCATATTAAGTCACTAGATTTTATACTATAGTCTATTTCTCTCCTTTCTTATAACAGTCTTAATCTCTTTATAGGCTTATTAATACTGGTTCATTTGCTATTGATAGTGGGATTGCAGGGAAGAGTTATTTCTGTGGTCGTGGGTTTGTTTCCTGGGCTTTGTGATTTTGCTCAGGCAGACAAATAATGGGAAGACAGAGAAACAACCCCCAACCAAAAGGAAAGGAGGAATCCTCAGAAAGACTACTCAATGAAATAAAGGCAAGTAAACTATCAGATATTGTGTTCAAAACAATGGTTATAAGGAAGCTCACTGAACTTAGTGAGCTCAGTGAGAATTACAAAAAACTACAGGGAAACTATGAGGAGCTTACTTCAAACTATATCAGCATGAAAAAGGACATAGAAACTATCAAGAAGAACCAAGAGGAAATGACAAATACAATTTCTGAATTGAAGAACACAGAAGAAGTAAGCAAAAGCAGGCTAGATGAAGCAGAGGATCGAATCAGTGAGCTGGAGGACATGGTAAAAAAAAAACCTGAAAGAGCAAGAAAATGAAAAAAGGCTCAAAAAGAATGAAGAGGTATTAAGGGAAATGCAGGACAACATGAAATGTAATAATATCCATAGAACAGGAATACCAGAAGGGGAAGAAGAGGACCAAGGGATAGAAAACCTGTTGGAAAAAGTAATAATGGAAAATTTCCCTGATTTGAGGAGAGAAAAAATAACACAAGTCCAGGGTGCACAGAGGGTCCCATTCAAGAGGAACCCAAAGAGACCCACTCCAAGACACATCATAATTACAATGGCAGTTATCAAGGACAAAGAGAGAATCTTAAAGGAACAAGGAAGAAACAGAAAGTAATATACAAGGGAGTCCCAATAAGGCTAGCTGCTGATTTCTCCACAGAAACACTACAAACCAGAAGGGAATGGCAAGAAATATTCTGAGCAATGAAAAGCAAAGGCCTGCAACCAAGACTACTCTACCCAGCAAGACTCTCAGTTAAAATGGAAGGTGAAATAAGGAGTTTCTCAGACAAAGAAGGCTAAGAGAATATACCTCTACCAAACCAGCATTTCAGGATATGCTTAAGGGACTGCTTTAAGAAGATGAAGAAAAAGAGTCAGAGAGAGAGGAACACAGGTACAAAGGGGAAAAATGAATAAGTACCTATCAATAATAACCTTAAGTGTAAATGGATTAAATGCTCCAATCAAAAGGCATAGGGTAGCTGAATAGACAAGAAAACATGGTGCATATATGTAGCCTACAAGAGACCCACCTCAGAACAAAAGACCTACACAGGTGGAAAGTGAAGGGTTGGAAAAAATATTCCAAGCAAATGGACAGGGAAAAAAAGCCAGGTAACAATAAACATATCAGACAAAAATAGACTTCAAAACAGAGGTCATAAAAAGAGACACAGAAGGACACTTCATAATACTAAAGGGAATAATCCATCAGTGAGATATAAACATTACAAACATATGCACCCAAAATAGGAGCACCCAATATAAGGAAAATCCTGGAGGACTTCAAGAAAGATATAGACAGCAACACACTTATAGTTGGGGATTTTAATAACCCATTGTCAACAATGGATAGATCATCCAAACAAAATACCAACAAAGATATTGTGGAACTGAACGACACATTAGCTCAAATGGGCTTAACTGATATATATAGAACCTTTCATCCCAAAGAAGCAAACTATACATTCTTTTCAAATGCACATGGAACATTTTCAAAGATAGACCACATGATAGGACACAAAACAAGCCTCAAAAAATTTAAGAAAATTGAAATCATATCGATCATTTTCTCAGACCACAAGGACTAGTGGATCAAAAAACTATGGTACATTTACACAATAGAATACCACACAGCAGAAAGGAAGAAGGAGCTACTACCCTTCACAACAGCATGGATGGAACTGGAGAGCATTATGCTAAGTGAAATAAGCCAGGCAGTGAAAGACAGATACCATATGATCTCACCTATAAGTGGAATCTAATCAACAAAATTAACAAGCAAGCAAAATATAACCTGCAACATTGAAATAAAGAACAAACTGACAGTAACCAGAGGGGAGGAGGGAGGGTGATGACAGGGGAAAAGGAGGATAAGGGTCATCGAGAAACATGCATAAAGGACCCATGGACAGAGCCAAATGGGTGAATGATTGAGGGTAGGAGGTGGGAGTGGATTGGGATGGGTAAATGGTGGTGGAAAAATGTTGAAAAAAAATTAATAGAATGGGGGAGGCTAAGAATAGTATAGAAAATTAAGAAGCCAAAGAACTGATATGTGCAGTCCATGGACATGAACCAAGAGGTGTAGGGATAATGGGATGGGGTGCAGGGTGGAGGAGATAAAGAGAGGAAAATGGGACAACTGTAATAGCATAATCAATAAAATATACAAAAAAATGGGGGAAATGATAGGATAAAAAAAAGAACTAATGTTGCTAAACAACAGCCCGAAGTTATGACCTACTGGCAAAAAAAAGTAAATACAATGAAGTTTTCATTTTCAGTGTCCTTTTAAAAAATCGTCATAAATTTTCATGTAAAAATATATTGTATCCATCTTTATCTAATGAAAGTATTAGTAATTTTGATAACTTGTAATGGAACTAAAAATTTTTATTATGTCATTTTAAAATTTATAATACTAGACTAGGTAAAAATCATGTCAGCTTGATATTTATGCATTAGTTGGTTTAGTATAGTCTGAGACAAATCAAGACAATAAATTCCTACTTTCTCCTCAATCATAACAACAAAAGATACATATACACATTCACCCACACAAATAATATGATCATAACTCCCTTGTAAAATAAGGTTATAGAGTCATGATTTATCTTCTCATTTGACACATCTCCCTCCATTACAAATATTGATTCATTAGAATGTTAGAATAAACAAAAATTAATCAGTCACATTCAAGGGTCAATTACTTTCTCAATTCTTGATTTGTAACATCTAAGACAAACTGAGTTTCGTGGGTAAACTGTATTGACTGATAAAGAAACCATGTTAGTTTTAGAACACTGAAACCTGACTGGAATGTGAAAGGTTGAGTTCAGTATAACGGTGACACTGTGCCCATATACCCATGACTTTAGGAGAAGAGGAAGTAAACTAAGCCACATAGGTATTCCTAATAGCATCCCAATTCGCCTACTGTGGCTGTACCTGGAGTGCCATTAATTTAAGAGAAGCTTTCAGTCCTCAAGCAAAGAATAAAAGAAAAACAATTTCCTTCTCTGTGATAGTATCCACAAATCTTGAGGTTTAACTGTGAAAGTTGATCTTGCTCCGACATTAGTAGGAAGAGTATATTTTAAATAAAGATGGTAAAAGTAAAATCATATAAAATAATCCAGGTCTGCAGGGGGGAATTTCTTAATTGTTTATTGACATAGGGGCTTCCAAGCCCTGGAGATACTGATGACTGAAAACAATTGAATTTCTTTGTGATTAATCATTGAAATCTAAAAAAGAAACAACCTTGGAAAATTTAAATTATCTCAATATTACAAAGTATTTGACAACTAGCTTTGATTACTTATGGGTAGATATACTAAGCCAAAACTGTTGGGAACAAGAATCAAACTATCTGATTGAAGATAAGGCCAGGATGAAAATATAGTTACTGCAATAAAAATATTACACATAGAAAGATAATCACTTCAAGATAGTCAAGTCAGTTTGCTTGTATTTATAGCCATTGTTGACGACTTATTTTGGTTTCACTATTCTATTCAAGTGTCTCTGAATTTTTCATTCAGACTGGGCAGAAAGGAGGAGTCCATGAAGAGAAACCACACAATAACAATATTCATCCTGCTGGGACTGACTGATGACCCACAACTGAAAGTTCTGATTTTCACCTTCATGTTGAGTATAGCTGGGAACCTGACCATTATCTCCCTCACCTTCATAGATTACCATCTTATAACAGCCATGTACCTTTTTCTCCAAAATTTCTCTCTCCTGGAAATCTCATTCACAACTGCTTGTATTCCCAGATTTTTGTACAACATATCAACTGGTAACAAAATCATTATCTATGATGCTTATGCTGTTCAAATATTTTTTACTTATCTTTTTGGGATAACAGAATTTTTTCTTCTAGCCTCTATGTCCTTTGACCCATATGTAGCCATTTGCAAACCCCCTGCATTATGTGACCATCATGAACAATAGAATCTGCAACGAACTTATTCTCAGCTATTGGTTTGATCATCATAATCCTCCCACTTTGCCTGGACCTCCATCTGGAATTCTGTGACATCAACATCACTGATCACATTTTCTGTGATGCCACTCCTCTGTTAAAGATATCATGCTCAGACACATGGTTCATTAAATGATTAAAATCATTTTAGTGTGCACTGTGTTGACTTTTATCATGACCCTTGTATGTGTTGTTTTGTCCTACATTTATATCATCATAACAATTCTAAGACTCTTGTCTGCCCAGCGAAGGACAAAAGCCTTTTCCACCTGTTCTTCCCACATGATCGTGGTTTCTATCACTTATGGCAGCTATACCTTCATCTATGTCAAACCTTCAGCAAAGGAAGAAATGGCTCTTAACAAAGGAGTTTCCCTGCTCATTTCTTCTATTTCACCTATGTTGAATCTATTTATTTATACTCTGAGAAACAATCAAGTGAAGAAAGCCTTGAATGACTCAATTGAAAAGATTCATTCTTCTTAAAGAAAAGGAAAAAGTAGTTGATTAATCAAAATGAAGGATAAATATTCCCTCAACTTTTCTGGTTAAATTCTAATCATATTTTGCCATGATCATTTCTCTCAGTTTTATTAACACTTTACAACTTCTTTCACTTAGTTGATGAGGTACTATTACAAATTAATTCCTCTATTTCAAATCTATTTAACAATTCTACCTACACGGGTATAATTGTATAATAAAATTTGGGTTAAAAGTTACAAATAAGGTATAATACAGTAATAAAGCACACAAGTTTTTATAAGAATACATTATAATACCAGAATTAGAAAAATATGATAGACTAAAATAAGGTAAAGGTACTACCAATGTAAACACTTTGAAAGTTGTCAACACAATTTAATAACTTATTTTTAATGTTAGCTTATCCTATAGCAAATCAGGGAAATCCTTAAATGGCAGTGACAGAAAAGATACTGAAAACATACAACCTAAGCCTTTAAAATGACATGAGTATAGCATAAATTACAGAAGAATGAATAAAGATGTGTTAGAATGTATCCAAGCAGAATGAATTTAAACACCACATGAAGATGGAAAATGAAATCTCAACAGCCACATGATGAAAAAAATTACAAATAGCACAACATGAAACTAAGATTACCTGCCATCTTGATGTACATTTAATGAACAGGAAAATTCAAACACCATCTGTCCACCCACAAATTCATATGCTAAGTTTAAATATTTTTTGGCTATCGGCTCAAAAAAGGAAAGAACAAAAAAGCTTCCTTAATGTAACTTAATACCTTTATTGTAGACTCACGTACATAGAGTTTTTAAAGTCTACAAATCAGATGTGAAATTAAAAATTTTTTAAATTAGAAATGTTTGCTCCATGACATATTATTATTGGAATTACCTATAAAAATGATAAATTACTGTATTGTATACCTGAAACTAATATAACCAGTATAAGATTGGATACCAACCATACTTAAATTTTAAAAATTTAGAAATAAATCCTTGTATTGTATTATAATAACTATGTACGGTCCCAGGTGGTTACTGGAAATATCAGGGTATAGAAAATCGCTTCATAAATTATATAAATGTCTAGCCACTATGCTGTACACTTGAAATGAATACAAAATAATTTGAGTGTCAACTGTAATTTTAAAATAAAGGCATGCAACCAAACCAAGAAAAGAAAATAAATAAATCCTTAAAAGTTAAGTGCACAAGCCAGTTAATAACCAATTAAAAATTTGAGGCTAAAATTACAACACAAGGGTGGGCACAAGTAGGTTACAGTTGCGAGTACAAGAAACGTTTGTTCTTTTTTTCCTCCAGTAAAGTGGCTTCAAAAATTCAGTGACCACCACATTGCAACCACCAACACGACCAGTTCACATAAAGATCAAAAATGAATGCTAAGCTACGGGGCGAATGGCCGACTGTTGAGGAACAAGACATGTATGATGTGGTCTCCCAGAATTACTCCACGGATTATTTATTAGTTATCAAGGAGATTAGGGGCTTTTAAAATGGGGAGGTTCAGTGAACACCAACTTAAATTATTAAAATTAGCCTATCTAACATCATATCATGTACCTTCATTTTTTAATTATTTTTATTTAATTTATTGGTGTGACATTGGCCAACAAAATCATATAGGTCTCAGGTGTACAATTCACCTGTACATAACGCACCATCCGCACACTGCGCCATATGTTCACCACCCCAAGTCAGGTCTTCTTCCATCACCATTTAAACCCCCTCTACTCTCTCCCAGTTCCCCCTACCACCTTTTTCTCTGACGACCATGCTGTGGTCTATGAATTTTGATTTTTACTTAATTCTCTCACCTTTTCACTCAGACCCCCAGCCCACCTCCCCCTGACAGTCTGTTCTCTGACAGTCTAGTGGAATTCACTTATGTGAGGAACCTAATAAGCAAAATAAACTAACAAACAAAATAGAAACAAACTCATACATACAGTTTATTCTTAGTTAGTCTTGTATTATATATTTTTCTATATGAACAACTGTAAACCTACTTTTGCTCTTTCCTGTATATCTAGCAAGCGATAACATGGTAAAAATCAGTATATATAAAGCACATATATGTATAAAATTTGTGTATGTAAATCACATTTGTATATATAAAGCTGTACTTAAGAGAAATGTATATACTTAAACATCTTTGATATTAAAATATTTTAAGCAGATTAAAAATAAAGGAACCCAGTCTCATCCTAAACAATTAGAATACCCAAAAAAAAACAAAGTACAATGAGCAATAAAATTTTACTACAAAAGCAAAAGTAGTAAGAGCAGAATATAAGGTAAATAATTCAGAAGCTGATTCTCTGTAAAACTCAGGAAAAAATAATCATACATGCCCAAATATAGGGGAAAAAAGAGGAAAAAAGGGACATGCTCAAGGGACAATTGTCCACTCTTCTGCTATGTTATTGAAAAAGGCACAAATATATAGTGATGGAAGATGATTTGACTGCCATTTAAAAATGACATTTTAAAAATAATATATTTTTAAAATCAGTGGCCTATTTTTATACAGCAATAAACACCTGCAAAGTATTAATAATAAAACAATTTCAATCATAACAGTAACAAAAGGCTATCATTAAGGAGCAAAGCATGGTTTGCTAAGAAAGCGATACAATAGATTTAAAGATATAAAGATGTAAAAAATACAATTTAAAAAGTTATTTTATTCTTGGATGCAAAGATTTACATCAAAAATATAATAGTTGATCCAAAACTAACATATGGAAGTCCATGCAGTTTTCATTACAATTCCAACAGTTATGTTATTAAACACACAAAATTATTTTCAGATCCACCTGGAAGAATTAAAAATCACAAATACCCACAAACATACAAATAAGAGACATCAAAATAAAATTTAAAATATGTATTGGCCCAGGAATAATAAAGGCACAGAACAATAAATAAACAGACCTTGTGTAAATAAACTAAGTATTCAATTATAAAGATGGAATTTAAGTTAAGGAAGAAAATGAATGATTATTTATGAATGTTGTTGCAACAACTTATTCATTTGTAAGTAAAAACATTAAACCAATTTTTTACAACATACTTGAAAACAAACCTCAAATGGATTTAAGGCCTAAATAGCTAGATAGATAGTTAGATACACACATACACACACAATGTGTGTATGCGTGCATGTGTGTCATGTCTGTAAGAAAATATGCAATGCTATTAAGTCATTTCTCAAAAAAAGAAATAAAGCCAGGACATTAAAATAAAGAAAAGATATATTCTTGAATACATGTAATTTAAAACACTTAATTAACCAATGGTACATGTCAATTTATCTCAGTAAAACTGGACAAAAAAATAAAAATATCTTTTCTCCCTGAGAGGAAACATGGTTAATAAATAAATACATGGAAAAAATTGTTTATTCTTGAGTGTATGCAAATGAACACAAGTAAAGCAACTTTAAAATAACATTGTATCCTTGCTATAATTGCAAAATTATGCCTTTTCATTATAACAATTGTCAATGTTGAAGTGAGATTATGTATTAATTCTTTTTATTCTTAATTTATTTAATTTTTTATTAAATTTATTGGGATAACATTGTTAATAAGGTCATATAGGTTTCAAGTGTACATTTCTATGATACATGATCTGCACATTGCATGGTGTGCCCACCACCCAAAGTCAAATCAACTTCAATCGCCATACATTTGGCCCCCTTTAGTTTTACTGCCCCACCACCACTTTCCCTCTAGAGACCACCATATTGTTGTCTGTGTCTGTGAGTTTCACTTTTGTGTCCCACATATGAATGAAATCATATGGTTCTCAGCTTTTTCTGACTCATTTGCTTAGCATAATATTCCCAAGGTCCATCCATGTTGTCACAAATGGCAGTATTTCATCTTTTCTTATGGCTCAGTAGTATTCCATAGCATACATGTACCATATTTTCTTTATTCAATTCTCTATCAAAGGACAGTTTGGTTGTCTCCATGTCCTGGCCACTATGACTAATGCTGCAATAAACATGTGGGTGCATATATCTTTGAAAATAACTGTTTTTAAGTGTTTGGGGAAGACGCCAGGAAGAGAGATTGCTGGGTCATGTGATAACGCTATTCTTAATTTCTTGAGGAACCACCACTGTTTTCCACAGTGGCTGTACCAGTTTACAATCCCAGCAGCAATGAACGAGGGTTCCTTTTTCACCACAATTTCTCCAAAGGTGTTATTACCTGTCATGCAGATAACAGCCATTTTAACAGGTGTGAGGTGGCATTTCAGTGTAGTTTTTTTCATTACCTTTGAAAGGGAAGAGACTGCAGACTGTCCATGAGATTCAGGAAAATATGACAGGGCAGCTGATGGTGTTTGGAAGAACTATATGAGGTCCCAAGGTGCCTACTTTGAAGGGCACTGAGGTGTAATTGTCTCATGTACAATGTTTCTTGTATCTTGTATCTTCTTCAATAAATGTCCCTACTTTTCATATTACATGGCCAGATACAGACCTCGTATGCTACTTAAAAGCACCATCCTTCATGAAATTCAGAGGTCTGTAGCTCAGCCTTCCCAATTACAGCTCAGCTCCAAGCATCTCTCATGAGTCTGTGTGCACCTGGCCAGGAAAGGTCCCACCGCATAGCCAGCACTCTCCCCACCTCCTATGCAGGAGGGGTGGTGAGGATGTTTCCAGACCACAGGGTCTCCAGGGATCCGCTGGTCTCAGGACTCCCGACTCCCTGCAGCTGACCAGGCTAGCCAGGGGAAGAGGGAAAAAAGCCTCATGTTTCCCCAGTGTGCTCGTTTTAAACTCCACCCAGAAATCCCTGAATGACTGAACATTCAGCTTTTTTTTTAAGATTTTATTGATTTATTTTTAGAGATAGGAGAAGGGAGGGAGAAAGAAAGGGAGAGAAACACCAATGTGTGGTTGCTCCTTCCACGACCCTACCCCCACGGGGGAACAGGCCCGAAACTGAGGCATGTGCCATGGCTGGGAATCTAACCAGCAACCCTTTGGTTTGCAGGCAGGTACTCAGTCCCCTGAGCCACACCAGCTTTTTTATAAAGTTGCATCAGTGCCTGCCGTTTTTTGTCAGCTACGCAGCATCTTTGACCCTCTTTTTAGCTGTAATTTTTAGTAAGGGCAAAAGTTTCCCAGCAGAGCACAGGCACACAAGCATCTGTCTGGGGTGGGGCGTCTGCCCACCACACAGGCCCCGTATGAGCTTCCCTCGGGCTATGTCCTGAGTGGCTCAACTGCTGGCACATTAGCACAGCCGTGCTGCTTTTGTTTACAGTTTGCTCCGGGCAGCAGCCTCCTTCCACAGCCCCACCCTTCAGGAAGGCACAGCCACTTGATTGCTCTTTTAATCTGCTGGCCTGGTGGTTTCCTAACCAGCACTTTTGCAACTCCCTCCCTTCTGATGAGAAGGTACTGGTTCTTGCTGGATCTGGGGTCCCTTGCCTGCATTGGGGTTCCCTGCTTTCCAGAAATTTCTGTTCTCACCTACCCCATTACAGCTTGAGTTCTTTATAAATTTTGAATATTAACTCCTCATTAACTCCTTGGCAGGTTGACTTTTCATCTTGTTAGTGTTTTCTTTGCTGTGTAGAAGCTTTTTAGTTTGATGTAGTCCCACTTGTTTATTTTTGTTGCCTTTCCTTTGGTGTCAAATTCAAAATACCATTGCCAAGACTCAGATTAAGGAATTTACTCCCTATGTATTATAGGAGTTTTGAGTTTTTAGGTCTTACATTCAAGTTTTTAACCTCCTTCAAGTTTATTTTTGTGTATGGTATAAGAGAGACCCAGTTGCATTTTTTGCATGTGGCAATTCAGTTTTCCCAATGCCATTTATTGAAGAGACTCTCCTTGCCCTATTTTATATTTTGGTCATAACCATAACCTTTGTCATAAATTAATTGACCATAGGAGCATGAACATTTTTAAATGACATAAATATATAGTATATTAAATTTTAGGTCTGATGAAACATCAAGATATTAAACATAAATATGACATGTTTAGAAGTTTAAGAATATTGATGTATATATTCAGTTATACATATTATGTTGTTATTTATTTTTAAAGAGTACCCTTAAATATGTGGTATATCTGAAGAGAAAAGCCTGAAAGTTTGATACTATGATTAAGCAGTATGGGTTGTGTTTTATATAATTTTCCTTTTCTTGTCTAAGCAAAATTTCCCAATATAGTGTTATTCATATTATAAACCAGTAAATGATAAATGTGATTTCTTTATGGTCCTTCCATATGGTATGTCTTTATGGTCCTTCCATATGGTATTTCTTTACTATTATGCTATGTAATAGTAAAAAGGAGCTAAAGTTGTGTTTTATAACCAGATTCCTTGACTGTCCACCTTTTTCTGCAGCTGCATCCTCCAATCTCCAAGGACACTGTCTCTGAAGAAGCCACGGTAGCATACTTTTTTTACCCCAATTTTATTACACAGAAGATTCATTAGTGGCTTTGTCCCAGGGTCACCAGGGACTCTTTGTTTATCCATTTAGTTGAATTTTCATCAAACAAAGCAAATGCCAAACTAAATATAGTAAATGTGCTCACAGTCCTGAGTCTATAAAAGCCCATGATAACAACTTTCCTAAAACTAGAGAAGATTCCTGACATTCCACAACCTTCATATTAGATTATTATTATTATTTGATATTTCAATTTTCTGAAGGGGGGTTAAAATAATATAACAAGGATTTCCATGTAATTGGTTGGAGATGGATACTCCCAAGAAGTATATGTATCTTAGAGTTGCTGGGAATATAACAGTGGATTCATAAGCAAAAGTGGCCCGAAGTTCACATGAAAATTTTCATCCCAACTATCATTTGCAACTTAGGAGTTTTAAGGTTTCATGTGTTTCAGCAACCAACAGAAACTATGGTTGACAGTCATAATAGTAAGTGAGATAAAATTTGCCATTTTAATTATATTTAATTTTGTGTGGATTTTTATTGAGTTTTATTATGCTTGGGAAAACATAATTTACTTATCATTTTAAAATTGGAAATGTAAATAATAATATCTATATTGGTGAAGCATACATGTTTTTACTATTTTAGAATGAAGTTTCTTTGCACATATAAATGTCATTTACTTGAAGATTTTTATGCATAAAAATATATTGGCACTTAAAAGGATTAAAATTGGATATCTATTCAGAAATATATTACCTATATCATCAACTTTACATTAAAGATGAGATATATATTCATCTAATTGTGTAAGTAGACTTCTTAGAGTCCCAAAAGAATGACACATTGACTGAGCTGCATCACCTCATTAGAGATCTCTGTCCTCATTTCAAACATGTCTTTGGGAACAAGTAATCATATTTCACTGTGAATTATTTTTTAAAACTTGTTTTGTTATGCTTTGTGATACCTTAGAAAGAAAAACAACCCAATGTTGTTAAAGCGTGGAATGACAGTCCACGGTGACAGGTTTACTTAGTGAGAGGTTGCATGAGTTGCCTGAGATTAGAAAAAGGGCTGAAGTAAGAGAGTAGATGGAAAGCAGAAGTCTTTCTCCTCAATCTCAATTAGATCTAATAGAGCCTTGACTATATCTCCAATTGCCTTAGCGTGTTTTGTCAGGCGAACCATGAGCCTAGTTTAGTTCATCTCTCTTATGTTGAGTACTGCAGCCCAGAGGCCTTAACTGCCCTCTCTACTACATAGTCAGAGCTGAGCCTATCCCACATCAATAAAGCAACACAATAGCTGACACAATAAAGTGAGTCCACATACAAATAAATTGGGGTCTCCAATGGGAAACTTTTCATAGTTTACTCTTGTTGGGAAATTCTAACCTAGGGACACTAATTTTAAAATAAAAATATTTGAGTCCCTACCAATGTAACTGCCAGTGCCTTAAAACATTCTGTGAAAAAGCTATTAACACAAACTCAGAATCAAAATAGTCCACACACTCCGGATTTAACATCTTCCAGAGAGATGCCCTCAATGCAACAAAAAAAAAAAAAAAAAGCATCAACAGAATTTTACTGGAACATATAGCGAAGAAAAGGCAGTTTCTCTTTATCTGCTGTGAAGGTGATAAACACAAGCAGGAAAGCTGACCTTCTTTGAAAGCAAAAGAAAAAAATTCAGCAACAGATTTTAGCATAGAAAATTATTTTTAAAATTCAATAATTGTTTAATCCAAATTTTACATTTTTAAGGTTGAAAAAGAAAACATTTTGGTTACATAACCAGCCTCAAGTTCCTTAGCCGGCTGAAGACAAAATGAGCTCTTTTTAAGTTAAATTTATTGGGGTGATATTGGTTAATAAAATTATATAGGCTTTGAGTATACAATTCTGATACATCATCTGCATATTGCACTGTGTACCCCCAAGTTATGTCAAAGTGCTTTGAATTATAAGTCCAAAAAGAAAGAAAAATAGCTTCATAAGTGTCTGGAAAACATACACAGGTAAAATCACTTAGAAACATTTATAAAACTGTTGATAACATATCTGGGGCTCTGTTAGTTGTATGGTGGAAAAGACACACATTTAAGATCCCCACAAGTTAGTATTCTTTCTCACATGTTAAAAAAGTAGAAAACATTGTTTTCCATGGGAACACAGTGACAAGAGATAACATAGTTATCAGACTTGCAGGAAACTTTCCAGATAGTTTGAAGATGAAGTTGAAAACCAATGGAAAAATAGAAGATATTCAGGTGAGTGAAGGACGGAAAACAGATGTTTTGTGAGAAATGTTTACTAAAATACCTGTCACATGAAATGCACTCAATAAATATAGTCTACATGTTATTATTTTTATTGAAAGGTCTCACTAAGAGGAGGAGGAGTAAGAGGGATAGAGAAGATAATCAGTTGTATTTGTGACATAATGGATTTGAAGTCCATGTGTAATGTTCAGATAAATATGTCAGTTTGCACTTGGAAATCAGAAAGGACTATTGCAAAATAAAAATACAGATTTACTAAGAATCATCTGAAAGATATTTTAAAAAGTAGAAGTCGATGAAAACACAGAGGAAATAGTATGGTGAGAAGTGAAATGGGATGAAGAAAACACCAACAGACAGATAAGAAGTCCAGAAAAATATATCATCTGTGATATCTTTGAAGTTTATTGGCAAACTTCATAAAAGTATAAATGTATGTTGTGCATAACTATATTGTGCATTGAGATAGGTTATATTCTGTACCACCGTGAATTAGAAGTGATTATTTAGGGACAGATAAGCTGTAGAAGGAGGTAACGCCAGGAGGAGAACTGAAAAAGTGTGTGCACGTGTGTGAGTGCCCGCAGAATAGAGCTTAGAGGGGTTCGGAAGAGAAGCATACATGTATGCAATAAACAAAAATGGAATACAAAATTCTTTCATTATAGAGCTGGATCAGAGACTTCAAGCAACTACAGAGTGTGCATGGAGAACCCAAGTTCTCTAACATATATTAATACTTACAGAACAAAGTGTCAAACAAATACATTACACAGGATTCTTGAAAGTCAGGACATTTTGCTCCCATAGGAGCCAAAAGTAGTCCTTTACAGAATATGCACTTAAATGGTAAATATTTTTTAAATAATGAATTTTTAAAACCGGACTAGGATAGATTTCATACTTTTAAAATAATCTACAATAAAATATCTCACTGTTACATGCAGATTTAACAGAAGTCAAAAATCAGCAATGAGAAACAGTACTGTGACCACGTTCATTCTGCTGGGACTGACAGATGACCTTCAGCTGCAGGTTCTGATTTTTATCTTTTTCTTTCTCACCTATATGCTGAGCATAACTGGGAACCTGACTATCATCTCCCTCATCTTACTGGATTCTCACCTTAAAACTGCCATGTACTATTTCCTACAAAATTTCTCCTTCTTGGAGATCTCATTCACATCTGCTTGTATCCCCAGATACTTGTATAACATAGCAACAGGTGACAAGGTCATTACCTACAATGCGTGTGTCATCCAAGTGTTTTTTACTGACCTCTCTGCAGTAACAGAATTTTTCCTTCTGGCTGCCATGTCCTATGACCGCTATGTGGCCATCTGCAAGCCCCTGCATTATGGGGCCATCATGAATAGCACGGTCTGCAGAAGACTTGTCTTTTGTTGTTGGGTAGCTGGTCTATTCATTATAATCCCTCCACTTAGTCTAGGCCTAAATCTGGAATTTTGTGATTCTAATGTCATTGATCATTTTATCTGTGACGCATCTCCCCTCCTGAAAATTTCTTGTTCAAATCCTTGGTTCATGGAACAGACCGTTATAATCTGCGCGGTGCTGACCCTCATTATGACACTTATGTGTGTAGTGCTGTCCTACATGTACATCATCAAAACAATTTTTAGGTTCCCTTCTGCTCAACAAAGGAAAAAGGCCTTTTCCACCTGTTCTTCCCACATGATTGTGGTTTCAATCACTTATGGCAGCTGCATCTTCATCTACATCAAACCCTCAGCAAAGGAGTCGGTGGCCATTAACAAGGGTGTGACAGTGCTCACTACTTCCCTTGCTCCAGTGCTGAATCCTTTCATTTACACCTTAAGAAACAAGCAAGTAAAACAAGCCTTCAGTGACTTAATCAAAAGAATTGTGATATTTTCCAAAAAATAAGAGAATGTGAAGCAAAATAAACACACTTATAATGAGCCTACCAAATTCTCTAGTCAGGTTAACTTATTCAGAACACTCTCCTTCCTCACAATCCGGTGACATCTTTCTCACAAACCTCTTTTAAGATCCTTCTATACACAGGCATATTAATAGCTTTTTAAATTTGAATCCTTGCCTCACCTTCAAATTAATACCCAAAAATAAAAATAAAAACTAAAACAGAAGTATACCTCCAAATTAGAAATATCAAAAGAGAAATACATAGGTTAGTAAATCTTTACGTTTACCAGCAAAAGAATAAGTAACAGTCGCCATTGTTTCATCCAACCCAAACCTTTCAAATGATTTATTGATTGATTCACTTAACAATTATGTGTTGGGTACTTTAGGACAGGTACTGTTTTAAGCACTAAAAATAGAGAAGAGTCAACAAACCAGCAAAAACTTATTCCCATATATCCTGAGGGTTAAATAAAACTAGTTCTATGTAAAATAAAGCAAAATGGCTACCTTGTACTCAAATAAGTTTTTTTCATAAAAGGACATTATAGACTTCATAATGATGGGAAACATCTAAAATATTGAGACAGGATAGTAAAAAACTAGCGAAATTCCTTGGCAGGTGGAATAGCGAAACTGAGACAGACAGCTGAACACAATGGCTGAGCAACTCACAGCCAGATACAGACAGTCACCTCCCTGGAGACAACACCCAGGTCCCAGTTATGTTTCAGCTCCAGACCCAGAAAAGCAGTAAAACCAGGTGGGCAACTCCAGGACCAACTGCAACAACTAAAGACCCCCCTGCCCTGGTCCTGACCAATCAGATGAGACCATGACCCTGAAAGGGCACCCCTGAAGACCTGATGAATATTCTGCTGAAATCCTCTTCAAAGGCCTCCTCCGAGATTCCGCCTGCAAGAAAGAGCTAAAAGCCTCAACACGAAGGATCCCTGAGCACTTTCTCTCTCTGGACAGCAACCAAGGCCATTTTCCTTTTCCTTCTGCCCCGCCCCTAACTTCTTTCCTCACAGGCGTACGTCCCTTAAACGCTAAGGCAAGGGGCTGCTAGCAGCTTGTCCCGGGCTAACTCCCTGACCCAGGCCCAAAGGCCCCTTCTCTTTGACCACCCAGTGAGCTAAGGCAGCCCTTCCGAGGCTCTCCTGCTGCTGCTTTATGTAAGCCTTTCTCACCACTCTCCACTCTTGGCAGGCCTATTCTCTTTCTTGAGGATGTATTAATAAAACTCTTGCTCATCCATTTTCATCTCATTAATCTGTAATTCTTTACTGCACTGGAAGAACTGAGCTTCCTGTAACAATACTAACACTTATAAGAATTTTTAACACTTATTAAAAATTATAAGAATGGTGTCATATATCAAATTGCTAATAACCAAAACTTTTAAATGTCATAAGCCTTGCTCAAAAAATACATTAAGTTAAAAGAAAGATGATGAAAATAGATAACTACTTTGAGGAATTTAAATATTTTGGTATTGCAAAAACTCTACCTGATGTAAACACATATCCTGAAATGTCAACACAGAATGTCACTAAAACAGAACAGCTTTCAAAAGGGATATGAAAAGCACTAGTAAAGATATTGTATGTTTTATGATATGAAAAGTTATGATTGGAAAGACACAAACTCTTTACCACATTTCCTTCAAAAAAGAGAAGCTCATATAGTTCATCATCTGTAACTATTTCCCCCATCCAGCTACACTTGAGGCTCCAGAAATTTGAGCCTACATTTCCCCTCTGTTTTCTTGTCTAGTCTTTTCCATACACTGTTTCTCTGTCAAAAATATTTTCCTCATTCTTTGTTAACTCACACTTTTTTCCCTTAATTTCTTACATTTAAAAGCCGCTCAGTTTATTCAAAAATTAAACATAAAACTACCATATGATCCAGCAATTCTACTTTTGGGAGTTGTCCAAAAGAATTAAAATCAGGACATTAAAGAGCTACCTGCACTCCCATGTTCACTGCAGCAATATTCATAACTAAGATGTAGAAATAACCTAGATATTTATCCACTGACTAATAGATTTTAAAAATGTAGCCTAGACATACAGTGGGATATTATTCATCCTTTAAAAAGAGGGAAATTTTGCAACATGCAACATGGATGGAGCTTATAGACATTATGCTAAGTAAAACAAGCCAGATACAAAAGACAAATACTTTATGATTCAACTTATTGAAATATCTAAAAAGTCAAATTCATAAAATCAAAGACTAGAATGGTGGTTACCAAGAGCTGTGGGATAGGGAATTATTAATAAACAGGCATAAGGTTTCAGTTAAGATTTTAAAAGCACTAAAGATCTGCTTTAAAACACTGTACTTTTGGTCAACAGTAGTGTACAATATTTTTTCATATTTTTTATTGTTGTTCAATTACAGTTGTACCCATTCTTCCCCAATTACTCTCCCCTGCTCCACCCATCCCCCAACTCCCACATTCAACCCTCCCCTCCCCCATTGTCTTTGTCCATGGGTCCTTTATACATGTGCCTTGACTTGACCCTTCTTCTTCTTTCCCCCGTTGTTCCCCTCCCCTCTCCCCTCCAGTTACTGTCATTTTTTTTCTTTATTTCCATGTCTCTGGTTATATATTGCTTGCTTGTTTGTTCTGTTGATTAGGTCCCATTTATAGGTGTGATCATATGATATTTGTCTTTCACCGCCTGGCTTATTTCACTTAGCATAACACTCCCCAGTAATGTACAATTTTTAAGAGGAAAGATCTCATGTTCAGTGTAAATTTTTTAGGATAATAGGGAATTTATTGGATATGGGATACAAAATAAAATCAATCCAGAGCTCCCTTATACAGGCTTCACACCACCAAATGGCCAGCAAAGAATAAAAAGATGCAAAGCTCCCAAAAGTGACAGAAGCTCAGGTTAAGGGTGATGACTGGGTCAGATGAGCCCATCTCTGGAGGAGCCCACTGTTTGCGCTACGACAGCAGCAGGTCAAACTACCGCTTTTCCGACTGGAGGCTGATGTCAGGGACACCCTGCGCACGTCATTGGCTGGAGCTGCTGGTCAGTAAGCAGGCTGTTTAGTCCCTCCAAACATCATCCTTCAGTTGCTACACTGTCAAATCCTGTTTCTGTTCTGCTAGTGCCTGAGAAAACCAACAAATGGTGGCTTTTAGGCAGAGGGGCTTATCCGAAAAGGTGAGGCAGAGCCAGCCAGGATCCTTACACAGGCAAGACTTGCCAAGAGACAGTATCAGCTTATTGTCCAAGAAGTGGTGATAAAGGAGCAGCTCTTCCTCAAATGTGCATGGGCCCAGGCGCTCGTTCAAGTTAATCCAGACAGGCCAGCACCACAATCGAAAACAGAAATCTTCAGTGCCTTCCACCTGTGAGCTACCTGCTCAAACACCTCGTATGTAGCAAACAGATGCAAGTCAGAAGGAAAAATGGGGAGCCAAGGGAGGTTCTAAAGTTGGAGTCAGAAAGCCCCTGAGTTGCTACTGATTTTTGTCAAGCTCCGTTATTTGGTTTCCAGTGAGCAGTCACTGGGGGCAAAGATTCCAAACAGCATAGTGAGAAAGGCCACCAAAGAGGACCTGGCAAGTGTCTTCACATGCATTGTCGCTTATATAAAAATAATATCCAACTGTTTACTTATTTATGAAATTAATATGTAGTCCTTATAAATTTATGAATAGAAGAAAAATACAAAGAACAATAGAAATCATAATTCCAAAGAAAATCCCTATTAACTATTTTTTTTCCACTGTGAACATTTTCCTTTACTTTTTATTATGGGAAATGTCCAGCATATACAAAGTAAATAGAACAGTGTATATTTTTTAAGGAGAAAGGTATGTTAAATGTTCTTAATACAACATTTTAAATGCATATTTTTCAAATAAAAAAGAAACAAGTACATATAAATATGCTTTTAAGGGAATACCAAAATCTAGCTTTATACTAGTTAATATTTCTACATTTGATTATCAACTCATCACTTAGCAATACCTATTGCTACTAAAAAGACCATTCCTTTAAGGTTTACCACTTTTTTCTTAAAGATTTTATTTGTTTATTTTTAGAGAGAAGGGAAGGGAAGGAAAGAGGGAGAGAAACATCAATGCGTGGCTGCCTCTCACGTGCCACCCACTGGGGACCTGGCCAGCAACCTAGGCATGTGCCCTGACTGGGAATGGAACCTGTGGCCCTTTGGTTCTCAAGCTGGCATTCAATCCACTGAGCCACACCAGCCAGGGGAGGTTTCCCATTCTTATAATGTCCTTGGTCCATGTCTATACTTCAATCTTGAAAGTTAATGAAAAGATTATTAGAATATCTAATATATATTTGGTATAAAACAGAATAAGCTCAGAACAACACGTTAGGTCATAATTACAATATTAATACTGTTATCATGAACAATAAAGATCTATCAGTTTGGAGAAAAAAATATCATGACTACTGGGAATTTTTTCCCGCCAAATCTCAAATGCCCCCTAAACACAAAAAAAATCACCACACAGTAACAACCTGTGTTTCCCTAATCAAAATATGCTTCTCCAATCAAAATATGTTTCCCCAATATTTTCTTTTTTTCTGTCTATATCCTTTAGTAGATTGTCAATATTGAAGTCAGACCCTTTGTTAATATTGTTCCCTTGGATATGAATAGTATTTGGTCTTGCAAATATGTTGAAAGTATGCCTTTCCTAACTGTAAAAACAACCTCAAATGTAGTTGAATCATTATAACAGAAAATGAGGCATTCGACAAAATCCAACATCTATTTACCCTCAACAAAGTAGGTATAGACGGGAACATACCTCAACAAAATAAAGGCCATGTGTAAGCCAATAGCTAACATCATACTCAACGGTGAAAAGCTTTCAGTCAAACAGACAAGAATGCTCTCTCTCAACAGTTTCACTCAACACAGAATTGGAAAACCTAGCCAAAGAAATAAGGCAAAAAAATAAAAATAAAAGGCATCCAAATCAGAAATGAAGGAGTAAAACTGTCACTATTTGTGGATGACATGATGTTATATATAGAGAGCCCTAATGACCACCAAAAAAAACTGTTAGAACAAACAAATTCAGTAAATTTGCAGAATTCAAAATCAATATACAAAAATCTGTTATGTTGCTATACACTAAATATGAACTATCAGAAAAAGAAATTAAGAAATCTGTCCCATTTACAATTGCATCTCAAAGAATAAAATATCTGGAATAAATTAAATCAAGAAGGTGAAAGACCTGTACACTGAAAACTGTGAGACATTAATGAAAGAAACTGAAGAACACACAAATAAATGGAAAGGAATCGAAACAATGTGGTATTAGCTTAAACACAGGCAGACAGATCAATGGAACAGAAATTAACTCTCACATATGTACTCACATAATTTCGAGACGGATGTCTAACTATGCAATTGAGAAAGCACAGTCATAAACAAATGATACTGGAAAAACTGGACATACACATGTAAAAGAATGAAGGTGGAACCTTATTAAATGCCATATACAAAAAAATTAACTCAAAATGGATCGAGGGCCTAATTGTGACACCTAAAATAAAACAAGTAAATAAAAAATTCAGAAAATAACATAGGACAAAAGTTTTTCTGGATTTGGCAATGATTTCTTGGCTATGACACCAAAGGTACAGACAACAAAACAAAAAAATAAACAAAATGAACTGTATGAAAATTTTTAATTTTTGTGCATCAAAAGACATTTTGATATCCAAAATATATAAAGAATCAATACAACTTAATACCAGGAAGACAAACAATCCAATAAAAAATGGGCAAAGGACCTGAACAGACACTTCTCGGATGACATACGAGGGTACATAGGCACTTGAAAGGATGCTCAGCATCACTAGCCATCAGAGAGATGCAAATTAAAACCACAATGAGATACACTTCATACAGGTCAGAATGGCCATAATGAACAAATCAGCAAACAAGTGCCGGTGAGAATGTGGGGAAAAGGAAACCCTGGTGCACTGTTTGTGGGAATGCAGACTGCTGTGGCCCCTGTGGAAAACAGTATGGAATTTCCTCAAAAAACTAAAGCTGGAACTGCCTTTTGATCCAGTGATCTCACTGCTGGGATTATACCCTAAGAATCCTGAAACACCAACATAAAAGAATCTATGTGCCCCAATGTGCATAGCAGCACAATTTACAATAGTCAAGTGCTAGAGGCAACCTAAGTGCCCAACAGTAAATGAGTGGATCAAAAAACTACAGTACTTTTACACAGTGGAATACTATGCAGCAGAAAGAAAGAAGGAGCTACTACCCTCCACAACAGCATGGATGGAACTGGAGAGCGTTATGCTAAGTGAAATAAGCCAAGTGGTAAAAGACAGATACCATATGATCTCACCTATAAGTGGAAACTAATCAATAAAACAAACAAGCAAGGAAAACATAACCAGCAACACAGAAATAAAAAAACAAACTGCCAATAACTAGAGGGGAGGAGGGAGGGGGATAACAGGGGAAAAGGAGGGGAAGGGTCATCAAGGAACATGCAGAAAGGACCCACTGACAAAGTCCAATGGGGGAAGAATTGAGGGTAAGAAGTGGGGAGGGGTGGGGTTGGGGAAAGTGGTGGCAGGAAAATGTTGACAAAAACAAATAGACAGGAGGAGGTTAAGAATAGTATAGGAAATTGAGAAGTCAAAGAACTGATATGTACAACCCATAAACATGAACTAAGAGGTGTGGGGATGGTGGGATGGGGTGCAGGGTGGAGGGGATAAAGGGGAGAAAAAAATGAGACAACTGTAATAGCATAATCAATAAAATATACCAAAAGAAATTTATCCTCCAGATATATTTACACACACGAAATTGTAATAGCAAGCATCTGAACACAATCTAAGTGTCCATCAGTGGGGGCTGGTTAAACAAATTACGGTATAGTCATACAATGGATAATTATGCAGGTCAAAAAAAGTATTAAGAAAAACTTTGTGAACTGCTTTGGAAATACTTTTAAGACTTTAAGTGAAAAAAGGTGAAGAACTTTATAAAGAGAAATCTAACATTTATTTTTAAAAAGTGGAGGAAGCATATTTGTTGCCTATTAAAGCAATATATATTGTATTGTTAGTTTCGTATTTGCCTATAAATACAAAACTAACAATAATGGTTACTTTGAGGGAAGGAGAATGAAAAAATGGGCAAATGGAGGTCAGGATGGAAAGATACTATTAGTTTTTATGATTGAATTATATAAATGTATTGCCTAGTCAAAAGTAAATAAATGCTTTTTAATGGGAAAAAATTAAAAAAACAAATGTTGATGAGGATGTGAAGAAAAGGGAACCATTCTGTACTGTTATCTGGAATGTAAATTGGTGCAGCCACTATGGAAAACAACAAGAAGGTTTCTCAAGAAATTAGAAATTGAACTACCATATGAGTCAACAATTTCATTGCTACATTTATCTGAAAAAAAAATAACAAAAAGAGAAACTTAAAAAGACATATGTTCACTGCAGCATTATTCACAAAAGCCAAGATATGGATACAACCTCAGTGTCTGTGGGTGGACGGATGAAGAAGGTATGATATGTCTATACTGATATATACACATGTGTGTATACGTACCAAGGGAATATTATTCACCTATAAAAAAGGAAGAACACTTGCCATTTTTGACAATATGGATAGACCTTGAGAGCATAATGCCAACTGAAATAAGTCAGACAGAGAAATACAAATACTGTGTGATATCACTTGTATGTGGAATTTTTTTTTTTAATTAAAAAGCTGATAAAGAAAACAGGTGGGTCATTATCAGAGGTGGTTGCCAGAGTTGGGGGTGGAGATTGGTAAAATCGGTAAAGGGAGTCAAAGATACCAACCTACAATTATAAAATAAATGTCAAGTGGATGTAATGCACAGCATGGCAACTATAGTTGATAATATTATATTGCATATTTAAAAGTTGCTAAAAAAAATAGATCTTAAGAGTTCTCATCACAAGAAAAACTTTGTAGTCATGTATGGTGACAGATGTTAGCTAAACGTATTGCGGCGATCATTTTGCAACGTAAACAAATATCGAATCACGATGTTGTACATCGCAAACTAATATAATACTGCATGCCGAGTATATCTCAATTTTTTCAATGATGACTCATGGTCTACAATTAGTGATTTTGAATAGTTTCATGTTAATTAGTTGACAAAAAAGTTGCAAAAATTATGTAAGAAATATTTATATAATGTTACACATGTATGTAAAACTACTGACATTGGTGCATAGGAAAAGTTGAAAAGCTTAGGTATAGGTATAGACTTAGCACAAGTACTTATCACTAGATTTGTGATTATTTATATATTTTCTTATGATTATCTGCATTTTTACCTCTTTTAATTAAAACATGTGATAAGGCAAAAAAAATAGTCCTGTTGAACTTATATCAGCCACAGGAGGCGTGGCACGAACACAGGAAATACAGACATGTACCTGCCATCTGATTTTTGTTGCTGTGTGTTGGCCTGTGTTGGATGTTATTGCTGCAACTTCTTTTCTCTGAGGACGCTGTCCTCACTGCTATACATTTTTCAGGATTTCTGCCGAGTTCGTTATACAGAAGATTCACTAGTGATCTTTTTGAAATTGTGTCACCAAGGTCCCTTTTGTTTGTTCATTTTATTTTCGCTTTGGCAATAAAACAACTGTTAATGTTATTCATGCAGAACCTTCTCACTCTGTCCATAAGAATCAGAATATCAACCTTTTCAAAATGAGAAAGACCTCCAATATTCTAAAACCTTTGAATGCTATGTCATTGTACTTTCAACCTTAAAACTTTAAAGTGAGATGAAGTCCATGAGGAGAAAAACTTGGCAATGTGTCGGAGGTAAAAATCACTGAGCTCAAAGGCATTCCACGGTGCCTGTAAGGGGAGCGCTAATCCGTGAGCAGAGTGGCCAGAAGTTCACAAGCCTCTGCTAACAAGAGCCACTCTTCTTAGTATCTGCAGGAAAATTCTTGTTGCATGGCCTTTGACTCCATCATTTAGCCAAGCTAGTGTATAAAGAGTGTAATCTAGATGGCTACGTAACAGTTATCTGACATGAAGTCACCATCCACTTCAAAGTAAATATGAACGCCCTCTAAGCATGCCTCATAACTAAAAGTTAATAATATAATGAAAGGCCTCTATAATCTTAAATTTTTGTAATTCTCTGCAAGAGAAAACAGAAATGTCAGTTACAGTCCCATTTCAATAATTTTTTTCAAACTTTTTCTCTTCGTATTCTGCACCAGAACAGAACGCCAAGGACTGGGAAAAAAGACACATATTTTAGAGCAGGAATTCTATTCAGTGTGGTCAGGCTGGGTTTGGACATACTGTACTAAGTTCTTGGAAACTGAGGAAAAGGATTGACAGGAGACTGGATGGGCTGTAGAGGTAATCCTCCAGTGAATCTTAATTTGACCTATTTAGTTATTCCCAGTGTGGGCCTACAAACCCTGGAAATGTCATGTCTCCTCAGAAAGCCCCAGGACTGTCTTCCTTCTCTGTTATGGTGGCTGTATAATCTCTGGGCTTTACTATGGGCTAGAAACATCTGGTAGCTGACCCTGCTCTCAATTCCAAAGAAATGAAAAAATTTTTAAAAGAAAAATCAGAGCCTCCAGGGGAAAACTATTCACCTCCAATCAAAGCTTTCCATTCATTAATATAAACTAATCTCAAATCCTATAGATGCTGATTCAGGATTTAAAATATTTGAGATTATAATGTTGTTAGTTGGTAATTACTGAGAAGGAATTATGAAACAGCCATGAGCACAAACTTAGAACACAAAGTCCTTAACCTCATATTAATATGATACTGAAAAATGAACTGAAGAGGTATAAATGACAACAATGAGGGGAAGATGATATATTTTCCTGACACAGGGAGAAGCACCCAGGTATCATTTTTGTTTTTTGTTTTAGTTTTTATGGCTAAGATACCAAATAGACATGCAAGTAGATCTTTGTGGTATTTTAAGGTATATGGCATATGACAAATTATGTATTAAATTGTACAAGTTTTACATTTAATGTTTATATTTCTGTATTATTTATATTGATATATAGGTATATTTACAGAAGGAAAATCTAAAAGCGCATGTTCCAAAATATTTGTATTGCTATGGTATTTTATATGTTTCCCCTTTTTACACATCAGACAAAATTTTCTAGTTTATAAATTATCCACAAACAGTGTGCTGATTGCAGAGGGTGAGGGGTGAACTGAAGTGGAAGAGGGTATGGGGGGATAAACGGTAATGGAAAAAGTACAATAAAAAATGAACTATTCAAAAATAAAAATAAAAACAAGTAAAGAATAAACTGGAGGTCTTATAATTTTCAACTGCCTTAGAATGCATGAAAAGAAATAAAAATAAGCTAGACTAGTACTTTAAAATTTTGTTCTAGTGTCCTGTGGCTGATGTTAATTGATGCTTAATCTTCTCTGTGAGGATGCTATCATTACTTATTATTGTTAGGGATTTTTTTTTTTTACATTTTAATGCACAAAGATCCATTAGTAACTTTTGAACCTACATTATAAAAGACCTTCTTATCTTTCAACTTAATTACAGATTACAAATGTCAAATTAGTATTGTAATAAACTCTCAGCCCAAGAATTTCAAACATTAGATTTTTCTCCCAAAGACCTCACTCACTTTGAAAAGTTTTTCATCTCAATAATGAAGGATATTAGAGAATAATGAAGAAAATACTGCCCAGATATATAATGACAGAAAAGCAATTGAGCAAAAGCATGATTTTGCACTACATTGCAAACAAAAAACTCGTGAATTCCCAGGTCTGTGTGTGTGTGAATGTGCATGGCAACACTAAGAGTAGGCTCACATACAAGTCTCCACTGCGCTTTCATTTTCAGTTTTGTATTGTTAAGAATTTTTGTGCCATTACAGTGAACAGAAGCAATGAGTAACTTTTGAAAGCACGAGAGTGCTGCCATCAGATATACTATAGTCATTAAGAGCAGTAATTGAGAGGTCATCAAAATGTCATATTATTTATTGTCATGCAGTAGCTACACCTTTAAACTAAGAGGACCTTGGGTGGGTGATATCATTTTATTCGAGATCAATACATGTATTATAAATGTAAATTATTTGATTTTGGGTGCTGGGCACACAATGCAAATACAGATGATGTATGACATAATTGTATACTTAAAACCTATATCATTTAACAAATGTCTCCCCAATAGATTTAATTTTTAAAAGATATCAATTAGTCACACTTCAGAGTCAATTGTATTGTATTGAAGCATTTGGTGTCTGTGAGCTGAAGAGAATGAGATTCAAAGGAGGTGAGTTCCCAAAGTGGGTCTTCACTACATCTTAGGTGGCCCATTGAGGTTGTTCCCTATGTGAGTCTGCTACCTTTCAGAGTCCCAGCTCTCAAGACAACCAAGAATCTGGTTAATGACATTTGTATGAGATACTGGTATAAATGTGAGAACTGGACGCGTGCTTGGAATTGATCCTGTATTCACACTGGTAAGAAGAGAATATTTAAATCGGTGCACTGAATCTACTCTTATAACTATGTATGTGGGGCCTCCTGGGGAAATCCATTTTTATTCACTAGTGACTGAAAAATAGCAAGACCTAAACACCTGTAAAAATTTATTGCCTTGTAATTAATTTGAGATAACACAAAAAATCATAAAGGATCTATTGACTCAAACTTAGTATTGTGAAGTCAATCTTATTATCTACTGACAGATATCTCAAGGAAGCAAAATGAAGATTTAATACTATTTACACACCAGACAAGGCAAGGAAATCAGTTATCTTTGATAATAACTATTAACAGAGAACGTGGCAGCTTTGTGATATGACTTAATTCAGTAGCTAACATTTTACTTTAATGCCAAAAACACATATACAATTTTTAAAAAACACAAAATATAAGGGTCATGGACATAGATTTCTTTTTTAAAGTAAATTCAGTGATAGAACAATATCAAGAGGTCCAAATGGAAAGAAGAAAGTTTTATGTGTCCGGAGAAAAATTTTGATATTGGCCTTCAAGGACTAATCATTGGTTAGGCCTTGACTACAGGCTTGGGTTGTGTTAATTTTCTTGAGAAAAAATATGTAGTTCCTAATCTCAAAAAACTTGTGTTGTTGGGTTAAATACCTTGATAAAAATAAGAATTGTTTGGCAATGGTGCATAAGTAGGGCTGGGGGATCCAACACAGGCAACAGGTTTTAAAAGACCCCAAAATGAATAATGCTTAGAGTGAGAAGCAAAAAGACATCAGTGTCTTCAGGGTGAATTCAAGAAATTTTAAAGAAAGATGGAGTCAAAAAAGGAAAAGGATTGGAAGTCAGTTTGGTCCAGAGAGGTGCTTTCTTTGAAGTTGTTATACAATACCTTCTATATTGTGTGAGTTCAATTACTGCAACCAATTAACTTTATTAAAGGAAATGCATGGGCAGAAAAGGATCAGGATACAGAGTCTATGCATCCAACTTTTCATGTGTTCAATATGAGGTATGTGTGGCTATATTTGCTGAATTTCAGAAAAGAGACCACTATGGATATACAAATAAAATAATTGTCATGTATGGATTTTCTTTGAAATCAGAGAACTTAATGCATATAACCCCAAACTATATACACCTTTATACATGAAATGACAAATGACAAATGTCATTTGTCAAAGAGTTGAACATAAAATTATAATTGATTAATGAATTCTGGCAAGCCTCTATGGTAAGTCCAAATTACTTGTTATGCAATTGTGTTTTGTCAAGGACCAGGCTACGAGCAAAGATATGAAATTGTGAGTGAAATTTAAGATTACATCTTCAAAATAGAGAAGGCATGGAAGTAAAACAAAAATTTAATATTGATGACAATACAATGCACTGTCAATAAAACCAATCCATAACACAGGCAAATTTTTAAAATAAATTTGAGAAAATGCAACAGAGATATAGAATCAATAAATTATTGGATTTTGGGGCAGTTAAGTTGATCTCTAAGAAATCCCTCTTCAAAAACTACAATAAGGATACTTACAAACTAAGTCCATCAGTGTATTAACAATATTGATCACTAAATTAAAAAATAAATTTTATGTAAACCAGTTACCTGCTTGAGTTTACTTGTCATTGTTTATCACTGATGAGCTTTGACATCCCTTTAGGACAAACATCAGAAGTCAGATATGAGAAACCACATGCTAACAACATTCATTCTATTGGAACTAACAGATGATCCACAACTTCAAGGTCTGCTTTTAATTTTTCTATTTTTGAGCTATTTACTGAGTGTAAGCGGGAACCTGGTTATTATCTCACTTATATTTTTGGATTCTCACCTTAAAACACCAATGTACTTTTTCCTACAAAATTTTTCCTTCTTAGAGATCTTATTCACGTCAGCTTGTATTCCTAGATACTTATATAGCCTATCGACAGGTGACAAGACTATTACCTACTGTGCTTGTGCCATTCAAGCATTTTTTACTGATCTTTTTGGAGTAACTGAATTTTTTCTCCTGGCCACCATGTCCCATGACCGCTACGTGGCCACCTGTAAACCCCTGCATTACATGACTATCATGAACAGCAGAACCTGCAGAAGACTCATCATTTGCTGTTGGATGGTTGGCTTGTTAATCATACTCCCACCATTCAGTTTGAGCCAAAATCTGAAATTTTGTGACTCTAATGTTATTGACAGCTGTGACGTATCTCCATTCCTGAAGATTTCATGCTCAGACACCTGGGCCACTGAGCAAATGGCTGTTGTTTGTGCCGTGCTGACCTTCATCACAACTCTTCTTTGTGTAGCTCTCTCCTACGTATATATAACCAAGACTATTCTAAGACTCCCTTCTGCCCAGCAGAGGAAGAAAGCCTTTTCCACCTGTTCTTCCCACATGATCGTGGTTTCTATCACCTATGGCAGCTGCATCTTCATCTATGTCAAATCTTCAGCAAAAGAATCAGTGGGTGTTAATAAGGGTGTAATAGTATTGATTACATCCATTGCTCCTCTCTTGAACCCCTTCATTTTCACCTTGAGAAATAAGCAAGTAAAACAAGCCTTCAACAACTCAGTCAAAAGTATCATCTTAACTTCCAAGAGGTAAAAGAATGCCAAAGTTGATGATTCGAGTTTTGTAAGACATGGCTTCCTAAAGCATACAACATTAAGTTTCTAAAATAATTTGTTTCCTCCTAATCTGAAGTCCATTCAAGTTAAATTTCTCAAAATGTTCTGTATCTAGCAATTTCCTTATTTAACAAGATCACTTCTTACAAATAAGCATCTTTTTGTTTTCTTATCTTGTTGATAATAGCCAGTCTAACAGGTGTGATGTGGTATCTCATTGCAGTTTTTATTAAACTTATTGGGGTGACTTTGGTTAATAACACTATATAGGTTTCAAATAAATATCTATCATTGATGTTATATTAATAGTTTTCTATGAGGGACAAAAATACCACATTATATCTAGCCTTACAAAAGTGCAAACCAAACAAAATTTTTGAAAAACAAAATGTGAATATGAGATGTAAATATTTACATCTCATATTTT